>CAOLHI010001706.1:0-341002 GCA_948474755.1 Ctenosaura bakeri | reverse complement strand
CTTGGAAGGGGTACCACCCAGCAAAACAACTTTGCTGAGTTGAAGCGTAGCTTGGCAAAAGCCCCTG
Source organism: Ctenosaura bakeri (assembly GCA_948474755.1). NCBI lineage: Eukaryota > Metazoa > Chordata > Lepidosauria > Squamata > Iguanidae > Ctenosaura > Ctenosaura bakeri. Next base: position 340,935 of record CAOLHI010001706.1, on the reverse strand, counting down.
CCCTAGCTCACCCAGACATGTTGAAGTCTTATGGCTGTTAGAAACTTAGCTCAGCATGCCCATGATGGACATATTCCAAAAGAAATCAGAGAGTTAATGAGACCAAAACTAATGAGAGAGGATGTGCAACTGGAGGCCTGGTGGAAACTCGTGAATGCAACTTTCATCACATGCTGGAATCAGCTACCACTCTTCACTGCTACTGCTCATACATCCAGCCATTCCCCTTGGGATATAGTCGGTCTCAAGAGACATCTTATATTCCAAAGACAGAAAACATTGGGCAACCATATCAGGTCCCACATGGCAGACAGGTAATGTTGGATGTTGCCAGTGAAGGGAAAACTTAGGTAAGCCCTGCAAACTTATCATCCTTGCTTGACTCCCCTTAAGGGCATAGACAGACAGTACTCCTATGAGGTGGCCCACAAAACAGAAACAGCAATTGTATATACAGGAAAGGGATGCGTGTGTGTAAGGACAACCTGCCACATCATCACTATATACAGTTATCAAATACAGCCTATGGTGGCCACAATTAATCACTGTTTCTGCAACATCACAACTATCCACGGTTGCAACATTAATTATACAGTTATACTTGCATTCCCATCACTGTACAACTCAGTGATCCCAGTACTGTTCGGACTTAGGCTAGACATACTGCATCATCTCCTTGCACACTCTGACTTTAAAGAACTCAAAGTAAAAGCAGCTACAGACAAAACTGCTTTGGTCATGTCTCACAATGGTGAAAATATTGCAACTGTCTCCAAAGAGATCACCTCTACCTGGCAACACTCTTGGTGGGAATCCTTCTTTCAATGGTCCCCCAATGCTACAGGAGTCTTCAATGTCATGCTACACCACATTATTGTTATTCTGGCCTTCCAAATTCTTCTAGTTATCAGCTTGTCTGGATTGGCATATTAGGTGAACCGCCACTGATAAACTGGCCAGGGTCACCAAGGCTCAGTCTATTATTTCACAACATTTTCGGAGCCCAGAGGGCCCCCTGGACTCCATACAGGAGCCCTTAGTTGAGAAGAGTTGGTATCATCAGAGTTAAGAACAGCAGGCCATCCCAAGTGGGGTGGACAGAAGCAAGTTCTCTCTGGAAAACTGTACAAGAGTTACCAGAAGGGCCTGAGTAGGGTTGCCCTGGAGCCCAGCTGGAGACAAGAAACCCCACTGGACAGGTCCATCATGAGTTTATGAAATCTGTGATGGGCCTGAGCAAGGCTACCCCAGAACCTGACAGGAATAAGTGGTTTTTCCTGAATCTGGAGCTCCCTTCCCCCAAATGGCACCCTCCAATTTCCTCTGGATTCAGCTACTCTTCACCTGCACACTGTCAGTAACAAAAGAGCCCAGGAAACCAGTGGGCTGGTATGCAAGTGCTGTTTGCTTTCTCCGCAGGTCACTGTGTTTTGATTTGTCAGTGTTGGTTTTTCTCTCACAGTGTTGCATACCCATAAGGCACAGAAACACCAATTTTCCATAAAACTTCAGTGCTCCTGCACTGTATGACCCACAGCTTCAGCTGGGGAGGCCTCAAGTCTAACTTCTCTCTAAGTTCCCTCCTCACACTCTAGGGCCCTTTTTGCACGGGCTTTCCCGGGCGAAATAGCCCCGTGAGCCGTGCGGGAGTGGGAGCGTCGCTCCGCACGACGCACTCCCACTTCCGGCGCTCTCACGGGGCTGCAGCGGCGCGAGCGCGGGGTTTTTGATTTTCGCTTTCAAGCGAAAATCACCCCGCGCTCGCGCTACGCTCCCGGCGCCCACACGCACTCACCTGTAGTGCGGTGCGTCGGGGAGGCGGCCGGGTCGCGCCTCCTTCCCTCCGCCCGTGCGGAAGGAAGGGGCGGGGCGGGGAGCTAGCGCGGCGGATGCGAGAGCATCCTGCTTCGCACGGGCGGGGGGCTGCTCGCGACAGCCTCCCGCTTTGCGTGCGTGCGCGCGGGGGGGGGGGCGCGACTGCCTTCGCTTCTCTCGCGCGCACGGGGGGCGGCGCAACGGGCTCCTTTCTCGTGCACGCGCGGGGGGGCGACGCGACTCCCGCTTCTCCGCGCGCGGGGGGGGCGCGAGAAGCGGGAGTCGCGTTGCCCCCCGCGCGCGCGCGAGAAAGGAGCCCCGCCGCCGCCTCCCCGCGCCACTGTCTGTTGCTCCTGGCGCGCGCGGGGGGGCGGGCGCCACTGTCTGTCGCTCCTGGCGCGCGCGGGGAGGGCGGGCGCGACTGTCTGTCGCTTTGCGTGCGTGCGGGGGGCGGCGCGAGCGGCTCCTGCTTCTCGCGCGAGCGGGGGGTGCGGAAGGGACAGGCTCCTTTCTTGCGCGCGCGGGGGGGGATGGACGCGCGAGCCGCCGCCGCCGCCTCCGGGAGGCTGCCGCTTCCCCGCTGGTTCCTTGGCGTGCGGAACGAAGGAGGGGGGAAGCGACAGCCTCCCGGAGAAGGCTTCTTGCGCGAGCCGCCCTCCCCCGCTCGCGCAAGAAGCCTAAATGCGAAAAGGGCCTAGGATCCCCTTCTTGATTCGATTCCAAGGCAACCAATCCAGACCGCTGAGAAGCTGTCAGCCCAATCAACCCCCAAACCAAGGACAGCCCCCATGTGTGAAGAGATCCTAATAAAGTCAAAGACTGCTGATCCACCCTGAGAAGACATCCTGAAAACCCCCAAAGTCAAGGTCTGTTGTTTCAACCTCTCATTTGCAAAGGCACTCAGACTGTTTTGGACATGGGTGGGGAAGAATATCTTCCCCACCTGTCTGATGCACAAAAGGACTGCTGAGACCCTGTCTTGGACACGGAAGTGGGGAATCTCTTCTCCACTCGATTATTTACCTGTATAGTATTTTCCATTTTGTTGCCACTCTAGTCACTGGAGTGTTGCTTTGAAATTGTTGTTTTATCTTTATGATATGTTCCTTTAATTGATCTGCACTCCAATTGTTGGAGCAACATTACACCATTTGTACATTGCATATTGTATAATGAGATGCCCTTCTCTCTTGCTTTCTCTCTCTCTCTCTCTCTCTCCCCTTTCTCTCTCTCTATGCCCACACTTTTAATTGGAACCCCAACACCAAATAGCCCTTTTCAGAACTGATGGAAGTGTGACAGTCTCTCATCCTTGCCCTCCTACCTACATGCTTCAACCCATGTCTCCCTGTGTCTTTGGTCACTCAGCTTGATGGTGGGTATACAACTCCATCCTGGAAAAATTAAACTCTGCAGCTTCGCCACAGGAGTTCCATTGGGTAGGATTGTTACCGCATCTTACACCTGCGCCCTGCTGGATAGCAAAATCGGCAAGGAATATCATCTAATATATAAAAGTCAAAGTTTGTATGTGTTAGGCAAAGACCTCATATGATTGGCTGTGTCAGGTGAAGTCCTCATATGATTGGCTGCCTAAGAAGATTCTATGGAATCCTGGGCTTTGCAGTTTAGGGAGGGGCCTTTAGAATTCTCAGCCAGAGAGCTCTTGGGCCTCAGTCAATTGTGACTGCCTTGAATAGGCCAGTTTCTATGAAGACAGCAAGGAGGAGGACAGTGCATTCCCCCAGGAACCCAACCTCTGTACATTAATAACTCTGAACACAGATTGGATTGGAGAATATGGGGCAAAATTACAGATACTGGACAAGACAATTTGAGGAATTAGAGACATAGGATTCTAAGAAGTATTATCTATCTACTATATAAAAGTGAATGTTTGCACGTTTGTCTGTTTGTCCACGTCAGCATATGATTGGCTGTGTGAAGTGAGAAGACCTCATATGATTGGCTGGCTGTGAAGATTCCATGGAATCCTGGGGCTGGCCGTTTAGGGAGGGGCCTTCAGAATTCTCAGCCAGAGAGCTCTTGGGCCTCAGACCAGTTGCTTTGGAGATGAGGCCTACCATCAATAAGGATGCCAGGAAACTTTTGGCAGGCATATGTGAGAAAAATTAAAGTGACATACACAATATAGTTCTTCTTCGTGATCTCTGTGCCTCACACACTAGGAGCTTTCGCGCATGCACGGTACCATTCGGAAAGTTCTAGAGCTGAGTAGTTTTGGCGGGAACCCCTCCCCCCTATCTGCACTGAGCATGCTCAACCCCTGAGCAACGGTCTTCTCCTCAGTTCTTTCTCATCCGCCGTCGCGTACAGAGGTTCTGAGTTTGAGTAGCACTATTGGCTTTTCTTCATGTGTTGTTTCTTCTGGCTTGATTTGGATTTTTGGACTTGGCTTTTGGATTTCGGACAGGACTTGGTGATTGGACCCATTTTTCAGGAATTTCTTACCCCTTTTTCATCCATCCTGCCCCCCCACCATGTCTTCGTCAACTCTTCTCCGTTCTTCCTCAAAATTCTATGTCTTCCCTTTTCAAACCCTGCAAATCGTGTCGCCAAAAGGTCGCCTTATCCGACGCGCACAGTGAGTGTCTTTTTTGCCTGGGAGAGACTCATAATACCAAGGCCTGCTCAATTTGTTGGGAATTTACCTCCCAGACGCTTCAAAACAGCCTGCCACACCTCAAATCCCACTGTTGGGAACAATCTCTCAAGGCACAGGACCAACCGTCGGTTCCGCAAATGATGTCTAAACCATCGACATCTACTCGACCTTCAGCAGTGACCTCGGAGGCATCATCGGTACCGGGCTCGGTACCACCCACCCGGACACCAATATCATCCCTACCGAGGATCCCAAAACTCTCTTTGGCATCGACTTCGAAGGACGCTCCTGTGGGCTCACAGGCAGCCGTACCATCTAAGCTGCTCACTGCCGCCCAACGCAAGCAGCCTGCACCTTCGAAGCCCGCCAAGGAGAAAGAAAAGGAGAAGAAGAAGAAGTGGAAGGAGAAGCGTGACTCTCTGCATAAGAGGCCTTCTCCCCCTACTCCTACTCCTACACAGCTCCCGGAGGAGCTAGAGGAGGATTCAGAACCTCAAGAAGTCTTAGAGGTTTCTGAAGGGGAAGGAACCACTGGCTTGGCAGTGCCCTCGGGCCCACCTGTCTTGACTCCCGCGGTGTCTTTGCTCGGCCACCCAGAGGTGGTGGACCGCCCAGAGCATGTCCCGGCTTCACCCCAGGCCTCGACCAGGCATCGAGGGTCCTCAGGTAGGAGTGCCTCCCGCTCGCCAGAACGAAGAGTCAGGCAATGGTCCCCCACGCCGCTGGGAGACCTACCCTGAGGGAAGGTGGTCTAGACCCCACTTCAACTTGCCGTACTCCTCCGCGTCTCATACAGTGAGATACACCCGGGAGCACACATGGAGAGAGTATCCTAGATCCTATCGGTCCTATTCCCCATCATACCGGGATAGGTACCATCATGATGTGAGACAGTGGTCGCCGTATTGTCAGTCCCGCTCTCCATCGCGCGGATCTCACCATCCCCGATACCGGTGATCACATTCTTGCTTGTACTCTAGATCGCCACGTCATCGTTGATCCCACGAGCGCTCACCTCGCTACTGCCCAGTCTCTCCACCACCAAGGGTGACATCCACAGTCTCTCGCCTGTCTGCAGAGCCTGTCCAGGCGCAATCTTCGGCTGTTGACACTACTGTTACTCAGGCTATTAAACAACCGCGGCCTGCAGTAGTGCCAGTCACGACGACTCCTCAACCTCAGTCTACGACTGGTACGGCGATTACGACGATGAAGTCAGCCACTGCTACCTGCAGTGACCCTGATGGTACCAGCTGAACAGCCGTCGAGAGAGAGATCTTCAAGGAAATCCCCGTCTGCCTCCTCTCAGTCTTATAAGTCCGACTCCGATTCCGAAGAGTCAACACTGGGATCGCATGAATCTCCTCCTTTGGTTTTTGGAGATCCTGCTCCAGATTCGGCCCCGGAGGATGTGAAACAGTTCTCGGACATCCTCCTTCGCGTGTCAGCTGCCCTGGGACTGAAGGTTGTGGAACCAGCCCCAGCCATGCAGGATCCGGTTTTTCACTATGTGGATACTTGTCCACCATCGACAGCGCCGTTACCGTTCCTGCCGGCCCTGATGGAAGCACTTAAACACCCATGGGCCCAACCAGCATCTGCTCAGCCGATTCCACACAGGCTCAAGCATTTGTACCGGACCCAGAAAGAGGATGCTGAGTTCCTCTTCACACATCCGGTACCGAACTCCATAGTAGTTGAATCTGCCCAGACCAAAGGAGGAAGGAGACCACACACCACCCCGCCAGACCGTGAGGGTCTGAAATTGGATACCTTCAGCAGGAGGTTTTACTCGGCTTCGTTGTTGATAGCCAGGGTGTCCAATACCCAGACCTGCCTCGCGGCTTACCTGAGGAGTCTCCTGGATAGATTCCACCCTCTTCTGTCCAACCTTCCAGAGGAGACCCGGGTGAGTGCTATCCAATTCTTCAATGAGGCGGTGGCACTCATCAACCAACAAATCATCTCCTCAAGGCACTCGGTCAAGGTGGCCGCGTGAGTCATGGTAGGCTCAGTAGCGTTGCGCCGCTATGCCTGGCTCCGCTCATCGGGACTCCAGGAGGACACTAGGAAAAGAATTGAAGATCTCCCTTTCAACGGCCAAGGGTTTTTCCATGCGACGACAGATGAGGCAATGGATCACATCGTCAAGGCCCGCCTGACCGCCAAGAAGATGGGCATCCACCAGCCTCCACAGTCTCACCGCTCCTTTGGTTCACGACCCTTGTAGCGTAGATCATCGTCCTCCACTTATCAGCCACGCTCACCTCGGTTGGCCCTGTTGTGCCTGTCGACCTCATCTTCAGCTCTGAGACCTCTTCGGAGATGTCAGCCTTCCTCTTCGAAGAAGTCTTCGTCCGGGACAAAGTCCTATTTTTGATGCGTCGTGCAGGACGCCTCCACAGCCACTCTTCAGCCTGCCGGCAGTGCTAGAAGAACATCCCAGCCTGGCCAGATACCTCGCAGAATGGCGACACATAACTACGGACTCTTGGGTCCTTTCCATCATCTGCCTTGGCTATGCCATAGAGTTCTCAAGTATTCCACCATGAGGTGTCTACTATTCCACCCCAGCCAGTCCAGCATTGCTGGAAGAGAACCAGTCCCTCCTGCACAAGGGGGCGATCAAAGAACTACCATCCTCGGCCGCTACCACTGGTTTCTTCTCCCGGTACTTCACGGTACTGAAAGCGAACGGTATCCTGCGGCCTATCTTGGACCTCAAATGGGTCAACGAACACATCCACCCCAAGAAATTCAAGATGGTCACCTTGTCTTCTATCTTGCCCTTCCTTCGATGAGGGGACTGGTTCACCTCCATCGATCTTCGGGATGCTTACTTTCACATCGCCATTTGCCCGCAGCACAGACGATACCTTCGGTTTGCAGTCGACGGTACCTGCTACCAATACAAGGTGTTGCCCTTTGGACTGTCCACCGCTCCCAGGGTCTTCACCAAATGCATGGCCCCGGTGGTATCATACCTACGGATGAAAGGCGTCTCCATTTACCCATACTTCGATAACTGGCTGTTGGTCACGTCCTGCAGACGGAAACTTTACAAGGACATTCACTGGGCTCTGTCCCTCTTGACTCGTCTTGGCCTCCGAGTCAATCCGAAGACGTCCCACCTCGAACCTTCCCAGGTTCTCGACTTCATAGGAGCGACTCTAGACTCGACCTCGGCCAGAGCATATCTGCCCCTCGAGTGAGCACGTACACTCCGTTGAGCGGCATCTGCTGTGTTCACTACCCCGATGGTATCAGCAAGGAGGATCCAACAACTCCTGGGGTACATGGCCTCGACGACGTCAGTAACTTACCTGTCTTGACTCCGAGTGTGGCCGCTCCAGTACTGGTTCGTTAAGGCTTTCAATCCGCTCCTAGACAACCAGAGGCTCCGCCTACACCTTCATCGGCAAGTGCGCCTTTCCCTCCTTTGGTGGCTATCCTTCCGCCACCTGCTGTCAGGGATGCCATTTCGAGAGCTGACTCCTCAACTCACGCTCACGACAGATGCCTCCCTGTTCGGCTGGGGAGCACACTGCGGCAACCTCAGAGTCCAAGGACGCTGGGCCGACGATGAAACCGATGTTCACATCAACGCCCTCAAGCTCCTCGCCATCTAGAAGACTCTCCAGGCATTTCACAATCTGGTCGCGGGCCACATGGTCCAGATTTTGACAGACAGCACAACCACCGTCTGCTATATCAATAGACAAGGGGGAACCCACTCGTCCACTCTTCTGTCCATCGCTCTCCACCTCTGGAACTGGTGTCTGCCACTACGAATCCACCCGATTGCCTTCCATCTGGTGGGGCAGGAGAATGTTACGGCAGACGAGCTCAGCAGGGCCACCTCCTGTGACCACGCGTGGTCCCTCTTGATGGCTGGCTTCGAAATGATACGAGACTACTGGGGCGAACCGACACTCAATCTCTTTGCCACTGGTCAGAACAGGAAGTGTCACCAGTACTGCTTGAGGGCCAGACGGGGTCGAGGCTCTCTAGGCGACACCTTCCAGTTCCAGTGGACCAGCGGACTCATCTACGTGTTCCCGCCGTTCCCTCTCCTGGGTTGAGTGGTCACCAAAATCCTTGCGGATCAAGCTGATGTCATCCTGGTAGCCCCGTACTGGCCAAGGCAGCACTGGTTTGGCCCCCTGTTCGAGGCCGCTCAAGGTCGACTCCTTCGGTTTCCGACAGCCACAGATCTCCTGTCACACTCCGACGGTCTCGTTCTCCATCCAGACCTGTTGCTCCTGGCCCTCCACTCCTGCTGGATAATGCCCTAGACAATGATCATCCAAGGTGTCCTGACTGCGGCCAGGAAGGAGTCGACACACCGGAACTACCACTACAAGTGGCAGAAATTCCTTGCCTTTGCTGAGGCACGCGGCGAGCTGGTATCGCCAGTCGTACTATCTACTGTACTTCACTTCCTCCTTCATCTTCGACAACAAGGGCTTGCCTTCCCATCTCTCAAGGCCTACCTTGCTGCGATTCTGGCTTACCAGCCTCGAGGTTCTCCATCAGCAGCGCTCTTCCGGGACGCTACCATGAAGCAGTTTTTGAAGGGTTTGCAACATCTCTATCCGCTGGTATTGCCGCCGTTACCGCCCTGGTCGCTATCCCTGGTACTGTCGCAGCTCACGCAACCACCCCTCGAGCCTGTGGCCACCACAGACGACAGGCTCATGACCATCAAAACTACTTTCCTTGTGGCTGTCACCTCCGCCAGGCAGGCGAGAGAGTTGACAGCACTGTGATCCGATGAGCCTTTCCTTGTCTTCCACAGAGACAAGGTAGTCCTTCGCCCTGACATTTCTTTCCTGCCAAAGGTGGTGTCACAATTCCACCTTAGCCAAGACATCATCCTACCCACTTTCTTTCCGGACCCGACTACACCTTTGGAGAGATTCCTTCACTCCCTTGACGTTCGTCTGGCCCTGGCATTCTACACGAACCGGACTGTGTTTTCGCCAGACCCCACACCTCTTTGTGTGCTACGGCCGTCATCGTAGAGGTCACAGGGTGTCCACCCAGAGGTTCTCCAAATGGGTGGCTCAAACCATCCTCCTGGCTTACGAACTTGCCAAGCAACCTCCACCAGCCTTGCTTCGGGCTCACTCTACCAGAGCTGTGACATCCTCAGCTGCTCTCCTGCGAGGAGTGGACCTACAAGAATTATGCCGTGTGGCCTGGTCCCAACCATCGACCTTTGTGCGCCACTACAGACTGGACTGCTGGTCCCGCAGGGATGCCCATTTTGGACGAGTGGTGCTGGCCTCCATACTGTAGGGCCTGACCCACCGTCCATCTGGTAAGCTACAAAGTCTCCTAGTGTGTGAGGCACAGAGACCATGAAGAAGAAGAACAGGTTGCTTACCTGTAACTGGTTCTTCAAGTGGTCATCTGTGCCCTCACACACACACACCCAGCTGTCCCCTCTTCTCTGGTCCCTTATTGGCAGACTACAGAACTGAGGAGAAGACTGTTGCTCGGTGGGTTGAGCATGCTCAGTGCAGATAGGGAGGAGGGGTTCCTGCCAAGCTACTCAGCTCTAGAACTTTCCAAATGGTACCGTGCATGCACGAAAGCTCCTAGTGTGTGAGGGCACAGATGACCACTCGAAGAACCACTGTTACAGGTAAGCAACCTGTTCTTACCATGTCTTCTCGCCTCACACAGTAGATTGTATGGGTTCCATAGGTGAGGAATCTTAAAGTTGAAATTCAAAACAAGAAATGCTTCCGGAAAAATGTAAAGCCATTACGCAAATTCAACAGAAGGCAAAAAAAATCAAAAGCCAGTAAATCAACATTGCCAGAGAACACAGATTGAATTGGGAACTATGGGGAAAGTTACAGGTACTGGAAAAGGCTGGTTGTTATGGAGATGATGCCAGCAGCAAGAAGGAGGGCAGTGCATTCCTGCAGGAATCCAACCTCTGTATGTTAACAACAATAATACAGATTGGATTGGGGAATATGGGGACAAGTTACAGGTACTGGAATAGGCCTGTTGCTATGGAAATGAGGCCTAGCAGCAAGGAGGAGGACAGTACATTCCCTCAGGAACCCAACCTCTGAATGTTAACAATGCTGAATAAAGATTGGATCAGAGAATTTTGGGGAAATTTATAGGTACATGAATAGGCCAGTTGCTATGGGCACGAGGCCTAGCAGCAAGGAGAAGGACAGTATATTCCCAAATTGTGTATGTAAATAACTCCGAATACAGATTGCATTGGGAAATATGGAGCAAAGTTACAGAAAATGGAGAAGACAGTTTAGTGAGTTGTTACCCTGTTTACTGAGGGTCCCGTGAGAAACACCTAAATGCGCTGACAATTAAACAAGTTGAGGAAATTAGTCAAAGAGCACAAGCTAGCAATGCGAGAGGCAGGGCAAAGCAGTGGAATCTTTTACCCAATGTCTACGGGGTCAGGCCAAGCCAAGAAGCAAACCGGAGTTTAAGAATAATTGTGATATTTATTAAAATACAGACAAACAGTGTATGCAGCGCATTCACACAGATAACTATAGAAAATAAAGGTTGGAGTGGGATAGAGGGAATTTTCAAGAGGGATTGTTGGTTTGGGCAATACTACACCTGTCCTGAAGCCCGGGCAATCTGAAGATTGAGTTCGTTGGTATGGTACGTGGAACTGAGGGGAAGGCTCGCCAAGGAAAGCGACGACAAGGCGGGAGGAAAGTTCAGAGCACTCTGAGGAAAGTCTCGGAATCAGGGGTTTTTATAGGGAGAAATGTGACCATAGGCTAGTCTGTACTTGGGGAAAACAATGAGTTTAGGGCTGCAGACAAAGTCTCCGAAAGGTCAGAATTTAGCATAATTGAGTTAGGTCTGAATTGACAATAGAATAGCCAGTATGCAGATGCGCAGTGCTTGACAGTTGAGTGTTCAGCTTGTCAAGTTGCCTGCTCGGGGCAAGGAGTCCTTTGTAAGTATCATGCATACATAATAGAGTACTTGCCTTTGAGGTCTCCTAAAGCGGTGAGACGGCTATTTCTGACTTGCCTGTATTGTTTGGAATATTGCAGCAATTAGGGGCCGAGCCTGACTGTGAGCTTGTCCGGCGGACCTCGCAGACATATGGAGAGGGATGGTAGAAGAAAGCCAAATTATTGATATCAAAATGATATCTGACATCCTACAAGTCCAGGCTAGAAAACGGCAGTAACTGAGTTCTTAAGAGGAAAATAAAAACTCCGGGCAATGGCAGGTAAATACACTAGTGAGAAAATAAAATCTCTGGCAACGCTGGGCATATATGCTAGTTTCTTATAAAACTTAGACACTTATGACTGGAATACATACAGTAGCAGGACACTGGCTGGGAAGTGATCTTTCTCTCCTTTCCTCCTTCTCTATGATTTCAGTTTCAGCATAGTTAATCCTGTTTGCATGTGGCCTTCTGCATTTCCTAATTCCACACTAATCTTTAAATAAAAAACATCATTCCTCGACTTCCTTGACGGATTTTTTTCTGTAGTTGGAAAATTTACCTTGAGTTTCATCAACTAGTTTTGTCAGCCTTTATCAAGCCATAGACTGAAATATATTAAGAAACTGCAGCAAGACATTTATTCATGTGCTAAGATAGCATCATCAATCTCTGTGGCATTTTACAAAGTAAAAAAAGCAGAGTTATGACTCCTTGTACCCAAAAGATCTTAGGACCATAGTTGATCAAAAGTGGGAGGCAAGAAAGCAGTGTGATGTGGCCACAAAGGAAGAAGAAGATGCTATCCAGCCCTGTTAGATAGAAAAATTGGTGAGGAATATAATTTCTTATAAAACTACACACTTATGGCTGGAAAACATGCAGTAGCAGGACACTGGCTGTAAGTGTGTTTTTGGTCGGGATGACCTCAGCATGGCCAGATCATGAGTTCAAGAGGGTTAGAAGGAAACCTCTGGCATTAATGGGATTGGGATGACCTCCAAATACAATAGATGACAAAACTGCCCAAGTACATCAGTCAAGCACCCTTGTTGTGTGCATATCCTACAGATACCTTTCCTCTTTAACTTACCCAACCAAGACATTAAGAGACTGTCATGACTCTCACCAATGGTTTGTCATATAAAGTTAAGACAATCAACCCATTCTGGACCCTTTTGTTTGCTCTGCCAGTAAGCAATTAACACCCCCCCTTCAGAATATGAAATAGGGTATAGAAACCCCAGCTCTGGCCCAAGTAATTTGCTAGCACATTGGGTGTCATGCTGCACCCCAGACTCCTGTTCCTCCATGTTGCCCTCAAATTCTTGTTTGAGCCACTCCACTTCAATCTTCTCTTTCAGGACTGGTAAATAACAGCCCTTCCACCCAAAATCTCTCCCTGTCCAACCTTTCTCACCTTTTCCTTCAATTGCCCTGTATGGTTTGTGAAGTTGCTTGATTTCTTGTGTGTGTGTGTGTTTATTAATTTCCAACAAAATACTGTTTTAACTGGAGTCCTCTCTCCAGTCCTCTACTGGTATATACAGGTGAAAAGATTCTGTCATTACCCTCCTCTTGCAGGGCTCTTCTGAGCTAATATTCCCAAATTATGGGGAGATACTGACATTGCTGGTGGACCTCAAAGTTCATCACCTTTTAGGGTAACAATGGAGCAGGAGGGAGAGCAGTGCTATTTTAAGTTCCATCAATAGAAGCACAGTTTCCAAGTCACAAATATTCCACTTTATTCTGCACAAGACTAACCTCATTTGAAATAATGTGACCCAGTACCAAACTTTCAAGAAGGATGTCAATGAACTGGAAGATACTCAGAATAAACCAATGAAGATAGTCAAGGGAGTAGAAAATACGTTGTGTAAGGAAAGTTTAGAAGGATATGGATTTGTTTAGTCTGGGGAGGAGAAAACTGAGGGGATGAGGGGATGATAACACTGTTCAAATAACTATACAGATGCCACAGAGATGATGACAAATATTTTGCTGCCCCAGAATCCAGGCCTAGATCTAATGGATTTACATGTGGCTGAACATTAGGAAAAACATCCTGATGTTCAGTTCAACAATGGTACCAGTTACCTAAAGTGGTGACAGGCTTTCCCTTGATGGAGGTTTTCACAGAAAGTGGGCAGGCATCTATATTAGAGTGCTGTACTTTTGAATCAAGGGACTGAGCTAGATAAGGTAAAAAAATATTATACTATCGCCTTTTTGGAAAAGGTGAAGTGAAGAAAGATGTTTGTCATAGCACATGATTTTCCTCATATTCCTTTCTTCCATTTAATATGGTTTGTTTTGTGATTCGCCATTGAAAGGTAAACATGGGCTTAATTTGCAATCATGCTTCTCTGAGGAAATCTCACTGTGAGAAGGAAAATCGGTTTATTATAAGGAACATGAATTCCCTTTAATTAAGGGTCTAACTTGATCCTAGGACACTTTCTAGTTCTTGAGTCCTTAAGACAAAAAACAACAAAAAAAAAACTGTTTTGCTCAGTAACAAGAAGATGGACTCAGGTACTAATATTTCCCAAATGTTATACAGTATATAGTTATACAGTTGGCAGGATTTCTTAATGAAAGGACAATATTTGATCAAGTTAACAGTACAGTTATTATGTATGTTGCAAGGCCCCTCTTTGGTGATCCCTGATATTAGTATGGTTTGGATGGGCACGTACCTAATTGGCATCATATGTAATTGGCAACACATTTTATTGGCTCTGATATCAAATTCAAGCCTGAGAGGTGACAGAGAGGTCAAACGGAATGAGGGAAAGAATTTGACTGTAAATGTGAGAAGGATAGGTCAACTCAAAACTTCCTCGGGAATCCAACTGTGAGGAGCCCACCAGGACACTGATTGGCAGATATCCATCCTTTGTACACCTGGGTTCTTTCCTCTTTCCTCACAGCACCCACAATAGACAGCTATTACAACACCCATCATGTCTTTGTCAATCAAAGCACTAAGCCCATCAACAGGTGAAAGACTCATTGTCCACAACAGGTTCCCTTTGTCTTGCATCTGGAACCTTCACAGCCACAAGCCATTTTCAGGGTACAAATACCCCTGATTTGAGGATGCCCAGGGCAGTCTCTTGAAGGTCTACCCTTCACTCTGTCCATCTGGCTCCTGAATGAGAACTGTCCTTAGGTCCTACCTAAGCCAAAATACATTTCTGCTCTTCACTACTCTTTCTGGACTGGTAATTATAAATCCCCCAAATCCCTCAGCCTCTCTATCATTTTTCCTCCCTTTCTCTTTCAGCTAGCTCTTGTGTGAATGTGTGATTGTGTGTATCTTGTGTGCATGCATGAGTGAATTCCCCTCCATAAAACATATTTTTAGCTTACTTCTGGATCTCTGGCTGGTTCTTTTCCTGCATGTGCCTGTAAACACTGGTAGGAAAGATCTCGCTGCCCTCCTCTCACAGCCTCCTGATTTTGAGCCCATTAATTCCCCACTTTCTCAAGGAGGTATTTGGCATTGCAGAGTGGCCCTTGTGGCACCTACATTCTGGGGCAACAATATCACCCAAGAATTAAGTCCTTGTGTGTACAATTTGTGTGTGTGTAGCATAGGCAGATCCTCACTGCTATAGTGCTATCATTCCACTTTCAACATCCCATGGAATGAATCTTGGGGTTTGCAGTTTAGGGAGGGGCATTTAGAATTCTCAGCCAGAGAGCATTTTGGCCTCAGGAAGCTACAAACCCCAGAATTCCACAGGATGTTGAAATTGGAATAATAGCACTGTAGCAGTGTAATGTGGAAAGGCCCTGAATGTCCACAGAGAGCCTTGGCATTTGTTTGAAGAGCTTTAAGGCCTTCTCTGTAATTATAGCTTGGAATGGCATCTGAAAATAGAAAAAAGAAATATGTAATTGATTTAATGATGTGTGATTATTTCTTTTTGCTTGATTGGTCTATACATTTATATTTCCATATGGGTAAAAATAATATTTCTGAGGCAATAACTATTGCTCATCAAAACCATCATCTCTGTTTTTTATCTAGTTGCTACATGAGTGTCATAGCAGAGCATTCCCTCAACACGTTATCTCAGAAGATGCCGCATTTGAGATTGCCTTTGCCATCTGCATTCTTTCTGTTATGAATGTATACACACACACACACACTAACATACTTGTAACCCATTGAATTTATTAATGATGCTTCTAATCCAATTTCTAGTGGGTTAAGCAACAAAATTGCACCCTTAAGTAGTGTAGAATTCAAGGGCTTGAGCAAATTTCTCTTTGACAGTTCTTTCATGAGAAAATAGGGAAAAGAAGAGAGGAAAGACTCTGATGCTTGTCAAGTGCCATGAAGATTTTTATGTTCTTCATTTGTAGGTTTAAGGTGAGAACAAGTCTTCTAACTCCCACTGGGAGCCAGGGGTGGGGGGAAGACATCACCTCCAAACAGAAATGTAGGCACCCAAGGCTTTATGCTCATTTGCCTGAATAAGGCAAATTACAAACTTCTTTGTTTCCCTTTGAAGCCTTAATGACAAATGAGTGGGACACAGTAGCAATTAGCAAGACTGGTGTCTGGGATGCAAGAGAACAGCTGAGTTTTTTTTCCCCCTGTTGCATAATTAAAAGCCCTTGGTAGATTAAAAGGCATGACTAGAATTTGCATTACTGAGACAAGAGTGCCTAACTGACAAACCCTTCCCAGACCCAAGTCTGAACCTCTGAATAAACAGAGAGCTCTGATGCAAGAATAGCTTTGCCCCTCTCCTTTGATATCCATGGGGCATATGTGTGATTATTCTTTTCTCTCTGTCTCTCTGTTACTCATCAACTTGGGATGAGGGGAAGAGAAAAATCACCATTCAATCAGCTATGATTTTTCATTCTGATAAGATAGGTCAAGGCAGGGCAGCAACTGAGTAGAGAATAATATATAGAAAGCTATCTCAGTGGTAAGATCATGTGCTTTGCAGACAAGTTTCAGTTCCTCAGCATCCGCTGTTAAGAGGTATCAGGTATCAGGTGACAGGAAAGGCTTTGCTCTATTACCCTGAAGACCCACTGCCAGTCAGGCCATTTCTGCACTAGACTGTTAGAGCACTATTATTCCACTTTCAACATCCTATGGAATCCTAGGGTTTGCAATTTAGGGAAGGGCCTCAGATATGATAACCCTGGTGGTGGACAAATGATCTAAACCAGTGTAAAGGTAGGGATTCTGGGGGACCAGAGTTGGAATCCCTGCTGAGTCATGGAAGCCCAGTGGGTGACCTTGGGCAAGTCACACTCTCTCAGCTTCAGAGGAGAGCAACATCAAACTCCCTCTGAACAGATCTTGCCAAGAAAACCTCATGTTAGGGTGACTGCAGAGTCACTAAAAGTTGGAAAGTTACACTCTGTGAGGGCCCCCAGAGTCCTGTTCATTTTACTGCCCTTGGACCCCCAATCTGAGCCAAACTTCTCTTCAACCTCCTTCTTCTAGAATGGTAACTATCACCCACTTCATCCCAAAATCCCCTCGCTATCCAACCTTTCCCTCCTTTCCCTCTGTTAGCCTTGAATGGTTGTGAGACTGCTTGAATCTTGTGTGTGTTTGTGATTTCCCCCAATAAAACACTCTTTTCACCTCCAACTGGCATCTCCAGTTAGTACCAGTACATTCAGGTCAAAAGATCCCAGAGTTACACCTCCTCTCGCAGGCCTCTCTTTTGAGCATAATTACCCACTTTTTCATGGAGACATTGACATTGCGGGGTGGAGCCCTGAGTCACCCACATTTTGGGGTAAGATAGCCATGTTAGTCTCTTGCAAATAGAGTCAGCAAAAGTTAAGGTGACAGCAGTTAAATACAACAGACAAATTTCTACAAGCAGATTGAGTCCGCAAAAGTAAGAAAAAACAACTCAAATGGCTGTGACAAACCCTACACTTGCTAGGAAAAGATGCCCATTAGCTGGTCGTTTAGTGCCCTTCTGGAGACTAGAAAGAGAGAGGTAAGCAATTTTGTGATTGTGCTGATGCATCATGATGATTTACAATTGAGTTATTGTGGACTTTAACTTGAAGAGATTAGTAAGATAACAGTTTTATTAAATGGTTGTTAAGATCAAATTAGGCTCCTTCTTGGTGGCAGGATTGTAAATCAATCTTCCTGGGCAATTATTGATGTCTTTTCTGTGAAATGTAATTGCCTGCAATAGACAAAAGAGTTATAAAGAAATGTCATACATCCGCTGCTCATCGCAGACTTTTCCGCTTCCCTCTTATTAAGCTCAAGCAAGGGGGTAAGGTACGTAAGGTTAAATGATGTCAATGAAAGGAAGATACCAAACTACACACAACTACAACTTCTACAATCTTTCACCATTAGTAAGCTGGCCAGGGCTGATGGGAGCTGCAGTCCAATTGCATTGGGAGGATCACAGTTGCCCACTGTCATTCACACATAGGCCTTTTCCACACCGGGCTATTAAAACAGTGCAGAGCGACCTCCAACGGAGGTCTTCTGCACCGTAGAGTGGACTGGGGAGGACTACTTTTTGTAGTTCCATACTTCAGTCCACTCTGGAGTGACTGGAACTGGTCATGCAGCATGTTTTTTAAAAACCTCTTTTTAGAGGTTTTTAAAAAGCATGGAGCTCACAACTCCGTGTCGCTCCATCGCTGCGCTCCGGTGCAGGTTTGCAGACGTGCACAAGTGCGTGCCTGCAGATCTTCCGGGGGCGAGCTTTAGGCTGGCGAGCTTCTCTGGAGAGCCTCCACCAACCGGAAGCCGCCATTTTGGACACTGGAGCAGTGTGGAGCAATGAGCTCACACTGCTCCTCATCCCAACGGACTCACCTGGACAAAGAAAGCCGGTGAGTCCCGATTTTGCCTGTTTATTTTCACACGTGCAGAAAGGGCCATAGTGCTGGACAGATTCACATTCATTAGCCCTCTGTAGCCCTTTACAAATGTATAAATAGTTCTGTATTCTGTAGAGTGGCTTGCTTTGCTATTAAATCAATTTAACGTGGCCTGATTTTAAAAGTCTTTTTTAAGTTATTGATTTAAGTCAAACTTCTCATTTTGAAATGTGCACATTTCCTGAAGAAGTATCTAGGCTAACTGGTTTTTTTAGCATCTAGGCTAACTGGTTTTTTTAGCATCTAGGCTAACTGGTTTTATTCCTGGGCTAATTAGCCCAGGAACAAAATCCAAACCCTTTGACCCTGCAGATTACCACACAGAGTTGTTGTTGTTGTTACTGTAGTATCACACAGAATTATAACAGTATTATATTGTTATATTATTAAAGATAACATAAGAAGAGCCATAGTGAGCCAGATTAAAAGCCTCTCTGGTCCATCATTCTGTAGTGACTAACCCATTCCCCATGCAAAGCCCTCAAGCAGGACATGCATGCAACTGCACTCTCCATCTCACACTCCCCTGCAGCTGATGCACAGTCACACACTATCTGATACTGGACATGATATATAGTCATCTTGACTAGTAGTCAATGATGATCTATCCTTCATTGATCTATTGAGTCTATTTTAAAATCATCTAAGGCCCTTTCCACCTGTGGAGGAACTTACCGGCAACCGGGTAAGTCTGTCGCCATGCGGAGCAGCGCGAGCTCGCTGCTCCGCAGTCCTCCGGCGTCCAAAATGGCAGCTTCGGCATCCAAAATGGCAGCTTCCGGCTGGCAGAGGCTCTCCACCAACCGGAGAAGCTCGCCAGCTGGAAGCCCACCCCCGGCAGATCTGCAGGCATGCTCTTGTGCGTGCCTGCAAATCTGCACCGGAGCGCGGCGACGGAGCTGCACGGGGCTGCGTGCTCCATGCTTTTTAAAAACCTCTGAAAAGAAGTTTTTAAAAAACACGCCGCGCCACCAGTTCCGGTTGCTTCGGAGCGGATTGAGGTGCGGAACTATGAAAAGTAGTCCGTCCCAATCCACTCCACGGTGCAGACGACCTCCGTCGGAGGTCGCTCTGCACTGTTTTAATACCCCAATGCGAAAAGGGCCTAAGTTGAAGTCTACCTCCTGTGGCAGTGAGTCCCACAGCTTAACTGTGCACTGTGTGAAAGAGTGCTTCCTTTAGTCAGTACTGAGTCTCCCATCATTCAGTTCCAGTGTGTGACCTCGGGTGCAAGTATTATGAGAGAAGGCAAAATGTTTCTCCATACCTAGTTGCTGCACGCTATGTATATTTTAAATATCTATCTTTCCTTACTCACTTTTTTCCTAATCTAAACCAGTCATTCTCAATGGGTTTTTGGTCATGGCCCCCTTAGGGGCTCTTCTCAGGTTCCAGGGTTGTATCTCCTGTCAAATGGAGATACAACAGGAACAGATAGACAGAAAATCATTTCTTATTGAACACCAAGAAAACTTTATCATTCTGACAAACTGGACAAAACTGGACAAAACTTTTTAAAAGAATGTATGGAAGTATGAAATTAAACATCTTTCAGATCTAATGTGATCCTTAAGCTTTGTGATACTGAGCTCAAGATTAGACAGTAACAATCAGAGGCCACCTCTTGTCATCTCAATTCTGTTCTTGGAGTTGTCAAAGAAATAGTCAAATGTGTATTGGAAAGATATTATAAACAGAAAGGAAACTACTGTTCCAGTTAAGATTGCTGCTTGGGAATTTCATTGGTTCAGTTATCAATTGATTCAGTTACCCCATAAATCTTTGGGACTTTTCTTCTCACAGTTTCTGTCTGTGAACCCCTTCAAATGTGTCAGAGTCTCCTTGGGGGCCATATGGCCTCTACTGAGAATGACTGATCCACATATCTCCAAGTCCTGTTACTTTTCCTTGTAGGGTAGTAGTTTCCCTAGCGTTCACATTAATTTTTCTTCATGTGTTCTTTCCCAGATCAGACTGGCATGCAGGTTTTCTAAAGCACTGGAAAACTCTGGTTCTCCTGGAGACAGTGCTGGGATGCTTGTCTGCACCAGCTTCCTCCAGGTGTGTTGGACTACAGTTCCAATCACCACATGCCATCAGGCTACCTGGGTTTATGGGAATTCTAGTACAGCACTTTTGGAGGACACTAGGTTGGGGAAGAGCTGCACTTCTTCTGCCTCAGAGGGAGGCATTTTCTATCTTCACCCTGGGGGAAACTAAGGACTCTTGCAACAACAAAGAAATATGTCCACAGAACAAATATGTAAGATTTCTCCCATGCAGTGCACAGCACAGAGAAGGAGGATTTTTATACCTGAACAGCTCTGCAGGGAGGGGCTGAACAAGTGAAATGCAAATACACTGATTAAGATATAGGACTTTGCCTACAGCTTTTTTCCAGGAAACATCCAATTATTGCTGAAAGGCACCTTGAGCTTGCAAACAATTTTTAGGCTTAGTTCATATTGCAGCATTCTTCTGCTGGCTGGTGGTTACATGGAGGGGAAAAGATAAGACACTTGCAGTTTGTTTGTCTCACATTACCTGCATTGCTTCAACATGGTATGTGAGGGTGTTTTGCTTATCTGTCCCACAACTACCTACTTTGCCCACACCTGCCACCAGTGTGAGGATCTCCACCTATCCCACTATTATGGCATCAAATATAGGAACATTTTGAATGTCTCCATGGTTCCTGTGCAGTACTTTATGCATCTAATCTTCCCATGGACACCACCATCCTTGAATAACTGCTTCACCACAGACACCATGAATCTGAACTCTAGCTTTCCAGTGCCATGTATGTAGCACTCTGGAGGACAAGTGTGTAATATGAAAATGATTATTAAACAGAAGCTGAACATTACACCAAGGACTACTTTTAATACAATTTAATTCTGACTGACCCTAACTCACCCCAACTCATTACTTTCTCTCATATTCCTAACACTGACACTTATATCCCCCACTCATATCCTAACTCTGGCCCTTTTCGCATGCCAGTCCTGTTGCGAAATGGCCTCGGGAGTGTAGTGCGATTGCGAGGACCATTCCACATGACGTCCTTACAATCGCACGACGCTCCCGAGTCTATTAGGTGGCGATCACACATTATATCATTTTTGGCTCATTGTTGAAAATGATGTGCGATTGCGCATCCCTCCCATGCCCCCCACACATTTACCTTGTGTGCGGAGGCTCTGGACACGCAGCCATTGCGCTTCATGCTCCAGCACAGCCTGGGAAAGTACCCAGCTGCACTGTGGAAGGAAGGGGTGGAGCACTCACGCTTCCTTCCAGCCAGCATGGAGCTGGTGCGGAGGGGAAGCGGGGGGGGGACACGAAGGCCTCCTGGACAAGGCTTTTTGTGCAATCCCCACATGATGACAGCGGCACCAGGTAAGGTGCATAAAGGGCCTCTAATTGACATCCACCCTTGTGTGTGTATGTGCCTTTTAAGTTGCCTGTTGACTTATGGTGACCCCATTAATTTCATAGAGTTTTTATAGGCAAAGAATACTCAGAGGTGGTTTTGCCAATTCCTTCCTCTGAAATATAGTCTACAGCACCTTTCAGAAAACCCTTCAAACATTCACCCAATCACCACTCACTCCCAATATTGCATATTTTCACCCCTTTCTATTAGATCCTTCTTGTTGCTTTTAAGTGCTTTAAAGTCATTTCTCACTTATGATGACCCCAAGACAAAATTACCATGAGGTTTGCTCAAAAAGATTTCCCCTCTTCTGAGGCTGAGAGAGTGTGAGATGCCCAAGGACATCCAGTGGGTTTTCACGGCAGAGGAGGAATTCCAACGCTGGTCATAGTCCAACTCTCTAACCACTACATTTACTGGCTCACCTAACATCTCATTGTTGTTGTTCTTGTGTGCCTTCAAGTCATTTCAGATTTGTGGCAAACCTAAGGTAAACCTATCACAGGATTGTTGGGGGGAGGGGGAGCTGAAGGTGTGTGACATGCCCAAGGCCAAGTGGGGAACTGAACTGAGTGAGGAATTAAACTCAAACCATTGTACCATGCTGGCTGTCTAACATTACATATACTCTACATGGCATTATTACATATACTCTACATGACATTCTTAATCATATTGTATCTTAATTTCCCTAATAAACAGATAACATTTTTTATATAAGTCCAGAACATCACATGGTGCAATTCTGCAAAATGGTGTAGAGCAACATCACAGTGAAACAAAGCAGCCACTATAAGATGCAGCACAAGTCCTGGTGTGCTGGCCATGTTGGCATAGGGGATCTAAAGAACCATGGTCCAAACAAGTCATTTTTACGAGCTCTGACTGAAGCATCTGAAGCTCATCTAGCTAGCCACTAGATCCTTTGATACTTCTGGAGTCTTCTAGTCTCAGTTGCATCACAAGCCCTATTGCTTTTCCAGTGGTCCTATTAATTAGTAATTACATCAGTTTCTATCCTCTCCTTTTGCTGCCATCAAAGAAATAAGAGTGTATTTAACAATTTAACAATGGTCAAAAGAAATCAAAAGTCTTAAAACAAGGAGTGTGTGCCAATAAAAATCACAAGGCCCTCAATGCCTGAAAATAGGTCATCTGTTAAAGCAAAGGTCGGCAAATTGTGGCCCTCTAGATGTTGTTGGATGGCAACTTCCATCATCCATCACCATTGGCACCATTCCTCATCTGGAATACTGTGTCCAGTTCTGGGCACCTCATTTCAAAAAGGATATTGACAAGCTAGAGCATGTCCAGAGGAAAGCGACCAAAATGGTGAAGTGTCTGGAAGCCATGTGTGTCTGGAAGCCCGACAAGGAGTGGCTTAGGGAGCTGGGCATGTTTAGTCTGAAGAAGAGAAGGTTAAGAGGGGTGTGATAGCCATGTTTAAATATTTGAAGGAATGTCATGTCGAGGAGGGAGCAGGCTTGTTTCCCACTGTTCCAGAGACTAGGACAAGGAGCAATGGATTCAAGCTGCAGGAAAGGAGATTCCACCTGAACCTCAGGAAGAACTTCCTGATGGTCAGAGCTGTTTGGCAGTGGAATAGGCTGCCTCAGAGTGTGGTGGAGTCTCCTTCTTTGGAGATTTTTAAGCAGAGGCTGGATGGTCATCTGTTGGGAGTACTTTGATATATGTTCCTACATAGCAGGAAGTTGGACTGGATGGCCCCTGGGGTCTCTTCCAACTCTATGATTCTATGAATTATAGTACACAGTTATAGTTACAGCTGAAATTCATATATCATACATACATACATTAATCACAAGTGCACTAAATCCATTGCATATTGCTTCTTGGTCTTTTGGCTAAGATCAAGTGTAGTACTAATTTTTGTAAAGCAGCTTGAGTGCCATTTTGGGGGGAAAGAGAGTGTATAATTTGTATGGAAGAGTGATAGCTGGCAGACGGAGCCCGTCATGCTTTCTTGTTGATGTTCCTGTGCCTTCAAATTGTTTCCAGCTGACGGTAACCCTAAGGCGAACCTATCACAGGGTTTTCCTGGCAAGATTTATTCATTGCCTTCCTCTGAGGCTGGGACAATATGACTTGTCCATGGAATGAGTTTCCATGGCTGAGGGGCTTTGGAATCCTGGCCTGGAGTTTTAGTCTACACTCTGGCTCTCGCTACATTCTTCCTGACTATTAAAGGCTGAGGACCTATAATCACCTCTGTCTGATTATAACTGGGGCCAAGCCAAGGCATTTTGCTGCCAAAGTCAGAACATGCTAGTTGGGAAGTATGGCAGCTACAGTCCAACACATCCGCAGATCACCCTGCTGGAGAAAGCTGAGCATGATTGTTTTAATGAGTATCTATAAGAAGGAAGTGACTTTTGCAACAGACCAAACAGGAGCCGGAGATTAAAGGCAGGAAATGGGTGACGAACTGATAAGAGTGAGACAGGAGAGCCACTGGGATAGAGCGCACCAGTTTTAAATAACTCCTGAGTTCTGATGACAGAGTCTTTCCCAAGTCTTGGAAGTATCAATGTGTTGTTAACACAGCGACTGATCTAATGTGGAGCATGTTTGCACTGTAAATACCAAATGAACCAAACATTAACTGCACCGTTCCTGTCTTGGATAATCCATGCCATATAAAGAGCATTGCCTAGTGTGTATTTCAACACCAGGAGTAGCAAATCATTTATTTCTTTATTTATCTTAAAGCCATGCAAGGAAGGTATTGTGTATCAGCATTAGTTTCTTCACAGAAGAGCGGAGTTTGGGAAAGTTAATTTATATGGATGAACTCTTAAATTGTGGAAGTTGCAGGCATTGTAGTCTAAAAAAGTAACTTTTCCAAGCTCTATTTCAGAATTAGTGAGGAAAACCACCATCTATAGCTAAGAGTACAGTACATCCTCTGAAAGAGATATATATACATGCTGTGTTAGAATCTTAATTTTTGAAAAAGTATGTTTTAAAAATTATTTTCCATAAATTGCTCTAGACTGTGTGTGTATCTGTGTGTGTGTTTCTGCTTATCTGTCCTTTGTGGCTCTACTCCAAAGATTGCCGAGATAATTGTATCAGATCTTGCCCATACAACAAATCCTCTTCCATCTCCTTCCTACTTGCTCCCATTTTTCTCTATTATCTTGTTCCAACCCTCTTCCTCATAATCTTTTCAATATTTCCCTACCCATGACTGCTGCTCCTTGAACTTCAGCACACTATGTTGTGTGCCTTCAAGTTGCTTCTTACTTATGGTGACCCTAAGGTGAACCTATCATGAGTTTTTTGGGGGCTGAAAGTATGTGACCTGCCCAAAGTCACCCAGTGGATTTCCATGTCTGAATGCAGACTCGAACCCTGGTCTCCATGGTTCAACCACTACACCACGCTGGCTCTTCACCAGGCTTAGCCATCCCAAAGTGTCCTGCTTGTCTGCTCGTTCTCCCTTGAAACAGCTTATAGCTGGAACACCCTTCAGAATGAACATCTACATCATCCGTGGGAAAGTGTGTCTTCCAGATGTTTTTTGCCAACTCCCATAAAGGCTACCTAGCATACTCAAAGCATTTCAAGGGATACAGTTCCACACTCCTGATGTAGGCAATGCCATTTGCATGCAGATTTCACACAAAAGATAATGGCTATTTGGCCTTTTAGTCGTGATGGCTATGTATTATCTCCAGTATTAGAAAGCATTTACTTCTATGTACCAGTTGTTGGGAAACATGAGTGAGAGGATGCTCTAATGCTCATATTCCTCTTGTGGGCTTCTCGTAGGGACTAATTGGAGTCCCATTGCTGCTTTTGAGTCTAATTTTGAGATAAAAATGGAGTCATAAATCAAATAAGTAGGCATCTGGTGGCCACTTTGGGAACCCTGTGGTTGCCTATAGTTTCTACACAGTCACTCAGAAGGCACTTTTATGTAGCAACATTTTTGAACTTCTAAAACATTAGAAGAGCTTGTAATTTCTGCTCTGAGCAGGAGAAACCCCATGCCATTGGGTGCCTTCAGGGGGTGCACAGTCAAGATACCTCAGTTCCTTTCTGACTGCCTATAGAGCATGATGGGAAACTCTTTGGAGAAGATGTAGGAAACACATGGCCCTGCTCTGCACATATTGTTGGACTGCAGTTCCCAGCTTTAGGGATGCTGGGAATTGCAGTCCAACAGCATTTTGCAGGCTCTATGATTCTCAGCCTTGTTCTAGAGCAGTGGTTCTCAACCTTCCTAATGCCGCCACGCCTTAATACAGTTCCTCATGTTGTGATGACCCCCAACCATAAAATTATTTTCTTTCTTTCTTTCTTTCTTTCTTTCTTTCTTTCTTTCTTTCTTTCTTTCTTAGTTAGTTCCAACATCAAATAGATTGGAAACACTGCCCTAACTCACTGCTCTGGATAGACTTCTAATGCCTAAAAACTGGTAACCCTCACCTTTTTTTTTAAGCACAGAAAGCATCCATCAATGCCAGAATTAAGGCAGTAGTTCTAGTTCTGAATGTTAGGTTTCCACAGTTCAAAAAGCCAGTCACTCCCAAAGGCAATGCTGAAACAGCCCACATTTTACATAAGGCGCAGGGAAGAAAGGACAGGGAGAGAGGAAAGATGGTGGCGGCATAAGCAGGCGCGTTTTGTTTCACTCCCACTCTCTCTCCCTCCCTTAAAGGGAGCGCGGCTGCTCGGACACTCTCACTCCCATGTTGCACGGGCGCCCCTTCCTTCCTCCTTTTGTCCCTCTGAGGGCTCGGGAGTGGGGTGCAATACCCGCTGTAGCCCCTCGACCATGCTACACCCACGAGCCCCTCTCGGTCTCCCCACCTCTGCCCCCCCGCCTGGCAGGGAAAGACAGCGAAACGTCCCCACACGCACCTCCGCCCCCCCCCAGGCAGGGAAAGACGCGGAAACGTCCCCACACACACCTCTGTCCCCCTACCTGGCAGGGAAAGACGCGGAAATGTCCCCACATGCACCTCCGCCCCCTTGCCCGGCAGGGAAAGATGGGGAAATGTCCCCACACGCGCCCAGCACGCCTCCTCTCACCTCCTGCCAGCGCGGGGTCTCCTCTCGCCACCTCTGCCCTCCCGCCCAGCAGGGAAAGGTGGGGAAACACCCCCACACGTGTCCAGCACGCCTCCCCTCACCTCCTCCCAGTGCAAGGTCTCAGAAACAGCACTCCCATTGGCTGTGAGGCTGCCTTCTTTCAAAAGGGGGTGGGGCGGGATAGAGGAGCAGCGACCCCTGTGAAATGGTCATTCAACCCCCAAAGGGGTTGCGACCCACAGGTTGAGAACCGCTGTTCTAGAGCTTTTGAGACATTTCTCTCCACATAATGCCTGTTCAATATATATTTTACCTCCATTTTCATAGATCTTGTTTCATTACTTAAATCTCTCATGTCCTTCAATCCATCCTCAAAAATGTACCTGCTCCACTTGGTCTTTGGTTCTCTTCCTGGCTGTAACAACTGTTTTGGCTCAGATTTGTCTCTCTGTGTCCTTCCCTCTGGGGGAGCCAGTGTGGCGTAGTGGTTTGAGCATTGGGCAATGACCCTGGAGGCCAGGATTTGATTCCCTGCTCAGCCATGGAAATCGATGAGGTGACCTTGGGCGTGTCACATACCCAGAAAAGCCCATGATAGGTTCACTTGAGGGTCTCCATAAGTCAGAAATGACTTGAAGGCTCAACAACAATTTCCTTCCCTCTTCCTCTGTTCTTTTCTACCATTGTCAGTCTTGGACTGTAAGCTCCTTGGAGGTGAGGACCTATGCTCTCATGTAACCCCTGGAAGCACTAATGATGGGTTATACGTGGATGATGGGTTATAAATTTGTAAGCTACTTTGAAGATCCATGCATCTAACAAAGCATGGAGTTAAATCTTAAACACACTCACACTCACACACACTCCATTGTAGCAGCACTAGTCAGATTTGTGATATTTGGTTATCATTTTCCCAGTTTGCACTGTAACTCTCTGCAAACCCATTTCAGTCACAGAACACGATAGTACACAAAAACAGCTAGTTTAATCTGTTTCCAGCTCAAAATACCAGACCTATTGTGCTAAATGAGTCTAAAAACAAGTATTCCAGAAGGCTTAGCTGAGTTAGTCTGCCAGAACAAGCAGCATTCCAGGTGTTAATTAGCTCACCAGTAGCTGGATGTTTGTATTATCAACACTATCGCTTGGTGAATGTCACTGTAATCATTTCACAGACAGACCAGCCTTAACTGTCCTGTATGTTTTGCATTTCCTTTTCT
This sequence comes from Ctenosaura bakeri, assembly GCA_948474755.1. NCBI lineage: Eukaryota > Metazoa > Chordata > Lepidosauria > Squamata > Iguanidae > Ctenosaura > Ctenosaura bakeri. The sequence continues at coordinate 312,901 of CAOLHI010001706.1, read as the reverse complement.
TTCAGCCGCACTACTTACAATCCTACCCATATTCCACAACAATACCAGCACTTTAGGTATCTGATGAAGTTAAAACTCTGCTTCCAAACCTCCATCTGTCTTTATTAATCCTCCTTTGTCCCACTTTTACTGCTGCTTTTAAGATGGTCCAGTTTCTCTCTCCTCCTCCCACTTTCCCCCTCCTCCTGGCTTACTTCAATTGATGGAAACTGAGTTCAGAATGCAGAAATAGTTTGCACTCAGTTAACTTAGGAGGGGAAGAAGACAGAAGAGGGCAAAATGTTGCCCTTTCTTGTAGACTCAAGCAAAAGGAAACTGCTTGCAGCCCCTCTTAGCTTGTCTGTTGTCATTCATAACTTTTGCCATTTTGACCACACTCTGACACAACTCAACCACACACAAACTCCTTTTCATTTGTCAAATGCTGGAGGTTACATGATTCCACAGTAACATCATTATGATAAACTTGTTAGGCTTTCAGTTATGTATGTGTAAAAAAATAACAGTCTTTTAAGACTCAACAGATTTCTTGTAGGAGATTGTGGGATTTTGTTTTGTTAATTTTTTGGCAGACTAGAGGTCCCTGCAGCAGAAAGACGAAATATTGTCTTATTTTAGCATATGAAAAGTGAAACCAAATGGCCATGACACAAAAAAGGTGCATGGGATAAGCATATGTACCTGAAAAGTACCAGATCCTATCTGATCTTGGAAGCTAAGCAGGGTCAGTCCTGATTAGCACTTGGATGAGAGATCACCAACAAACACCAGGTAAAATAGGCTGTGTTTCAGAAGAAGGAACTGGCAAAACTGCATCTGAATATTCCTTGTCTAATGAAATTAATGTGGTCATCATAAGTCAAAAGGGTCTTGAAGACACATACATACACATGTGATAGCCCTATGGTACCTCTACAAAGCTTTTTTCCCCCTTTTTTTTGGAAATCATTTTATAGTTGCAGCCACAAGATACACAAACCAATCTCTTCCTCTAGGTACAGGCTGTTGTTTTTTAATGAGCCAAAAAGCTTTGGATGTACTGTATTATAAAGTCATGGCAGCCTGCAATTTGCTGGCGCCTCAGCTCATGCTTTGCTGTTTGGACAAACTGCAAGGAATAAAAAAAAGAGAACAAGTTGAACCAATCAAAGAACTTTGGGGGGGGCAGATAAATTAATTAGGCTCTTAATGCTTCTTAGAAGCATTCAGGTTTAATCATTACCTATTTCTCCCTAACCTCTGTACTTAAGTTTCCCAGCATCCTGCTTCACAGACATAGCCATTCCCTACTGAATGACCAGAAATACTGCCTCAGAAGAAGTGAAAGAAGACACTGGAGGAAGTATTTTGGTGGTATACATAGGATAACACAAGATACAGTAAGTGCCATTCTCACTGCCCTCCTAAAAGATAGAATAATTGTGAGTTTTGACATTGATTTCAATAGCAGAGAAACAGTGCTTGAGCTTGTATTCCACAGAAGTGTTTCCTGTGAGTAAAACAGCAACTGGCATGAGATTCCTATTTCCAAAATGGGTTATGTGTTGCCAGAAGTGTCTAGGCGTTTGTAATGCACACTTATGAGGGAATAAAACCCATTCAGCCCAGTGGGAATTATGTCTGAGGAAACCTGTACAGGATCAGACTGCATGCTGACTTGGATCTAGACTTCATTGTATTTTTTTAATTCTTTGCCCTATTGATGTGTTTTAGGTGCTTTTTAGGGTTTCATGGTTAGTTCATCTATTTTATTTTTAATATAGATTCTGTTTTTGTTTAACTTGACTTAATTTTATTGTAAGCCACTGTAATACCAATGGGGGAAGGGCAGGCAGGGTACAAATCAAATATTTATGGTAGACCTATTGAACTCAATGTGGCTGAAGCTAATCACATCTAACTTAAGTCCTTTCAATTTTCAAAGGGATATAGCCAGTGTGGTGTGGTGGTTTGAGTGGTTTGGGACACTGGGGACCAGGGTTCGATTCCCCACTCAGCCAGGTGGCCGTGGGTGCGTCATACAGTCCCAGAAAACCTTGTGACAGGTTCACCTTAGGGTCACCATAAGTCAGAAACAACCTGAAGGCACAGAACAACAACAACAACAAACTTTATCCATGCTAAGGCTGGCTTTTAGAGATATACTCTTATCTACTGCCATGAAGAGCAGGGTTTTTTTTTTAACCTTTCTTTTATTTAGTTATTTAAAATATTAATAGGTTGTTTTAAAGGTAATTTTTTTCCCAAGGCAGCCTCCAATTATCGGCATAAAATACAAATAACTTAAAAGTGTCAGGAAAAGAACAATCATAAAAAAGTATCAGTAAAAACATCCAGAGCAGGTGCTAACATAGAATAAATAAATAGAGGTTAAACTATCTGCTGTCCAATGAAACCTAGTTATGAAAGTGCTGTAGAAAACTAAAGCATCTTAAAGGCTCTTCTAAAAATCTGTTGGCAAACCTCATTTCCTCTATAAATCAGGACCACTTGATTTTTCCCCCCTTGTGGCTGGTCCACCAAGCTACACAGCTTTCTCTCCAGTGTTTGCCTGACTAGGGCTTCAGCTGTTGAACTTCATCTGAGAAAAGAGATTTGGGTAAGGGTGGCCTTCGAATCTAAATAACTAGAGCACCAGATCATTTAAGACTTACACTATAAGGCTATAAATGTTCAAGACAGCACTTTTAAAATTTTGTTCAGAAGTGCACTAATAGCTACTTTTCAGGACTTTACAGTCATAGTACAACTCAGTACTCTGCAGGTGCATTATCACTGATCTATCACTGCCCCTTATCTTTCCGGAGGAGAACACTCCTTATGATCTTTTCACAGAGCTGGTATGGCATAGCTTTTGAGAGACTGAGCAGTGAATCTAGGAGCCCCTATTTCAAATCTTAGCCCTATCATAAATTTGCCAGATGGCCTTAAACTAGCTGCTTTCACATAGTTTAGGGTTACCAGGTAGAAAACTGTCCTCTAATAGTTGTATAGAAGCAGGAATTTCAGCAGGTGTAGTGGTTCGAGTGTTGAACTACAATCCTAGAGACCAGGGTTGATTCTCCGCTTGGCCATGGAAATCCACTGGGTGATCTTGGGTGCGTCACACACTCTCATCCCCAGAAAACTCTATGATAGGATTGCTTTGGGGTAATTGTAAGTTGGAAATGACTTGTGAAGGCATGCAACAATAATACAATAATTAAAGATACAGGAACCCTCTCCAGTTTTCACTCTGTCAACCATATATTGGAATGCAATAATGTGATAAATTCAACTACTGAAATCAGTTGAACTTAAAAGTGTGTAATTTTGGCAGGATATAGTATACACCATTAATAAAGCAAATACAGATGTTTATAAATACATGTCATAAATTCTTCTACTACATTTGCTCTAGATTATAGAAACATCACTGTATTCTTCAACACCCAGTATAATTTCAGTGAACAAGTTTTTCTGTAGTGTGGAGGTATGTAGACTTTAGCTTTACGGGACCTAATTTGTTTGTTTGTTTAATAAAATCCAAGATCCACCAGTCAAAGCTTAGTGCAAAAGCAATAAATTTAAGAATAAAGAATACTGAGCATATGAATTTGTTCTGAGTACAGGTATACCTCAATTAACAAAGCCTCTGACAAAGAAGCCCAGTTTTACAAGCTTTTTAATGTGTGCCCAGCCTTTTTTCCTCATCCTCTGTCTAGCTGGAAGGGTTTTTTTAAAAGTAGGATTGGCATTCGGGACATGATGAAAGAGGGCTGGGGAAACACAGATTTTCAGTGTCGTGTTGCAGCAGCATGTCTGCAGTACACAATGCAATGAAGCTTACAAGATTTTACCCCAGCTAATCCTACTGTAGCTGTGTGTGCCTGTCTACAACAGACAAGGTAAACAGCAGCTCCCTTCAGAATCCCTTAAGAAGCATCCATGAAATGCAAAAGAAGTAGAACGGGGAAGAACTGCCTTACCAGCACTGTCCCGCCCCCAGTAAGTTTTTATTACCATTTCTTTTTTTTTATTGATTATATAACTGAAAAACAAAAACAAAAAAAAATTAAACACCATGTGTTATACATAATAGTGGAATTAAAAAAAAATTTTTTTTTCCCTTTAAACAACATAAACTTACATTATTTTTTTTCTCTTTTACACTTGAAATCATAACCTTATTCAGCTTATTCCATATCATACAGCTTATACATTTTTGTCACCTATCTTTAATTCTTATTTTCATTATATTCATTTTTAATATTATAGTTTCATTCTTAATTCTATATTTTCGGCTTCCATTTAACCTATTACTATTATTAATTATAATCTTATTACTTCAAAGCCAGTTAACTTTTAACTTTTTTTTTTCCCTTTTAAAAATTAAACATCACATATCCAATTTCATCAATAGATCACAAGTTTAACACACACACGTAATATAAAATAAAAATAAAAAATAAAAAATACATTTTTTTTTTTGTCTCCCAGTAAGTTTTTAAAAGGAGCATAGACCTATACATTTAGCCACCAGAATGGAAATCAGAAGAAAGGTGGTGAAAGAAAAAAAAATATCTCTGGCTGCATTTTGAAGGAAACTTTCAAGTGGTCTCTAGATGGTAAAATTGTTTTTGTTTACTTCGGCAAGGCATACTTGAGCAGGTTGTTTCATTTCACATGTGCCTATTGTTAGTTCCAGATAAAAAGGCTGCTGAAACTTATTGAACTGCTACTCCTTTGTTGTAGTGTAGGAACCCATCCCAATTATTTCTGTGTTATTTCTGCCTCTGGTACAAAAACGTCTGTTGAGGAAGTAATGTCCAGGAACACATCTACTTCTTTACCTGAGATATACCTGTACTAGAAGTTAGAGCACCTCCTAGTATTTGTGTTTCAAATCTTTTTATTCAAAATTCAAAAGTTTACATTCTCACTCTCATCACAGATATCCTCAACCACATTATACACAACAAATATGTTCAATCAAAAAAGATTCTAATGAATTTTACATAATATTCCTTAAAAGTAAACATCAAAGTGTGTGGTTATCCAACTTCTCATATTCTTTCGTAGATAACTCTCCATTAATAAACTTAGTTACCTAAACTACTTAGTTATCTAAATTTTCTTTTCTTATCTTAAAATCTCTTCCCTTATTTCCTTTTCCTGTATTAGTTGGTTATTCCTTAGTTGTTGTTTTCCAACAATAACTTAAAAACTATAGTTCTTTACAAATCACTCCACTTGCTCCCAATTCTGTTGATTTTGCTTTATCATTTCTATCGTTCTCCCATGGTCATCCATTTTTCTTTATTATTTTAATATTCTTCCAGTGGTCTTTTTTCTTTAGTAAAATATCTTCTGATAATTTCATCTTCATACTCATATTTATTTTATTTTATTTTCTTAAACCATCCTTTTATTCCTATTTCTATTATTCTCTTCTTTTTCCTTTTGTAGTTTTCTTCTTTCCCTTAGGTTCTTCTTGTTATTCTTTCTGATCACTTATCATATCCTATACATTCTTACCATTCCTCAAATGTTCAATAATAAGTATTAAATAAAAGCGTCTCGTATTCATTTATTCCTCTTGTAGCCAAGTTCCCCCACCAAGTTCCCCCACCCCACCAAGTTCCAATATGGGAACAATCAATTCCCAGCCCTCATTAATTTTCTCCATTGGATTTTGGGATAATATTGCTGTTAATTTATCCATTTCTATTAAGTCATATATTTTTATTAACCATTCTTCCACTTCTGGAATTTCCTCTTGTTTCCATTTGCTTGCATAACTCATTCTCACTGCTACTATCATATGTGTTAGTAGCTTTCGATGTGATCTTTTTTAAGCAGTTCTATTCATTCATACATATTTAATCAATATATTTCTGGATACATCGGAAATTCCATTTGTAGAATTTTCATTACATTATTATGTATTTGTGTCCAAAACTTTTTAGCTTTTGCACATGTCCACCATAAGTGAAACAAAGTTCCTTTCTGCTCACATTTCCAACACTTAGTTTTGTCCGTTTTGGTCATTTTTGCTATAGTACCACCTGTAAAAGATTTTATAGTAATTTTCTTTTAGGGATACACTTTTCAATAATCTAGTTGTTATTTTCCAGGAATTTTCCCAACTTTCAAGTTGTATTGGCCTTCTTATATTCTGCACCCATTTTATCATATTCTCCATAATAGTTTCTTTTTCTAGTTCTAAATTGAGCAAATTTTTATATAGTTTTGCTATCAAGTGTTCAACTCCTGGTTTAAATAATTTGTCAAGTTCATTCTCTTTGATTTCTGTTCCTATCGTTCTTCAATCTATCTTGAATTCTCCACGAGTTGTCTATGCAGTAGCCAATGGGTGGAAAGTCCGCTATTTATTAGTTCTTCTTTTGTTTTCAATAGAATCTCCTCGCCCTGGGTCTTCACTATACCTTTGTTCTTAATCCACTTATTTAATTGAGGTTTCTTTCTTTTATAGAAAACTTCGCGCGGGGATACCCAGAGCGGCAACTTTAGATATATATATATTTTGTGTACAAACTTTTAATATAGACTTTCTGATGAAATGATTATTAAATTCTCTATTTATTCTTGCTTTCTCATACCATAGGTATGAGTGCCATCCAAAGGGCAGATCTGCCCCTTCCAAAGTTAACATCCCTTCATCTTCCAGCTTAATCCAGGTAGTCACCCATTCAATACAACACACATGGTAATATAGTTTTAAATCTGGTGCTCCTAGACCTCCTCTTTCTTTAATATCCTTTAAATTACTCCACTTTATTTGAGGTTTTCTACCATTCCAAATAAATTTTCCTTTATATTCTGCACTTTTAATAATTTACTTGCTGCCAAGCTAAACGTTCAGGATTTGCCCTGAAGCTGTAGTATAGTATAGTATATTTATTTAATGCGTAGACCAAAGGCCATTTGCATACAGAATATTAAAATGCATACAATACAATACAAAATGTTAGTATAAAAAAATATAAAATCCATATATAGAGACAGCATAGCAAAAATACATCGTACATTAAGCTACATAATAGACATGTGTGAGAGAAATTTAAAATTTGGTTTAGTTAAAACATAAACAATAAAACTATAATTAAGTGAGCGCATCTCCAGAACAATCAACCGCGATATCGGCAACATATCTGGCCCGGATCTTCATAGCTGCCAGAGTGAAAAGGGAGACCTTACGAGTTACCATGGAGTCAATATCAGCAAGGAGATTAAAAAAAATTTCTAAAACAATATTAGATTCCAAATGAGGCAGGATAGATCCCAAAAAGTTGGCTCTTGGATCAGAATATAGTGGACAAGAAAACAAATAGTGAGGCAGATCCTCTATTTCAGGGGCCCCACAAAGGGGTATGTGAGTATCTGCTGTCAATCACGGCAGTAGGCATACTTTGAAAGCAAAGGGCTGTAAAAGCTTGTCTAAGCTTTGGAAAGGTGAGCTTTGTCAAATAACTGGCCCTTTGATGGTCAAGTTTGTAAAATTTGTACCATTTAGAAAAATTAGAATTATTGATAGTCTGTCTGTCTAATTGAGCGGTATGATGGAAAATATAATCCCGGAGCTTCTCTTTGGAATTTAGGATGAAAAAGTTGTCAGGTGGACTAGGATACCATTCAAGCAACTTATGATATCTTGAATTCCATACTTTACAATTAGGTAGCTGTTTGAAACATAACTTGGGAAAAGCTCTAACTGAGGAATCTTTAACTATTCTCCAATAATTAAATAGAGCCAAATGAATGCAGGCTCTAATGGATGGGAACCCGACCTCTGCCTGAACCAAAGCTGCCAGTGTGCCCGGTGGGAGTCTTAGCAGTTTCTTAAGAAAAGTGTTTTGGATAGATTCCAGTTTAGATATATGAGAGTCGTCCCATCCCCATACAGTGGCACCATAAAGAATCTGAGCAATAACTTTGCTTTGGAATATTTTTAGTGCTGGAACAACCAGGTGACCCCCATCAGTAGTATAGAATCTGAGAATTGCCCCAATAGATCTCAGGGCTACTGCTTTGGTGGCTTCTATATGGGGCTTCCATGAGAGATTTTCTGTAAAATGAACACCAAGGTATTTGAATTCTCGGCATTGTTCGATCTGGTGGCCATTTATCAACCATTGAAAAGGAAAATGTCTTTTCCAAAACACCATCACCTTTGTTTTAGAGTAGTTAATATTCAGCTTTTCTTTAGAACAGAAAACACTAAGCTTTGAAAGCAACCTTTTTAAACCTACACGGGTGAGTGATATGAAAACCATGTCATTGGCATATAACGAAATAGAAATCTTTTTTGAACCAACAAAGGGCGGAAAAAATTCTGAGCCTGACAGGGCTGGAATTATGTCGTTGCGGTATAGATTAAAGAGTAAAGGTGCCAGCAGGCAGCCTTATTTAACTCCTTTATTTATGTGAATAGGAGCTGTTAATGAACCAGAGATACCTACTCTTACTGTAGCAGTTGTGTTAGAATAAAGTTCCTCAATTAGGAAAAACAGATGAGAATCTAAATCAGTGTTAGCCAATTTATGCCACAACAGGTTTCTATCGATAGAATTGAAAGCGGCTGCTAAATTAACAAAGGCAACAAATAAATTTTTGGTGGGGCCCAAACCACGTTGCTGTACTAAAAAATAGAGGGTGAGACAGTGGTCGATAGTGCCTTGACCTTTCCTAAAGCCCACCTGTTCAGGGTGAATGACATGATTGGTAGTTTCCCAATCTTCTAATTTGTTTAACAGATATTTGCTATATAACTTGGAGTCAATATCCAAGAGGCTAATAGGCCAGTAATAATTGGAATCCTGCTTATCTCCCTTCTTATAGATGGGGACAAGTATACTCTGTTTCCAGCTTGTTGGAATTGTGCCGGTATTGTTAATCTGGGTAAACACTTTTGCTAATATAGGGGCCCACCACTCGGGGAAACGTTTAAAGTTTTCAGGGGGCATCATATTTTCCCCTGGTGTCTTACTTAAGGTGAGAGCTGCAATCAACTTCTTTACCTCTAACACAGACATAGGTGGCCAAAAAGGCAAGCAAACAGTCTTCAAAATGAGTGAAGGGTGGTTCTCTATGGCTATATCTCCATAAAGCCTGCTGAAATGAGTATGCCATTCTTGTCCATTAATAACTGGTCTAATCACATGCATATCAATGGAAACCATGTCCCAAAACTGCTTCTCGTTCTTGATCCTCACAGCTAGGGCCAAATGACTCCATTGTGTTCTGTGATAAGTATCTTTTTTTTGTTTTTTGTTTTAGTTTTAGGAGTGCCTTATCGGATGACCTCATAACCACTAAAATGTTAAGGGTGCTAGTATTCTTATTTTTAAGTACCTGTCGAGAGAAATCCATTAATGCTTTCCGGGCACCTCTGCATTCTAAGTCAAAAATAAATTTGGAAAGGTCATTTCTCTATTGATTAAAAATAACATTGTTGGTTATAATGGGAAGATTTTGGAATAAGAATATCATTCTTGGCAGAATGTTCATCTTTAGTACCGCAATTCTTCCCAATTCATCCATCTTTTCAGATCATTTTTCACCATCTGCCATACTTTTTTATAGTTGTTAACATATAGATCGGTATTATTTTAGTTAAATTTATTCCCAGATACTTTATTTCTTAAGCTATTTTGAATTGAGATTCCCTTTCCAGTTCTATTTCTTCTTGCTTACTCATATTCTTGGTTAATATAGATGTTTTTTTGGGGTTTATTCTTAATCCTGACACTTTTTCATATTCATATAAAACCCTTTTCAGCCGCTTTATGCTTTGAATTGGATTATCCAAAAGAATAACCAAATAGTCTGCAAATGCCCTGAGTTTAAACAACTGATTTCTTATTTGTATTCCTCTTATTTCAGAGTCTTGTCTTATTTATATGTTTAGTATTTCAATCATTATTAGAAAAATAAGAGGGGACAGCAGACATCCCTGTCTTGTCCCTTTTCTAATATCAATTTTGGATGTTTTCTCCCCATTTACTACTATATTTGCTGATTGATCTTTGTATATCATATTTGTCCAATTTATAAATTTATCTCCTATATTTATCTTTTTTAGGGTTTCTTCTATAAATCTCCACTTAACATTATCAAAGGCTTTCTCCGCATCTAAAAACACCATCCCTAATTTCTTCTCATTATGTTTCTGATAGTACTCCATTATGTTCAAAACTATTGTCAAATTATTTTTAATTGATCTTCCAGGGAGAAAGCCACTTTGATCTTCATGAACCCATTCTATTAGTGTTTTTTTAAATCTTTCCGCCAGGACTATAGCAAATATTTTGTAGTCTGTATTTAACAATGCAATTGGTCTGTAATTCTTAACGTCTAGGGTCTTTGCCTTCCTTGGGGATCAGGCTAACCAGAGCCTCCCCTCCCCAGGAGGCAGGGCGTTCACCATTGTCAATTTCATTCACAACCTTCTGTAAAGGTCTCACAAGTAGGTCTTGGAAAGTTTTATAATATTGAGATGTGAAGCCATCTGGCCCAGGAGCTTTACCCACTTTAAGTTTTTGAATTGCGTTTATGATTTCCATTCTTGTAATTGGTTTATTCAGCTCTATCCTATGATCCTCTTTAATTTGTGGTATTATTGCTTCTTCTAAATATTTCTTAATATTTTTGTCCCAATCCAAATATTCGTCCTCCTCATAAAGCTTCTGATAATATTTGTAAAATACCGATTTTATTTTATTTTGATGCCGATACATTTCATTTCCATCTTTGATTTCCAAAATTGTTCTTTTCTCTCTTTCTTTTTTAAGCTTATAAGCTAACCATTTCCCAGCTTTATTGGAGTGTTCATAGTATTTTTGTTTTACATATTTTAATTTCTTTTCCAATTCTAATGTATTCTGAATAGTTATTTGTTTTTGCAATGCTTTTATTTCATATTTCACCTTTTTATTTTGGGGATTTTCCTTAAGCTCATCTTCTTTTCTCTTAAGCTCTTCCATAATTTTTGTTGAGTTTCTTTCCTTCTCTTATTTTTGTAGATCTCTTGCTCTATCAGGATTCCTCTTGCCACAGCTTTCCCTGCATCCCATACTATATTTTCTGATATTCCCTTTCTTGAATTTTCTTTGAAATAATGTTCTAATGCTTCTCTTACCTTATTTACTACTTTTTCATCTCTTAACAACTCTTCCTTCAATATCCATCAAAATTCTGTTATCCTTTCCTTAAATGTCATCATTACGGGGCTATGATCTGAAAATACCCTAGGTAAGATTTCCATCTCTTTAATATTTTTAGCTAAAGATTTTGATGCTAGAATCATATCAGTTCTTGACCACGATTTGTAAATTTCAGAATAATAAGTAAATTCTTGAGTATTCCCATAAAGATATATCCATACATCTAATAAAACTGACTTTTCCATAAGATTGAAGAAAGATTTTGGTAATTTCCTTTGTACGGCTTTCTTTTCTGATTTCCTATCCATAGTGGGGTATATTTAGTATTTCATACAACATTCCAGGTTTTTTTTTTGCTTGAATAACATAAGGATAGCTCCCTTTTAAAAGCAACTGACACAGAAGGTTTTTTAAAACAAAGTATTTTTATGATTCCTCCAGCTGCCATTTCTCCCCATCTTCTCTCCAGCAGGTTTTGTTTGTTTGTTTGTTTGTTTTTCCCTGGAGAAGGATTGGCCTTGGGAGGAAAATGACAGCTGGACGCAAACAGACTTTCAGTGCCAAGTTGCAGCTGCAGGTCTCTAGTAAACAATGCAATAAAGCCTACCCTTGGAAACAGCAGGATTCTGCTCTAGCTGATCCTATGGGCAAGAAAAACAGCAGTTGCCTCTAGAATTCCTTACTGAGCATGCACGAGCAGCAAAATACAGACAAAAAGGGAGCGCAGATAAGCCTCCCTCACTGGTGACTCAAATTAGAACAGCATAGATCTAGTTTTGGCCACCAAAATGGAAATAAGAAAGGGAGGCTGGTGAAAGAAAATGCCATTTCTGGTTGCATTTTGAAAGAAAGTTTAAAGAGGTTTCTAGAAGATTCAGAAAGTTTTTGTTTGTTTATGCAAGGCTTACCTGACCTAGTAGTTTTATTTCAGATCTGCATGTTTTAGCTTTAAATAAAAAGTTTGCTGAAATGTTCAAACTTGCTTACTGAAGCCACTTTTTTGTGGTCTCGGAATATATCCTTATTCTTTCCATGTTAATTCTGCTTCTGCTACCAATTTTTTTGTCTAAGACAAAATGCCCAGGAACACATCTACTTCTTTGTAGACCTGTTCAAATTAAGGTGATGAAATCTTTTAATCATTAGTCTTGTAAAAAGTGTTAGACTATGACCCTGGAAACCAGGGTTTGATTTCCCACTCTGGCATGGAAATCCCCTTGGGTGTGTCATATACTCTCAGCCCCAGAAAACCCCGTGATAGGTTCACCTTAAGGTTGCCATAAGTTGGAAACAACTTGAAGGCACACAACAACAACAGAACAATCAGGAAGCAGAAATCCTTGCAGATCTACTCAGATAATCCAGAGATTTATCACTAGATGCCAACCTGTTTCCTGTGTCTAGAAATACATATTCAGCAGGCAAATCGCTAATCCAAGTACAGAAAGAGGGGAAATGGTGATGATTTTCATGAAGGACACACAGCATCAGTGCCTTCAACTTTGGCTTAGTCATCCAGAGCCCCATATCTTTAAGTATGTGAAACAACACAGGCTATCAGCTAAAAATGATGGGTAAGACCATGATGTCCAGCGTCTAAAATTAACCAGTGATTCAACTACCCAGGCATGCTTGCCTAGTAGTACTGCTTTGTTGTTATTGTATGTGTTCAAGTTTTTTCTGACTTATGGTGACCCTAAAGCAAAGCCTATTACTGGGCTTTCTTGGCAAGATTTCATAGAATCATAGAATCATAGAAATGTAGAGTTGGAAGAGACTGCAGGGGCCATCCAGTCCAACCCCCTGCCATGCAGGAACACCCTCAAAGCACTCCCAACAGATGGCTATCTAGCCTCTGCTTAAAAACCTCCAAAGAAGGAGACTCCCTACACTCTGAGGCAGCATATTCCACTGCCGGACAGCTCTGACTGTCAGGAAGTTCTTCCTGAGGTTTAGGTGGAATCTTCTTTCCTGTAGCTTGAATCCATTGCTCCTTGTCCTGGTCTCTGGAGCAGCAGAAAACAAGCCCTCTCCCTCCTCTACGTGGCATCCCTTCAAATATTTAAACATGGTTATCATGTCCCCTCTTAACCTTCTCTTCTGCAGACTAAACATACTCAGCTCTCTAAGTCTATCCTCATAGGACATGGCTTCCAGAATCATTTGTTCAGAGGAAGTTTTCCCTTGACTTCCTCTGAGGCTGAGAGAGCATGACTTGCCCAAGGTCATCCAGTGAGTTTCAAAGGCTGAAGAGGAGTTTGAACCTTGGTGTCTGGGAGTCCTGGTTCAACACTCAAACCACTGCACCACTCTGGTTCAGGAGTAGTACTATTGACCTACTTAGATAGCAAAAGATTAGTTGGTGCTGTTGGTTATACTAATTACCTATTAGAAAAGGAACAAGATAAGTTTGCATTTGGTTCCATCCTCTCCCACACATAAAAATACAGGCACAATTGACAGCCCTCATCATCTACTGAAGCAGGAGATGGAACCTTTAGCCTCTAGACATTTTAGATTATAACTCCCTCTCATCTTTATCACTGGGGATACTGAATGGTAGAGCAAGGCCCTTTCCACACAGGGTTAAAAAACGGTGTAGAGCGACCTCCACGGAGGTCATCTACACCCTAACGTGGATTGGGGTGGATTACTTTAGAGTAATTCCACACCCCAATCCACGCAGGGGCGACCGGAAGCGGTGCCGCCCGTGCTTTTTAAAAACCACTTGTTTTGTGGTTTTTAAAAGGCACGGGGCGTGCAGCCCCGTCCAGCCCCGTCGCAGCGCTGGTATGGATCTGCAGGTGTGCGCAAGAGCGTGCCTGCAGATCATGCAGGGGGCGGGATTTCTGGCTGGCGAGCTTCTCCGACTGGCGGAGAGCCTCCGCCAGTTGAAAGCCACCATTTTGGGCGCTGCCGGACGCCGCTGAGTGTGAAGCAGCGAAACGGGCTGCTTCACGCGGCGACGGAATAAGGTAAGCCCCGTTTCCACGTGGAGCAGCCCGTTTCTCTGCCCGTGTGTGGAAAGGGCCCAAGACATTCAGAGAACAAAAGGTTCTTTGTGTCTGTGCTAAGGGAAGATCTGTGCATTTGCGCTACCGTTGAAAGTGGGGAGAGTGTACAATCTTCATTCATAGTATTGGGTCACACCAATGATCTGCAACTTCAAAAACATTATCTCATCCAGAGGCAATGATTCCCATTTGCTCAATTAATGTATTTAAAAGGTTTTTAAATGGCCTTCACATTTAAAAATAAGAAAAAGTAATCAGAGTGGTTTACAAGAAAATGGTAAAATAATGACATCATGCTCATAATGCCTAATGAGTTCATGGTAAAATAATGACATCATGCTCATAATGCCTAATGAGTTCCAGCAAGTCTGTCGCACAGCCCTTTGCATCAGGTGGAATGGAATATGGAATATTCTCTGTTGCTGTACCTGTGCATATATCCATCTGTTCTCCTCTCTACCCATCAGTCTACATGCTTAGGGCTGTAGCAAGAAGTGCGGTAAGGATATTATTATATTATTCCAGAAGGCCTAGCAATGTAAAAGTCTGGTGTGCATCACTACAATGCATAGTACATAAGTAAACAACATTTAGTTCAAAAAGTACAAATCCAGTTGGAGCAGGTATGACTCACTCCCAGCTAGCAATTAACTGATGAAGCAATATTTTTATCAAGGTGGGAAGAGGATAGATTAGGATCTATTAGTAAATCTATGGGTGAGCCTTATTCTAAGAACTGTTGTTGGTTCAACAACGGGACAAAATTTGAATCCACCTCATGAAAATGAGACCAGCTTAATGCAGCTCTCACAAATGGCAACAAGTACAGTGCATCTTTGCCAAGAATGGATAATACTGTGGGAGAACATTTTGATTCAGTTTTACAGACCTCCTAGATAGCTGCTAAAATAAGAGGGACATTTTTCAGGGAAGAATTGTGTGTGTGCATGGCCCTCCATCTCTAATTTCCCCACAGTGCTGAATTTATTCTTGCACCCTGTTCTTCTTTCAGGAATCTTGGGCAAGCTTATACACAGGGTTACCACATGCAGTCTTCACCTAATACCATTTATATCTCACCCTTCTTCCAAAAAATTTCCAGAGTGGTTTTCAAGATAAGACAGTCCCCACCCTCAGGCTTACAACCTAAAGGTTAGACATGATACACAAGGGGAAGGCATGGAATGGGTCAAGAGGAAATTGCTGGTTGTAATTGGGCTCCATCAATGATGCAGATCTCTTTCCTCTCTTGTGCCTATAGCCTTACCTGCCTCCAGTTATATTACTCAATCAAGCAGTCTTTACAGCTGCCTGTGCATTAACTTTTGCCAAAGGACTTTCAGGGTGGAAGGCTGGGATAGGTGGAAAAGCTCAGTCCTTGATGATGGTTCCTATGCTGAAGTAAATGGGGATGACAGTGGCCCAACATGGGCCCAGGCTGTCTTGGCTGGGTACTGTCTAAGTGAGCAGGTGAAGGAAAGTGGGGTGGGGGGTAGCTGTGGTTTATAAAGACCATCTTGATCTGACCAGAAAGCCTATTACGGACCTAAGCCATACTGAGTGTGTCTATCTGAGTCTGAAAACCAGGGATAGACTGGGGATCCTGTTAGTGTACTGTCCACCCCACTGCCTAACAGAATCCCTGGCCGAGCTCACAGAACTGGTCTCCAGCTTGTTGTTGGAATCCCCCACACTGTTGCTTCTGGGTGACTTCAACATATTGCTGGAGGCCAGTTTGTCAGGTGCAGCTCAGGAATTCATGATATCCATGCCAAAAATGGGCCAATCCCAATTGGTTTCAGGACCTACACATTCAACAAGTCACACCCTTGATGTGATCTTTAGTTCAGAACATAGGGATCTGTGGGTAGAGGTAATTAATACTTCTGAGTTGTCACGGACAGATCATTTTCTGGTCAGGGCTAGCATCACAGCTACAGCCTACTCCTATAGGGGTGGAGAATCTATTAAAATGGTCTGCCCTCAAAGGCTAATGGATTCTTTGAGATTCCAGAAGGCCTTAGAGGGCTTTAAGGCCAGTGACACCAATGATCCTGTTGAAGCTCTGGGTTAATAAGTGGAATGAAAATCTAACCAGGGCTATTGACCTGGTGCCCCAAACATCCTCTCCATTCTTTTAGTAAACTGGCTCCCTGGTATACAGAGACCCTCAGGGAGCTCAAACAGGAAGGATAATGACTAGCACCCAGATGGCAGAAAACTTGACTTCTATGCGACAAGGCACACTATAAAGAATATCTTTGTTCCTGCAGCATGGCAATATGGGCATCAAAGACAACTTTCTTCTCTGCCCATATTGCATCTGCAAATTCACATCCAGCTGAGCTATTCAGTGTGGTGAGAAGTCTAACCCAGGCATCTTCCTCGCTGAACCCAGTTCTAGACCCTTCAGTCACTTACTGTGATGCTTTTTAATGATCATTTCGTGGATAAAATCTCCCATATAAGGGCAAACTTAGATGCCATTGTTGGAGCAGAAGTTGATACTGAGGTGTCCAGCAACTCTATAATTGGGATTATACTAATCATTTTCAATTGGTGAGTACTGCTGATATGGATAAGCTGCTGAGGCAAGTTAGGAAGATGACTTGCTTCCTTGATCCCTGTCCATCTTGGCTGGTCATCCAGGGAGGAGATGCAATTATGCTCCAAGTGCAACACATTGTTAATGCGTATCTCAAGGAGGGGAACCTTCCATCTAGAGGTAGTGATTAGACCACTCCTGAAGAAGCCCTCTCTAGATTCCTTGGACCTTAATAATTATAGACCAGTTTCTAACCTTCCTTTATTGGGCTCCAGGTGGTCTTGGATGACATACATTTCCTTGATCCATTTTAAACCCATTTCAGAGCAGGATACAGAGTTGAGACTGCTATGGTCGTCTTAGTGGATGATCTCCTTCTTAGTGTAGATGGGGAAGTGTGTCCCTGTTGGTGCTTTTAGATCTCTCAGTGGTGTTTGATACCATCAACCATGGTATTCTTGTGGAGGGGTTGGAAATCAGAGGCACTGTGTTGCAATGGTTCTGTTCCTACCTGTCAGGCAGGTTCTGGATGATGGTACCTGGGGATAGCAGTTGCTCAAAAAAGGAGCTGTTTTATGGCATACCACAAGGTGCCATTCTATCCCCAGTGCTTTTTAACATTTACATGAAACTGTTGGGAGAGATCATCCAAAGGCATGGGCAGGATGCTATCAGTATGCTGATGACACACAAATATGTTTATCCATACCTTCAAAAACAACTTCTGCTAAAAATAATGTGTCTCTTCTGAATGAATGCTTGAAGGAGGTAATGGGCTGGATGAAGAAAAACAAATTGAAACTGAATCCAGCCAAGACAGAGGTGCTTATTATTAAAGGTTCTAATCCAGGGTTGGAGGTGTGCCAACCAATTCTGGATGGGGTCACACATACCCTGAAAGACTGTGTTCACGGCTTGGGGGTGCTCCTGGATCCGTCCCTCCAAATGTCAACTCAGATGTGACAGTCAGGAATGCTTACTATCAGCTTTGACTGATATGCCAACTGCTCCCCTTCCTAGAATTAGATGACCTAAAGATGGTAGTGCACATACTGTTAACCTCAAGGCTGAACTTCTGCAATGCACTCTCCATTGGGCTATGTTTCTGCCAAGTTCAGAAGCTCCAACTGGTTCAAAATATGATACCCAGATTGATTATGGGTACAGCAAGGAGGAGGAGGAGATATTACACCAATATTAGAATCACTCCACTGGCTCCCAATTAGTTTCTGGGCAAAGTACAAAGTGTTGGTTATTACCTTTAAAGCCCTACATGGTTTGGCTCCAAGTTACCTTCAGGATTGCCTCCTCTCATACAATCCGCCCTGTATGCTCAGGTTCTCTGGTGGCCATTTGCTTAAAACCCCTAGAACTAGACTGGTAACAGTCACCCAGAGGGCCTACTTGTTGGCTGTCCCTAGACTGAGGAATGACCTGCCGGAAGAGATTTGACAGCAAAATATGCTGTCTGAGTTTTTAAAAGTGCTAAAGAGTTATTGCTTCCAGCCAATCTACCCAATCTATTTTTAATTATGATATATTTTAATTATGATATTAATTATGACATATTTGTATTTTGAATGGTATTATCTTTTTAGTGTATTTTATTTTAGTGCATTTATGTTTTAAGGTCTTTTAATCATAATGTGTTTTAATTGTATTTTAACCTCTGTTGTACCCCATGTCAAGCCTTGTGGAGAGGCGGGTAACAAATAAAAATTTATTATTTATTGTTATTATTATTAAGTGCCACCAACAGAGCTGTTGCCAAGAAGCTTTCAGACAGAAGGGACAGAGCAGGTGAAGAGGTTCTGCCTGGGATGATGGTGGTTCCTTGCCTGGACCAGTTTTACTGCTCTGAAAATTGAAGCCAAAAACAAAGAGAGGCTACATTATGCATGCGTATTTCTCTGTCTATTTGTCTTTTGGTATAACTATCCTTCCAAAGAGAGAAAGTTAACTTTGTCTTGTTTTCAGGATTTCTAACATTATCTGGTTTATTGGCATCAGATGGCTGAAGAAAGTATAAGACACAGAAAGCAAAGTTCAAACCAAGAACCTGATGGACTTTCTGTTGAAAGCAAGAAATCTAAATCTATGAATCTACAAAAAGAGGCAAGGCTCTTCTAATACGTTATCTTTAATTGTTGAATTTTGTGTGAAATGTATTTACAGGTGCCAGTTGCAGAGCTCAATTCTGTAAATGTTTTGTGGATAAATTCATTTTTGATTGCTGCTGCTGTGCAGGCTACGATTAAGCAATATAGTTGATCATATTGTTATGTACAATTTCCTAACAGGTGAGAAATTGCAAGATAACATTTACTTTGCCTTGTTTCAGTTTGGAAGAGGCAAGCTCTGCAGTCATGTCTCTGTTATATCTAACAGATATACAGGATGACTATAAGAAAAGGCAGACAAGCATAATATTCTCACAAGCAACTATTCAATGGCCTCAATATGAATTTCCCAGAGGGAGTAACCTAGGTTCTTCTAATCGTCTGCTGATCAAAGACACTTCTCTTCCAGCCTGTGTATGTTGCTGTTGTGTGCCTTCAAGTCATTTCTGACTTATGGCAATTTTAAGGTGACCCAATCATGGCGTTTTCTTGGCAAGATTTGTTCAGAGGAGGTTTGCCATTGCCCTCTTCTGAGACAAAGGGAGTGTGATTTGCCCAAGGTCACCCAGTAGATTTCCATGGCTGAACAGAGATTCGAACCTGGCCTCCAGAGTTATAGTCCTGCACTCAAACTACTCCACCACACTGGATCAATCCTGTGTATATCTATATTCATACTGTAAAGTCAAAGGCTTTCTCTTCTATGTTTCTATTTTTCAAGTAATCTCTCTCATTCTCACATCCCTCAATTAGCCCTACCCTCATTTATGGATGGGGAGGGGTGGTAACAGTTGGGATAATATTTGCCAAAATGGGTTTTACCTTCCAGCAAGCTATTGGTCTATAATTGCCTAAGACCTGAGCAGGGAAGTTGATGCCTGGGGAGTCTTGGAGGTTGCCATAAGTTGAAGAACTTGATGGCAAACGACAGCAATGGGTATATCAGGACCCATTAATCCTTTGTATCCAAATACAGGCTCCTTCAAGGCAATCATAATAATCCTGTAGCAGTATGCTGACATTAGCTTTTAGAGTTCTGAATGTTAAAAAGGATTTTTGCTACTGGTTTCCTGGCAGTCTAATATTATCAGTATCCATCAGATTATTTGTTGCTGGCAGAGGTTGGGGGCAAGTTGTTTTTTTAACTAAAACTCCCAGAATCCCTCAGCTAGCAAGACCCTCTTGGTTTATTAAAAGGGCTGGAGGAGGACTGGCTGAACAGATAAAATCAACATACGTTTATGGGGTTCATAATAAGAAACACACATGTTAAAATGCAATAGGGACAATAGTTGAGCATGACCTAAATATGCTAAAGGGACCAGATCCTGTTTGCTTTTTGAAGCTAAGCAAGGTCACCCCTGGTTAGTATTTGTATGGGAAACTTCCCAAAAATGCCAAGTTCTGTAGGCTGTATTTCAGAGGAAGGAAGAGGCAAAATCACCAGAGTCTTCCTTACCTAAGAAACTCCTGTAAAATTCATGGGGTCATCACAGATTGACAGACAACTTGGCATACACAAACCTAGTGAAATCAATGGGTGTAAGTGTGCATAGTCCATTACTGGATTATGGTTCTGGCAAAATGTGTGCCATGTAAAAGTGGGATTTATCTTCTTTTTTTTTAATGTATTCATTCACTGAATCGCCAGGGTGATGCACAATCCCAAGGTGATGCACAATCAACAAAACATTAAAGACATTAAATATATAACTAAAAACCAATTACAAACAGTCCACTCCTTATTAAAGTAGGTCAAAAACCAGACAAGTGGTTTAAAATGCAGCCAGAGCAGACACCTCTAATTTTAAGAGTCAAAGGCTACACAAAAGAGCACAGTTTTCACTGCCTTCCAGAAACTCAGAAGGGATGGAACAATCCTGACCTCCCTTAGGATTGAGTGATTCGATTTTTCTTTACTCACAAATTAAGTCCTGCTGATTCTGGACCAAATTAGATGCAAGGTGGAAGACTGAGGTGCAAGAGTGCTTGTAGATTTTGTTTTTCTCTTGAGCTGTCTCATTGCAATGCCTCTGAAGACAGGGAAGGGGTGATGTGAAGGAGAATGTTTAACCATTTCTCTGATGTACTTTTCCCCTCTGAACTAATAAAGATGTATTTTACTTTCTGAACTAATACTGACGTTTCGGCTCTGTTAGGCTGGACTGAGGGCAGGGAGAAGAGAACAGATGCTGTTGCTGTATTTTATTCTCATGGACTAATAGCTTGGCGGGGGGAAAGTTATACTGAGCAAAGACATGGTGGGAAGGCATAGACTGCCCTGTCTTAAAGTACCAAACCCTAATCTTAATCTGAGAAGAGTTACTTTTTCAGGCCATGCTGCCTCTAACAGTAGGATTCCATGTAGCAATGCTTGAAAAGATAATCTTTTAGGCTTCAGCTCCCAGTATCCCTAAAGGATTCTGAGACTTGTAGTCCCCCCTCTCCCTCCCCCCCCCAAAAAAACACCCCTTTTCAAGCTCTGATCTGGAGTTGTCTCTACTATGCCTAGAATGAGGTGCATTCTCTTTATCACTAGGAGGTGCAGATGCACTTGATAAGTGCTGTATTATAGAAAAACAAAAATGATCTGGTTAGTAGGTTTAGTTTTAACACTCCACAGCAGGCAAACAGAGTGCTCAGCCATGTTAGCCCTGGGTTAATTAGAAAAGTGTTAGTTGCTAAATAGGGAAATGAGCATGAAGCACCCTGAAGTTTAAAAATTAAGCTTCTGTCCCGGGAATGCCTGACTGATGTTTGCATTGCAGCACAAGCTGTTACTGATATTTGCCTTATACCTGACAATAGTGATCAAAAAACTAAGCACACAAGCACTGCATCTTCTCAGGCCCATTTGCCAGGTTTAAAATTAGAATTTATGAGCTGTTTCCTATGTGGCGAACACAAAGAAAGGGCTATGCTTAAGGGCAGAGTGTTTCTTACTGTGCATTTCGTATCCATGTAAGAAAGCCCCAGAGCCTTTCCAGAGCCTCAAGTAATGACATCTTCTGCTTCAGCAGCAAGTTCCTAGGTATGAACAAGAAAACATTTTCAAGGACAAAAGGAAAATTATTGATTTTAAAACTGGTTTACCAAACAATTTGGAAAAGTGGACTAAAGCTGTTTTGTCCAGAAGAAGCACTTTGTGGAAAAAACACTAAATACTACCTTATGAACTTTCTGTTGGCTTTGTGTGCAACCTGGCTGCTTGGAACTGGTGCCAATGATTGCCTTAAGTAGAAAGAAAGCATTTCCTGCAGATAGCATTGCCAGCTTTTCAAAATAGCAAAAAGAGACAGTCAAAATTTATCACATGCAGAGTTGATAATCAGAAAGTAGCTCTTAACAAGTTTGTGTTATACCTGAATAATAAATGAAAGTATTGATTTCAGTGAACATAGCCATGCGTTTCTCTGTAAAATTAGCATAGTTCATATCATAAATCACATAATACACACATGGGCCAACACCCCAAAATACAGGATTTTTTGGCATGTTGTTCAGTCTACATCAAAGGAAAGGCTTTTCAGCCTTCAAATAGAGGCCCTCTCTTATAATAAGAAACACCTGCCATGCCTGTCAGCAACAGAGTTTTCAACCCTTACATAAGGGACGCTTGGCAACTATGTCAGATATAGAAGGATGAGGTTGGGTGAGTATTGCTGGAGGAGAGAAAAGAAGTAAGCAATGCTGGGAATCTCAGTCCATGGGGCAAGGAGGCAATAAATCAGAGGAGGCAAATACCAAGGTATCTTAGGCCCTTTTTGCACGGGCCTTTTCTCGCGCGACAGCCCCGTGAGCCTCGCAGGAGTGGGAACGTCGCTCCGCACGACGCACTCCCACTTCTGCCGGGCTCATGGGGCTGAAGCGGCTTGAGTGCGGGTTTTTTGATTTTTGCTTCGAAGCGAAAATCACCCGCGCTTGCGCAACGCTCCCGGCGCCCACGTGCACTTACCTCTTGTGCGGAGCGTCGGGGAGCCGGCCGGGTCGCGCTTCCTTCCCTCTGCCCCTGCGGACGGACGCGACACGTCCTGCTTCACGCGCGCGCGCGGGGGAGCGGACGTGACAAGCGCCTTTCTCGCGCGCGGGGGGGATGGACGGACGCGTGAGCCGCCACTGCCTCCTCCGGGAGGCTGCCGCTTCCCCGCTCGTTCCTTCGCCTGCGGAAGGAAGGAGGGGGAAGCGGAAGCCTCCCGGAGAAGGCTTCTTGCGCGAGCCGCCCTCCTCCATCGCGCGAGTGCTGGCGCTGCGAAAAGGGCCTTAGTTACAGATGTCTACCTCTAGCATCCTCTGATGCCTAAAGGCACCAGACCCTGTCTGAGCTTGGAAGATAAGCAGGGTCAGCCCTGGTTAGTACTTGGATGGGAGAACTCCCAAAAATACCAGGTCCTATAGGCTATATTTCAAAGGAGAGAACTGGCAAAACCAGTTCTGAATATTCCTTGCTGAAGAAAACCCTATGAAATTCATGGGGTTGCCATGAGACTTGAAAGAATGAACAGACGCATGCGTGCACACACACATACACATGTGTATGTCTACCTCTACTGCAACCTGTTGGCATATAATTATTTGTGCAAGTATAGTTGGCTTTTCTCATTTCCAACACTTCTGGAGTCATCTGATTAAGAGCAGAGAAAGAACCTTGTTGGATTTGTTCCAGGGTCCATATAAACCAGTATCCTATTTCCAACAGAGGCTGGCTAGATAATTCTGGGAAGCACAGTAGGGCATGAAGACAGCAGGCATCCTCCCTCCCTCCCTGAGTCCTAGCCATTGCTCTTCAGTGGCTTATCTGTCTTACGAGTTTCATTTAGCCATCCTGATCTTTACAGGATTCAGAGCCAGTCCTACCATTTTATAAGGTGAGGCAGCCTCCCCAGGCAGCAGATTTGGGGCACCATCAAGAGAAAGCAAATTGTAAATTATTTACTTTGTTGCCATTGTATTTCTATTGTTAAGGATAAACATAGCTCATGTACCAAAATAACATGCCAGGCTTTCAGTACCATACACAATTTGCTGTTCTGCATCAGGAAGCAGAATGTCTTGGGCCACCCCAGATAAGTGTGTCTGCTGTGGTTTGCTTCAGTAGATCTGATACAGCAAGGTAATTCTTATGATCTTAACTTCCATGCCTAAAATTGCCTTCTAATGACCAGCAAAATGTAGCTGTTTCATCACTACTGGTTTTATCACTGTGTCTTAGAATTGTTTTATCAATGCTTCTTGCAATATATGATCACTGTTTATAAGAATCTGACCGTCTCACAAGATCTATAGGTTTGTTCTTGAAGGGCACAGGTACAGTGAAAACTGGTGGCTTTGATATTATTCAGGTGATTAATTCACTTTGTTTTTTTCCTACAAACTTTAAGGGAGCCCTCCAGTTTCTGGACCTGCTTCCCAAATCCAGTTCAGCACCTTTAAGAGTTTCCTTTAAGTTGCCACTGAAGTCCAATACAAGCGAATCTCAGTTAACAAAGTTGATGTGCTCCCAGACATTCCTTCTTTAAAATAAAATTTGGTATCAGAGATAGAAATAACATGGAAAGAATAGACACACACATACACACAAAAGGAGATCAGTTTCACACGTGTCAACAAACTTTTTGTCCAAAAATAACAATAGGCACATGTGAAATAAAACAACTAGATCAGTAACACTTGCATAAGTAAACAAAAACATGTTGAACTTTCTAGAGACCATTTGAAGGCTTCTTCCACAATGCATGCAGGGATGATTTTTTGATGGCCAAATATACAGATCTATAGGTTTAACACACACACACACACACACACACGGTGTAGCTGATAAGGCAGGCTTATGGACTCTCCCCTTTTCTCTCCATTTTGCTGTGCAGGCATGCTCAGCAAGGGATACTGGAGGCAGCTGCTGTTTGCTTTGCTTGTTGCAGGTAGGCACACAGACCTAAGGTAGGATCAGCTAGAACAGAATTTCATTCTTTCCCAGCTCAGGCTTTATAGCATTGCTTACTGCACACATGTTGTGGCAACCCAATACTGAAAGTCTACATTTCTCCTGCTCTTCCACCATATTCCCAAATACTGATGCTGCTAAAAATCTTCCAGCTAGACAGAAGACAAGCAGGAAAAGGACTCTGTTACCTGAGGTATGACTATAATCACCACCCTGCCAACATCAAAGTCACCAGCTGCCACCACACAAGTTCCCAATGAAACTGTGGATGGATGTTGTATTAAGGTGTCTTTCTTTAATGCAAGTGGTCATCTATCTGGATGACCCAGTGCTAATGCCAGTGATGTATTTAAATCTTTTACTCCAACAAGTCAAGTCTCAAATCCCTACCTTCAAGCCTTAAGTTGAGTCTCAAGTCTAGGAGCCAAATTTAACAGAAAAAAGGAGGTGGTAGGGGTGGGGTTTAAGTTTCAATAACTAGAAAGTCAAAGCCCCATCCTGTCATTCCCTTTCCTACCTTGCATCAGCAATGCTTCAAAGAGACTTGGTGGCTTCGTCATGAGTAATCAGGATTTCAGTTAAACTTCCAAACATTTAGGCCCTTTTTGCATGGCATTTGCTATGCAAAAGGGCCTCCGGAGTGTCGCGCAATTGCGAGGAGTGTTTCAGACATCCTTGCAATCACACAATGCTGCCAGGGCTGGCAGGCATCGATTGCACACTATTTCATTTTTGGTTTGTAGCCAAAAACGGTGTGCAATCACACATTACTCCGGGGCCCCACGCACACTTACTTTGTGTGTGGAGCTCCGGAGCTGTGGCCCTCACACTTCCTCCCCCAGCACAGCCTGGGGAAAAACCCAGCTGCACTGTGGAAGGGAGAGGCTGAACCCTCATGCTGCCTGCCGGCCGACAGGCAACTCCTGCGGAGCCTAAGTAGCAGGGATGTGAGAGCCTCCCGCAAGAGGCTGCTCTCGTGATCCGCATGCCCCGCAGCTTGAGTCAGACTCGAGTGTCAATTGACTGAAGTCTACATCATTGGCTAATCCCCAGTCCAGTGTCTTCTCCAGAGCGTAGAAGTAACAAGGGACAAGTAACATAATTACCCATAGCTATGTTATAGAGGGTTTGACAGGAAGGGTACAATTTTTCAAAAGCAGTCTCTAAAAATAAGGTTATTTCTCTGATGCAGCAAGTAACATTTTATAGTTACTATTAAAATTTAGCTTTCATAAGACATTTTGTCAGGATTTTTTCCCCCAGACTTTATGCCACTTTATCAGTCCTTTATCAGTCCTAAGATTCTGTCACTTAAAAACAATGAAAAGTAATGGAAAAAGCAATAGATAACAAAGCAAGCAATGTTTACATCACAGTAATGTTTAATTGCAAAAAAATTTTTTTTAATGTTATAAGGAATAAAGGGAATGGTTTGCTTTTGAAATATAACTTTCCAAGCTGTAGTCCTTTCTTTCCGCCTTGCTATCAATGTTATCATATTACATGTAAAATCTTAGAATATACCAAACCACTGTTGAATTCACTCAGCTTCCATTTCTTTCTCAAGGTGGGCCTCATCAGCGGCATCTGTGTCATTGTCGGGACTGTGATCGGTTCAGGGATCTTTATCTCTCCCAAGTCAGTACTGGCCAATGTTGGAGCAATTGGACCGTGTTTAGTCATCTGGGCAGCCTGTGGAGTGCTTGCCACATTTGGTAACCATCTCTAATATTTCTGATGTACAACAGCAACAAAGAAATCACAGATTCCCTGTTATTTTGTGCAGCCCTGTTATGATTGATTACAATAATGACGTTTGCTCTGAAATGACACATTCAGAAAAGCTATGGCTGTATAGTAGCTCGGTGAGCTGTGACCTTGCCATAACAGTCATGGTATTTTAATGACTTCCTTTTGTTTGCTTCACCTCTGCTTCTCTGCCACAGACTGACACATGAAGAAAAACCAAGTCATGTAGGTATGTACCAGTGTGGTATTCCAGTTAGAGGTTCATGCTAGGACTAGGAGATCTGGCACTGAAATCCCCATTCCCCATAAAGCTCTGTGACCAACATTGGGTTAGTGGCTATTTTTCAGTTTAACCAACGGTGGGAAAAGGGCAGCCTTTGAGCTACATGGAGACCCAAAGCTGTTTTTGTGGCTCCAAGGGATGCCTTCCAAAACTGGGGGGTGGAGTCCCATAATGCCCTAAACTTTTGACCCCATTGGCCATTTTGGAACCAGAGGAAGCCCTTTTTTAACAAAAAGTAATGTGGAGGTTAAGTCCATGGTTGCTTCCTGTTGAAAAAAAGTGTCTCCTGGGTCCAAAATGGCCCAAGGCGGTCCCCAGAACATGATAAAATTGTCTAAAGCATGGGGGGGGGGATTCAAACTTTTTTTTCAGGGTTGAGAGGCAGCCTTCCAAGATCCTTTGAGCTGCCTGATCTCTGACAGTTGTTTGCCCCTGGTCTAACCTAGTTCATGGAGCTGCTGTGAGGATTAAAATGTGAGAGAGGAAAGTACCATGTATACCATTCTGATTCCTTTGTGAATAGCAGGAGGAAACATACAATATACATGCAGATGGAAATAAATAAAATCGAATCTAAATAAACTAACCTTAGAAATCATTTTCTTCCTTACTGCTCTTTATTTTGGTGCTCCACACTTGAGCTGTGGGGCACTCAAACAGCAAATGTCGTGGATTCTGTTTGCTGGGCAACTCTGACAACAACACAAACCACAGTATCATAAATGGACTAGATGGGCTTATGGAGAAGAAAATAGCTCCTATACAACTGTTTTTGGGAAAGCTATGTCCGTCCCCAACAATAGAGTTGCCAGTTGGAAAAGATGTTGGCTTATTCCAGATCCTACCAATAAATAAATAAATAAATAAATAAAGGTTGTAACCTGAGCTATTGTGGATCCATTGTCACAAGCACATAGAATCCAGTATATTTTACAGATAAAGTCACACAAAAGCCCGGCATATTACCAGTCTTGACTGCTTGCAGTCAAGACTACTCTCTTCCTACAGGCCTTCCCAGACTAGTACTTCCATTGCCTCCCACCAACTGTCTTGCTGTTCTTTTAACAGTCAGTTGATTGTTGTTAATTGTTAATTGTGTGTTTTAGGGGGTTGGTTTTAGGTGAGTTTGGTGGGTGGGGAGGATTGGGTATGTTTTTAATGTATTTAATGTATTATTGTTGTTTGCCGCCTCGATCCATGGGGAGAGGCGGGATAGAAATAAATATTATTATTATTATTATTATTATTATTATTATTATTATTATTATTATTATTTTGAAAGAAAGGTTACTAGCTGCAGTGGCTGTGGGACCTCAAGTCTTTGTTAAACTCCACTTCTTCTTTCTTCAGGAGCACTATGTTTTGCTGAACTTGGCACAATGATAACAAAATCAGGAGGAGAATATCCATATCTTATGGAGGCCTTTGGCCCAATACCTGCATATTTGTTTTCCTGGACAAGTCTAGTAGTTATCAAGCCCTCATCTTTTGCCATCATTTGCCTCAGCTTTGCTGAGTATGTCTCAGCTGCATTTTATCCAGGATGTGACCCTCCCATAGTTGTTACCAAGTGTCTGGCAGCTGTGGCCATAGGTAAGTATCTGGCTTTTGCTTAAGTAAACAAATAAGTTGGAATGCTGTAATTTTCAGTTAACAAATGACAGTATCTGGTGATGACAGCAAAACATTCAGATAAATAAGGATGCCTTTAGCTTTGTGGGTGAATCTGATATTAGATTAAGCTAGCATGGTGTAGTGGTTTGAGCATTGGACTATGACCCTGGAGACCAGGGTTCGATTCTCCATGTAGTTATAGAAACCCACTGGGTACACCACACACTCTCAGTCCCTCCAAAACCCATGATAGGTTCACCTTAGGGTCACCATAATTTGGAAAAAAACTGAAGACACACAATAGCAACAACATTGATTTTCAATGCATCTCAGTTAGAAGTTGATATGTTCATCCTTGGAAACCCATGGCATTATCTTGGTGAAGTTACACTGTCTCAGCCTCTGAGGAAGGCAATAACAAACCTCCAATGACTAAATCTTGCCAAGAAAACCATATAATTGCCATAACTCAGAGTAAACTCAAAGGCTCAACAATGTCATAGTGGCTTGGGAACTGAGCTATGGTCCAGAAGTACCTTGTTCAAATCACACTCCTGTTGTGAAGAAGCAAATACCCTTTTTTCATCCCACACACCCCTTAAAACCTAGAACCATTGGTCTGCTTATTTCGAGGCATGGACCTATTTGAGAAGCCAATGAAAAATATGGACCCCCTTCCTATAACATGGCAAACAACTCTATTTTACCTGACCGCGTTGAGATACACTCATGCCACCCTACATGTCTTTAAAGAGAGATATGCATTGACTATGATTTCAAATCTTTAAAAAAATCTGAAATCTTGCCTCATCCGACATAACTACAACAGCAAAGTTGCATTGTTGTAGCTATGTCTGATGATGTGTATGTGATTTCAAGTTGCCTGTTGACTTATGAGTACCCCATGCATTTCACAGGGCTTTCTCAGGCAAAATGGTTGTTCTAATTCCTTGCTACCCACAAAAACCTACCTTTCCATCCAGGCAGAACCCCAGACAAAGGGTTTCCAAGGTGCTGCCAACTGGAGCACTGAGAAAAGTTTGCAGCACTCTGCTGGTTGCAAGGCAACTTGAGACAAGCAGTTGTATCAAGACCCTGCACACGCAGTGGTTAAATCCTGGTACTGCAGCCACAAGGTTGTGAGTTCAATCCTGCCGGGCTCCAGGTTGACTCAGCCTTCCATCCTTCTTCAGGTTGGTAAAATGAATACCCAGCTTGTTGAGGGCAATTAGCTAAAACATTGTAAACCACTTAGAGAGCATTTAGCTGATAAGTGGGATAGAAATATACATGCTATTGCTATGGCTAAGACCCAGAGGGGCCTCTCCAGCTGCCTGTTCTCAGTGCACCCAAGAAACAGAAGAGTGCTGCAGATGTCATTTCCCAGCACCTCAGCCTGCACTGCCTTGGAAACCCTTTTGTTTGGTACTGCCTGGCAGAAAAGGTAGCTTTGTGAGGTCACATTTGGTTGTTATCAAGCAGGAGTGCCATCCAATATTTTTCAAAAAGACAATTTCCTTGTCTTTATGAAATATTCTTTGACTTTCAGAAAGAAAGTAGCAGGAAGGAAATTAAAAAAGAGTCACTTTTGCACTCAGTTCATAGACTTCCTGAAGACCATCTACAGACCCCTGAGGGGTATGTAGACAACAGGCTAAGGACCTCTGCATGAGCCTTTGTGAACCTCTAGCGCAGAAATTTTGCTGCTTTAATTAGATAGAAATTATTCTAGATCTTGATCAGAAGTCTTTCCTTATCATCTGCTAGCTGAGATCCTGTTTAACCCTCTTGCACTGGGATAAAAACCACATGTATGGTTTGAATTGTGGGATATTTTCTCCTCCCACTGAGGATTTCAATGTACAGTGTCCTCCACATTTGCTAAGGGGTGTAGGACCCCTGCAAAAGTGGGGGGGGGAAACAAAATTGCAAATATCAAAATGTATGCGTCCATGGAAAGGGGGTGAAGAATGGTGAGGAGAGTGAGTGCCCAGGACCCAAACCAGTCATGGAAAGGAGAGGAAAAGTCATGGGTCAGCATGGTGACCATATACTTCTTTTCCCTCGCATATCTCCTTCGTTGGGCGAGGGGGGGCATCAGGAGAGGGTTTGTGGTGCTGAGAAAGCAGGCTGCGGTCCATCTTTAGCTGGCAAACAGTAGCTGGTGGAGGAAGAGGAGGACCAGAGGTGGGTTTTAAAGGGCTGCACAGCCTGATTAGGACCACTGAGAGGAAAGGATTCCCTGGAAAAGATACTCGTGAGTTGGTGGGGGGCAGGGGTTGAAGAAATTTGCAGATAAGCTGGCGAATGTGCAGGGCTGCCTGTATTGCAGATTATTCAAAGGCTCTATGTCCAAAGGAGTGTTTGTGTGCACAGAATCAAGTGTGTTCTATCAAAACACTCAAAGGTAGAAAGTACAAAGTAGAATGAAATTGAAATAAAATAATATATAATTTCTTGTAGTGTGAAGTATTTTCTGACACTGCTTGTTCCACAAAGGAACACATTTCAATTTCTCCATAATGCATTATTACCATAGTGTATTATTACTTCTGCTTCATCATATCATAGTTATCAAAACAACAACAAAAACATTTGTTCCAATTAAAAAAAAATGTATATTTGCTGGAACCTTTTTCTGTGCCAGCCATTTTTTGCTTGAAGGGAGGAAAACAACTTGAACATGGCAAATAGCTGAAATGGGTGAGGGGTTATTTACAAATGTGCAGTTAATGATGTTGTAAGATGTTTGGATTGCAGGTATGGCTCTGGGTAGATTCTGCAAGAAAAAGTGACTTTGGTGACAAAAATCTTTCAGGAGGTGGTAGTTCTTAGGACTTTAATAAGGATATTAATCAGAAGTCTTTCCTCATTACCTATTGTCAGGCCAGCTTTGCTTTCCCTGCCACGCATCCAAATGCCATTCTGATGACATGTAGTGCTTTGCTGTTTGATGCCAAAGCGGCTGGAAGGGGATGATGGGAAATGAATGAGAAAAACAGTGTTTGAGGAATGAAGGAATGTTATTCTAACAAACTTTGATAAGAAAGAGAACAAATACAGACACAGATCATGCCGCTGGTGGACAGGAAGTGAGCCTGGGAAAGAGTTGTTGAATAGGGGGCTTTCACACACAAATTTGTAATGTTACCTCTTATAAGACACTGTACATTCAATAAGGGCTTTAAGTCTTGGCAATTGCCAGAATGTGCTGATGTTACTCTGCTGTTCCTGAATAAAGCTATTGCAAATTTCTAAGCTTAATTTCTGGGAAGTGAGTTATCTTGTACATGACACCTGTCTCCAGAGATTTTCTTTTAACTGCGGATAAATCTTGAACCAGGAATCTCTTGCATTCAGTACAAATGCTCTAATATTGAGAGATGGTTTGTGCTTGGGAAAAGAAATGAAAATGATCTGGCATTTGGAAGAGCAAGAAGATAAAAGTCATTATAGTCCAGTGATACTCATTTTTGTTGCTCCAGATTTAGACTTCAGCTCCCAGAAGCCTTTGCTAAAAGAATTTTACTAGAAGAATCAGGAATTTTGGGAGCTGGAGTCCAAGGGGAACCACTGTTCTGAAGTGATGGCTCATAATGCTACCTGATAAAGATAGCATGCAGCTAATCCTTCTTAACATACTTTCTGTGGTAAGAAAAAAGACAGAAATAGTTGCAAATAGAAAATGGCAACTTCTGAATTGCTTGTAAAATTCTGTGAATGAGGGAGAAAAATTTCACAGTTGGAACAATTGTATAATACAAGCCTCATCTGGAAACAGCCAATAGATGTCATAAAATAGTTATAAAATAGTTTCTGAATATTTTAGATTGTTAGAGTTGTATCTGCTGGTTTATGCCACTTACAACGTGTCCTTATTTTTTCCCTTCTTCCTTAGTGACCATTACTCTTGTTAATTCACTAAGTGTGAAGCTGGCAAGCTATGTTCAGAATTTTTTTACTGCTGCTAAAATGGTGATAGTTGTAATTATCATCATAAGTGGAATTGTGCTACTAGCTAAAGGTATGTTCTGTCTTCATTCCTGGCTATCTATCTATGAGTAATTTTCATATAGCGGCTGCTCCTCCAAAAGCTTGATTTGATTTGATTTGAATGTTGGGTTGTTGTTTAATTTAAATGCATTTTTGCTTTCTTTCACCCACCACCACTGTTTATTGGGAATTTTAATTCCTTGCAAGTAAACTAAAAATAATTCAAGTAAACTAAAAATAATTCATACCAACCATTAAACATAATGCACTCTTTTCTACATTCCACTCCAAAATGTTTTAAAATTCAGAATAAAATAATTTGAAACAATTACATTTAAAAAAAAAAACAAAATTATGTAATACTTAAAAATTTATCTTTCACTTATCTGCATAGTAATATCCAGGTAGTTAACACAAAAGATTAAACCATCAAAATATAGCAAAGCTATTAAATCATCAATGCAAAGAGAACAGTCAGTCAGCAAAATTTATTCTCTGAATAAAAGCATGAGAAAATATGAATTTGTATATGTGTATGTGTGCGTGCATGTATGTGCCTTCAAGTTGCCTGTCAAAATATGGTGAGCCTGTGAATTTTATAGTAGTTTTTTAAGGCAAGGAATGTCCAGAGTTGATTTACCAATTCATTCCTCTGAAGTATAGCCTACAGCACCTGGTATTTGTCAGTGGTTTCCCATCCAAGTAGTAACTAGAGCTAATTCTGCTTAGTTTCCAGAATCAGATGGGATCTGGTTCCTGTAGAGTATCTAGGCAGATGAGTGTTTTTTCTGGTACGTAAATGCAGGGTTGTAGTAGCATTTCATCACAGGAAGTACAGGAGAAGGGAGCAAAATGAGGGCATTATCCCCCAATAAGAATTCTGCCCCCCATGACATTTTACTCCAGCCCCCAACTTCCTAGCATTGCAGTAACTTAAAACTTCTGTGGAGCATTTGGAACTACAGTTTAAATATACAAAGAAAAGGATAAGGCAAAGTTACTAAGGGTGTGTGAACACAGCAAATAAAAGAGCATTGAGCATGAATTATTTGCAACGTTTCATTCTCTGTAATAACAATAATTTGGGGACTGGAAGAAAATTTCATTTGGGAGGGCAGAATTCTCATTTGGGGGGCAGTGTCCTACTTTTGCCCACCCACCTCCACACCTTTACCTAAATATTAATAAGGTTAGACACTTACCTACCATCTATAAGTAGGTCTTTTATTTTAACATGAGCACCACCATACTCTCCTACATTTCACAGATTAAAAGTGTAGGGCCCATGACTGAGCCACATCCAAGTATGGTCAAAAGGATGTGGACAGACAATAAGAAGGAGAAAGAATGCACAGAACTAGTATTTTAGGCAGAGAAAACCTAGAATGAATGTACAGGCGTCCCCTGCTTATCTTATGGGTTAGGGACCAGAGCACCGTCAGTAAGTGGAATTGGTTGAAAAGCGGAACCCAGTTCTTTTTGTCAGTTTTCCTCCTCTTGCCTTCTTCCTGTAGGGAACATGAGGGAGTTGTGAAGGCTCACCTCCCAGGTCTCTGTAATTCTCTCATGTCCCCTATAGGAAGAAGGCAAGAGGAGAAAAACTGATGAAAGCGTGGACCCCAGGTCAAAAGAACAGCACATATCTATAATTTACAAGAATTGAAAGAGTTAAAAATGAGTTTTCAAAAAGTGGGTAGATGCCTGTACTGAGTTCAGGAAACCCTGAAAAAAAAAAAACATTATCTTTAAATATAATGCTCTTTATGTGTACATGCATGTATAGGGCATCATTAATGGTATAATTTTATAGAATATATTGTTCTAAAATCAATATGCCTTGTAAGACCTGCTCAAAATTACAGTTTTATTCACTGTATACATTCAGTGTTAATACCCACCCCCTCTACCTGATCCACATTATAGATCCCAGTTTTCTCATAACATTTTCTCATAACAACATAACATAACATAACATAACACTTGTGGTCACCTGGTGGACAGACCATGAATGCTGTAATTCAAAAAGGAACTATTTAAGGAAAACACTCTTTAACTGGCAGGTTTCTCCCCCTGCCATGTTTTTCACAAGGTATGTTTACTTCTTTTGCTTTCTTCAAGAAGTTTTTGGAGTCAGACAGCACGGGGTGTCTGTTCCAAAGTTAAGAGAAGCTGCAGGAGTTTGCTTTTGCCAGAGCCTACTGAGAAGGGCAAGATTCTGCCCCTCCTCTTCTCTTTCCTGGCCGAGCTAACTGAGTGCAAACTAGTCTTCACTTTGAATTTGGTTTTCAGCGACGAAAGTAAGCTGAGGACAAAAGGGAGAAAGTGGGAGGAGGAGAGAGAAACCTGGACATTTTAAAAGTGGCTAAGAAAGTGAGATGGCAGTGGACTAACTCAGACCAAACTTGCCAAACTGGGAGGGTATTTAGTCACCATCCAGATATGCTCAGAAAGCAGGGGCACCCAGGAAATGATTTCTAAAGGAATTTGCTATGTAAAAAGCCCAGGGCTTCTCCCTGATCAGGATCCTCCAGCCAGTTTGGCCATGTGGCCATCCTGACTGGAGGATTCTAAGGTATATTCCAGAAAGCAACAGTCCTAATCTTTGAAAGACACCCCATTCCACCCACCCCTGATAAGATCATTTGAAGTAAGTGGAATATTAGATATTTTGTAAGACTATGAAATCCAGAGTCTAAAATGATCAAACAGGCCCTTCTTAGGATCCATAACTAGTACATGGTCCCATTTAATTGCTATTCAGTAGAATATGTGAGCTGAGATATAAAGATGATCCTGAGGAATAACCACATATTGTCTGGAACATAGATTATAGGTTATGGGACATGCATAACAAAATGGCATCTGAAAAGGAAGGGAGGGAAAAGATATGTGGAAGTGTATTGCAATCACTTTAGACAGACAATTATGTAAGATTGGTATGAGAGTTCCAAAAGAGTCCCAAGAAATTGGTCTTAGAAGACCTACAGATTTATTACGAGGAAGGTTTGGAGTGGTCTCAGCACTGTCCTATGATTCATTCTCAGTCTGTGATAGGTTTGCCTTTGGGTCGCCAGAAGTCAGAAACGACTTGAAACCATTCAACAACAACAACAACAACATGGTGACTAAGGTCTAGGTTGTCAGAGGTATGAGCTATTGCTAAGGGACTGTGTTTGTTTGTTTTACAGGAAATACTCAAAACTTTCAAAATTCGTTTGATGGTCCCTCACTTTCTGTGGGTGCTATTAGCCTGGCATTTTATAATGGCCTCTGGGCATATGATGGATGGTAATATATTTTTATTATTAACATTTGAAGTTAAAGTATAACAATTTATACTTGATTTTAATCTTTTAAGAATGAGAATAAGCTGCAATTGCAGTGGGAAGGGAAGTTATCTCAAAAACTTTCATGACTGCCAGAGATGAAACGATACTTAATTCCCAGCACCCAGCTAGATTACAGAACTCACTACCACAAGAACTGGTGCTGGCCGCTAGCTTAAATAGCTCTAAAAAGTAGTTAAAAGGATGTTAGGCTATATAGGCCATGAATAGGGCAACACTTGCATGTGGCTCTCTGTTTGTGTGGGCCCTCAAGCCCTCCCCTACTGGATTTTTTTTTAAAATTAGAGGGAAAATAAGGTGCAATGCACCTTGGACACCTCCAGAACACAAGAGCCCCCACAAAGCAAGACCTTTGAAAACGTGGACTTTCTTAGATCTTTTTTTAAACCAGAGGTGAACTTTCCGTTTCAAAAAAAAAAACCATGGAAAAATCCACCTGTTTTTACTGACTTGCAGGCTCACACTGTGGTTGACAGCAGCCTTTAGGGGAGGGGCAGAAGGGACTCATGCACCATCCAATAGAAAGCATAACGCTGAGTTATATTTTGCCAACAACAGGACTCCAGCTCTTCAATCTTAAATTTCTAGCATTGCACCGTTCAGGATATTTAGTTTTTCTATACTATGCAGGGGTATCAATAGAGGGTGGCAGCCTTCCAGTTGTTCTTGAATGACAACTCCCAGAATTCCCCGCCATTCCCAATGCAAGCTAGGCTACTAGAAGATGTGGTTCCAGTGTACTTGAAGGACCATATGATTCCCACTTCTATTTTCTTGCCTTCTAAGAGTTACTACAAACCAACCCACAAGCCATTGTGGTTATAACCAATACATCAGCACACATTGTTGTTATTGTTGTTGTTGTATGCCTTCAAGTTGTTTTCCAGTTCCTAAGGTGCACCTATCACAGGGTTTTCTGGGGCTGAGGATGTCTGATGTGCTCAAGGTCACCCAGTAGGCTTCCATGGCTGAGCAGGGAATCGAACCCTGGTCTCCACAGTCATAACCAGCATAAAATTTGACTTGCCCAGCCTTGACTTACTGCAAACCAAAAGTAAAAAACAATTCTCAGATATACTTTTTTGTGTGCAGTCCTAGACCAGTTGTGTTTTTAACACTAATTTTTCTAGTAATTGACAAGAATGGGGGGGGGTCCTTCTTGATGTCTTTGGGTGTGTCACACACTCTCAGCCCCAGAAAACCCTGTGATAGTTTCACCTTAGGATCACCACAAGTTTGAAATGACATGAAGACACACAACAACAACAATTTACATTTTCCCTGTGTGTGTGTCTATGTGCCTTCAAGTTGTCTGTCACCTTATGACTCCATGAATTTCATAGGGTTTTCTTGCTCAAGGAATACTCAGAAGAGATTTTGCCATTTTCTTCCTCTGAAATATAGCATGCAGCACCTCATATTCCTTGGTGATCTCTCATCCAAGTCCTAATCAGAGCTGAACCTGCTCAGCTTCCAAGAGCAGAAGGGATCTGCTTCCTTTAGGATATTTAAACTGTTATTTCCCTCTCCTCTTTTTTTTCCTTAAAGAAATCACTTTTGACACAAATTGAATGTTAGGATAGTGTGCAGTGGAGAAGTTTCCATTCATGAAACTTTGGGATGGGAGAATGCCTAGTGCTGTTCCTCTTCTTGCAGTATCCATTTGGGCCCAATCCTCATCACTATAAGGAGTCCATTGCTAGGATGGAGGCCTTGGCAGGTGCCCAACACTACTGATAATGTTCTTGCCATTTGCTCCAAATTTTACAAATGACATGATGAAATATTATAGCTTAGAAAGTTACCTTTGGACCACAGCTCCCAGAATCCACCAACTGCTTCATAACTGGAGATTTTGGGAGTTGCAGTCCAAAAAGTAATGACTGGTGTCCTGTTCAGTAGTTAAAAAGAATGTAAACTGGACTCATGATGATCTTGTACTTGCTGGGTATTCATGTATCAGTTGTTAATGACAGACCATGACCCCCAAAGCCTACCTTTACAGCCAGGCAGTACCCAAACTTAAAGTCTTCCCAGGAGCTGCAGATAGGGCCACTGGGAAATGACATCAGCAGCACTTATTCAGTTGCAAGACACCTTGAGATAAGCAGTTGTGGCAGAACCCTGAGGGGTCTCCCCAGCTGCCTGTTCTCAACACACATGTGAAATAGAAGAGTGCTGCAGCCATCATTTTCCAGCTCTCCAGTCCACCAATTTCCAGTATTTTGGAAACCCTTAGGTTGGTGTGCTGTTAGGCTGAAATGGTAGATTTACGGAGGGTAGCATTGTCAGGCATAACTACAAAGCTCTTGTTACTTGTCTGATAGTGCAGATCTCCACTAATGTTTCCAAATTTCTGCTAGCAACTGGGGCCACAAGGATTAATAGTTAATTAAACATACAATTGTTTAAATATATAAATAGCATTTCACCATTAATAATGGCATAAGTTCCACATGAAGGAGATAGTCTTACAAATTTGGTGGTTGCAACTTCAGATGCCTTCTGGAAATCATCTTGATAAATAATTTAGCTCCAAGTATGATTACTGCTCAGATAGTAGAATTGAGACGGTCACCCTCATGTCCATTCAATTTATTTGCCTCAAAGAGTGACATCTCTCTCTTTTTGAGCCTTTCCTGTGACTCTATGAGCTACACTGTCACATTCCTCATGTCTGGGAGATCACTGTGTCTTTTCATTAATGCCTGCCTGCCTTGATTTCAGATGGAGAAAACTGAAGCTTATATAAGTGGGCTGGCTTTTCACATTAGACACTGCTGGTCTGAGGATGAGGAGAAGTGGAGATTGATGATTTGGAAGCCTGTCCACTGTGACTGAGAGGGCAGAGCTTAAAATAGAATTATTCTACTCTAAACCTAAATCCTAAAATGAATTTGCAGTCACCTTCACAGTTAGTTACATGTACAGATTGCATAACTGATGGATGTGAATTAGCAAAAATAATTTCAGGACATTCAGAGAATTCCAGACTTTGCTAAGGGTGCTGTTTCCAGAGAGATAGTGAGCCTGTGCCTGGGTTGTGCGACATAGAGTTGGAAGGGATCCCAACTGCCAGCTAGTCCAGCCTCTTGCCAGTGCAGGAATTCATAGCTATAGTAAAGTATCTCTGAGAGGTTACCATCGAATCTCTGCTTTAAAGTCTGCAGTGAGGGCAATTCCCACAATGCATGAGGTAGGCTGAAAAAGACAGTATTCTACTGTACATTATTGTATTGTATTTCAGAATCTGAGAGCCAGCATAGATTAGTGATTTAACTATTGGACTATGACCCTGGAGACCAGGGTTCAGTCCACCAATTGGCCATGGAAACCATTGGGTGACCTTGGGCGCTTCACACACTCTTAACCCAAGAAAACCCCATGATAGGTTTGCCTTAGGGTCACCGTAAGTCAGAAGCAAGGCACAAAACAACAACACTGTAATATATGCATAAGCCCTTCATCTATAAATTTTTAAAAAATTGTTTATGTATCCATAGCAAAGACCTGATCAATTAATACAGAACCAGTTAACTGAGACAAGTTCCCAACAGTCCCTGTGAAACAGAGCCAAAGGGATTGCACCAAAAATCCAGCTGTGTATAAGGTTTACTGTATATCAACAAGGAATCCAAATATAGGGGTACCTTTTTTTCTTTCCTCTTTTTTTTTTTTGCCTGTTTGTAGATTTTTTAGGGGGGATGTATGGGGTTTTGCCCAGAAGGAAGAGAGAATCCCATCTTTTGCAGTTCTTTATTAGACTAGGAAGAGTCCCTCACTCTCGCTCAAAGCTGTGCTTCTGCACAAGCTGTATTTTTCTATATTTTTTAGTCTTCTGTTTAGTATTAAGAGTTATTTTGGAACCTCACAGGAATTTTCTTAATTCTTCAAAGTTTGGACTGATTTAGGAGCAGAAGAACAAACATGCCAATGTTTTGTTTGCACAGTGCCCAATGTTTTGTTTGCACAGTGGTCAACTAGTTTCCTATAGGAAGCCCACCAGCAGTTTATGGCTGGTATCCTGTTGGTTGCTCATGAGTAGAAACATTGCATTAATTCTTCAATAATGAGTTAACACATAGGAAACTCTATTGATTCAGTTGGTTGACTCTCATTGGGAGGAATAATAGAAAATAGACCTTTGAGTGCAACTGCACTCTGTGTTGTTTACTTTCTAGCAATTGATGCTCAGAAGTATACCATGTTCTCCAACTGTCTGGATTTGGCAGGGACAGTCCCTATTAATCCTCTCTCTTCCTACTTTTTCAGGTGCTTTTAAAATGTCCCACTTTCTCTCTCCTCCTCTCACCTTCCTCCTTTGTCCCCTACTTAATTCAGTTGGAGCAAACTGAGTTCAAAGTACAAAAGCAGTTTATATTCAATTAACTCAGAGGGAGAAGTAGGACAGGAGGGTGCAGAGTCTTGCCTTTCCCAGTAGTCTCGGGCAAAAGCAGACTGCTGCAGCCACTCCTATCTTGTATGTTCTTCCTTACTAGCAACTTTTACCATCTTGACCACCCTGATGTTGCTTGGCCATACATGTGTGTGGGGGTTTCATCTATGAAATGTTGAAGGGTATGGCATACTGCCTCTGATACTTCTTCAGACTGCAGGGGAGGCTCATAGGATTGAATGCTTTCCCATTAAATAAAATCCTTGTTCATAGAAAGCACACACATAAAAAAGCATGTCACGGAAAGTGCTAGGCTA
This sequence comes from Ctenosaura bakeri, assembly GCA_948474755.1. Lineage (NCBI taxonomy): Eukaryota > Metazoa > Chordata > Lepidosauria > Squamata > Iguanidae > Ctenosaura > Ctenosaura bakeri. Next base: position 272,417 of record CAOLHI010001706.1, on the reverse strand, counting down.
GAACCCTTTCCTGTCATGTTAGCTTTTTTAAAAAAATGGGCAAGGATTGATTGGCTGATTGATTAATTGATTGCATGAAGAATTCCATCGTGTTAGCTCCTGTAGTCTGAAGTGGTATAGGCCAAACACAGATTTTACTGCCTCAGTTAGAACTAGACCTCAAAGACCACTGGCATGGGTGTGGTTGGGCCACAAGAGTATACCGTAGGGATTTCCTCCATGTGTACAAAACCTGCACCTTCCCTAAATGTGATGAGACGGCCAAGGCTGCCTGAGGACATTCAAATTGCTTAATCAAGCCCCATGCTAAGAAGAATAGTGTATTATTCTAACAGCTATGGAAAAGCTGAAAATTATTAATATGTTTGTATTTAGAAGCCTCTCATAATCTGAGTTCCTAAACTGTAGTTTATATAGTTTGTGCATAAATGTGGCACTGTACAGAACCCCTTCTCTGTGGTCTAACTGCAATGAAGGTTCAGTTGTTTGGGACAAGGAGAAGAGCCTTCTTAGTGGCCATGGTAGTGAAGTGAGATTTTCCTCTTCTTTTGCTTAGAGTCATAGAACCATAGAGTTGGAAGAGATGCCAGGGGCCATCCAGTCCAACCCCTTGCAATGCAGGAACCTACCTCAAAGCACTCCTGACAGATGGCCATCCAGCCTCTGCTTAAAAACCTCCAAGGAAGGTGACTCCACCACACTCTGAGGCAGCATATTCCACTGCCAAACAGCTCTGACCATCAGGAAGTTCTTCCTGAAGTTCAGGTGGAATCTCTTTTCCTGAAGTTTGAATCTATTGCTCCTTGTCCTAGTCTCTGGAGCAGCAGAAAACCAATGTTTTCCCTCCTCAACATGAGATCTCTTCAAATATTTAAACATGGCTATCATGTCCCCTCTTAACCTTCTCTTCTGCACACTAAACATGCCCAGCTCCCCAAGTCACTCCTCATAGGGCATGGCTTCCAGACCTTTCACCATTTTGGTCACCTTCTTCTGGACACCCTCCAGCTTGTGAATATCCTTCTTGAAACAAGGTGCCTAGAACTGGACACAGTTTTCCAGATGAGGTCTAACCAAAGCAGAATAGAGTGGGACCATGACCTCCCTTTTAGACACCATACTCCTATTGATGCAACCAAGAATTGCATTTACTTTCTTGGCTGCTGTATCACACTGCTGATGCATGTTCAGCTTGTGGTCCACCAAGACTCTTAGATCTCTTTCACACATACTGTTATCCAGCCACGTGTCCCCCATTCTATATTTGTGCATTCCATTTTTTCTGCCTAAGTGTAGGACTTTACATTTCTCTCAGTTGAAATTCATTTTGTTAGCTTTGGCCCAGCAATCCAATCTGTTAAGTTCACTTTGAATTTTGATCCTGTCCTCTACCGCTCCCAGTTTCGTGTCATCTGCAGATTTGATCAGCATGCCCTCTATTCCCTTCATCCAAGTCATTGATGAAGATGTTGAATAGCACTGCTTATTTTGTCTCAGTTCCTGAAGATTTCATCAGTTTTCAGGCTTCTCCACTGTTACATGGTTTTGCCTGCTGTTTCATACTGTTTTCTTCAAAAAGCCATGGTATTTAAATTGTGTAAGCTTCCCTGTGGAGCCAGCATAGTATAGTGATTTGAGCATTGGACTACAACCCTGGAGATCAGAGTTCGATTCCCTGCTTGGTCATGGGCACCCACTGGGTTATCTTTGGCCCATCACATACTCTCAACTCCAGAAGACCCTGTAATAGGTTTACCTTAGGATCTCCATAAGTCAAAAATGCCTTGAAGGCAGACAAGAACACAAAGCAGCCCTGAATTACTTGTTTATTTGTATGCACATTTTGTATGTGTCTGCATGTGCCTTCAGGTCACTTGTCGACTTATAGTGACCCCATGAATTTCATAGGTTTTTCTTAGGCAAGGAATACTCAGAGATGGTTTTGCCAGCTCCTTCCACTGAAATATAGCCTACAACAACTGGTGGTCTCTCATTCCAGTACTCCCCAGGACTGGATCCTGCTTAGCTTCCAAGATCAGACAGAATTTGATACCTTTAGGTATGTAGTCCTTTTAGAATTGTATATCCTACTTCTCTAAACTGAACTTCAGTGGTGGGAGATTCCTAATTTTTATACCTATTCTTTGATTGCCTTGACTGACTCCTTTTTGGACATAGGAAAGAGATGATATATATAATTAAATATATATCATCTCTTTCCTATGTCCAAAAAGGAGTCAGTCAAGGCAATCAAAGAAATGAAGAACAGATATAAAAATTACAAATTATCCATTATTGAAGTTCAGTTTGCAAAAGGATATATAATTCTAAACAACTAGCTAAATAATTATAATAATGATTGTTGGTCTGTACTTATTTTGTCTCCAGTTGTTGGAGGCAAGATGCTTTATTATCATTTACTAAGGGATATGAGCAAAAGAATGCTAATGCTCTTAAACTGTGCTTCCATCAAGCCACTGCAGGAACAGAATGCTGGATCACATAGTTGTCTCATATGAACCAGTAGAGTTCCTGTGATGTTAGGACCATCAGTAGTATTTAGCCTGCAGACTAATGCATGTTTATTCGTAAATAAATCCCATTGAATTGAATGAAGTTTTCTTGCATGTTAGTGTTGCATAGCATAGCAGCTTTGTAAGGTAATCTTTTGGTGCTTCTTTCCTTCCAGGAATCAACTAAATTATATTACAGAAGAGCTTAAAGATCCTTACAGGTAAGGAAAATATGACATTGGCTATTAGATGCACACTGTTAATATCACATCTAATTTGACCTTTGAATATTCTATTGTGCTGCTGCTGATGGTTCACTGATACTTTGCAGGGAGGTTGGGTATATTGCAACACTTTGGATGAGATGCCCACTACAGCTTCATCAAGATGCTCCTTATGTAACATCCCAACTCTGTGGAGATGGCAAGTGTGTTGTGACAAATTTCAAAAAGCATGAATCACAGCAGCTACTGCTGCGGAAATCTGTGCAGATTGAATTAAGCCACTAAAACTTGTGGTATCATGTGGTTACTTGGCATTCCTCCAAAAATGTTTTGGAATTAAAAAAAAATTTGTTTTGCCTCCAAAAGCCCCCTAGGGAACATGGAGACAATTTTGTCATAGTTTTCAGCCTTCCTGTGCTGTCTTAGGTCTAGGATAGGGCTTTATATAAACAAGAAGTGAGTTGGAACTAGTTTGCAGGTCACTTCCTGTTTTAGGCATGGGGAAGAGGCCAAAGCATAGTGAAATTGCCCCCACATAGTCCCTAGGATGCATTGGAATAAGTATTTTTTTAAAGGAAAATGTCTACTCTGATACTGTGGCAACTGGTGACCTCCATGTCACTGGAGTATTGAATCCATTCTGAGAATTAATCTGAAATTTTAAGCAGCTCTCCAAGGCACAGAGCCCCACCACCAAAAGAGCATCATCACTTTGAGGACTTCCTTTAAAGTTTGAACTGAAACCTGGAGTGAATTCCCCACCTACATTGATATGGAAGCCACCATTTGCATTTTCTCAAACATTTCACAGATGAAAATCAGTGTACATGTGGCTAAGGAACATCAGAATGTGGTCAAGGTGGAAAAAGTCATTCATAAGGAAGAATGTACAAGCTAGAGGAGACTGCAGCAATTTGCTTTTGCTTCAGTCCAAAGGAAAGGGAAAGATTCCACCCCTTCTTCTCCCCTCCACACTGTTGGGTTAACTGTGTGCATCTTGGACTCAGGCCTTACTGTAATAGTGCTATGATTCCACTTTGAACATCCTGTGGAATCTTGGAGTTTGCAGTTCAGGGAGGGGCATTTAGAATTCTCAGCCAGGGAGCTCTTTGGCCTCAGTAAACTACAAACCCCAGAATTCCACAGAAAGTGGAATAAGAGCACTGTAACAGTGTAGGGTGGAAATGGCCTCAGTTTCCATGAACAGAAGCAATCTGGGGATATAGGGGACAGTGGGAGGAAGAGAAAGAAACTGGAACATTTTAAAAGCAACAGAAAAAGTGGGCTGAGAGATCAGGACTATGCCTGACAAATTGCGACAGTTGGAGGATGTGTATTTGCCATTGCTTCCACATGACAAATTAGTGTGGATTTCTCTTATGAGACAAAAGTTCTAATTACATCTTATCAGACATGGTAACTATCCTGTTTTCTCCTGTTATTGTTGTTGCTGTGAGCCTTCAAGTCATTTCTGGCTGATGGTGACCCTAAAATGAATCCATCACAGGGTTTTCATGCAAGATTTGTTCAAAAGGAGTTTGCCTTTGCCTTCTTCTGAAGTAAAGAGAATGTAATTTGCCTAAGCTGGGTTTTCATTACTGAGCAGGGATTTAAACCCTGGTCCCAAACTGCTATACCACCTTCTCTTACCATTGATTTATGTTTGTGTTATCTTATTATATCTTTATTTTATCTTTCATTGTATTTAGAAACCTGCCACTGTCTATAGTTATTGGAATACCACTGGTCACCGTTTGTTACATCCTGATCAATGTTTCCTATTTCACGGTTATGACATCAACAGAACTTCTGCAGTCTCAAGCTGTTGCCGTGGTGAGCCTGCAGTTTTGAGGGTCATGTGGGGATGTTAACTTCTCTTTTGAGTGATCTTGTGGAAACTTGTACCTAAAAAGCCTTTATGAGAGGATGTTTCTCATAAGCATGTTCCTTCAAAGGCAAGTCTCAGGGCCAAACTCAATGTGATGTTTATCATGTAGTTTTTTATTGTGCAGCCTATGAAATTAAAAAACAAATAGTTGAGACATGACTTACCTGTGCTGGGATCATGTAGGAGAATCTTGAGTGCTTTATCTCCACCCCCCGAATGTTCTCTGTCAAAGTTGGACACCTTGTGGCCTTTGCTAATTAAAATGAGAGGGAAATTCCTATTGTTATCAGTCTACTTTTCCTCCTATTGCCAAGTAGCCACTCTGCTTCCCCCTGATTCCAAATGGGGCTGTGGCAGGGTTAAAGAGTCCATATTTTGTCCTTTCCCTTTGATTTTATGTTTCTGATATTGCTGTCCCTCTATCCTTGCACTGGCTATTTTTCTAAATTCTGCAATACCACACTATACAACAAATGTCACGGCAAATCTAACACTTAGTTCATTGGAACTACTTTCTATTGATGCTGAAGATGGCAAACATAATTTATTTTAAAGCTTCACAACTTATCCTTTAAGGGTAAGTTTTGCAACTTACATTTTGGTGGAAATTTTAATTCTAGTCCTTCTCCTCCAAGTCTAACGCTCTATCCAGGATGCTGTGCCAGTTGTCTGTGACATAAGCTTGAGTTAATGCTGATTGAGGAGACACTCTTAGGAGAATTTTGCAGTGCGTTTCCATAAGATTTTGCTTAAATCTGCTTAGGCAAATGTAGTCACAACACTGTTTCTTTAGAAGGTGCATTGGACTTCCCTCTTATTTCTGTCACACATTAACTTGTGCTCCAAATAGCAAGAGAGGGCTTGGTAGGATTATTGCCTCCTTTCTAACCTTGCCGTTTTCAAGGTTAGCATTCTAATCATGGCTCTTTAGTCATCTTCAAGGATAGGTCATTTATGGCTTTTCCACTTGGAGAGTTGCCAAACTCCATAAAGGAACTAGAATATTCCAAAAGGTTCCCTGCCGTACACATGGAAGTGCAAAGCAAATATCTACACTGCCTGGGCAAGTCCATATCTGAAAGACTGTGTCTCCCTACATAAGCAAGCTGAAGTTTTAAAATTTGAGAGAGAGGGCTTTCTCTTGCCCCCACCAACTTTGCAGTGAGGCTCCTTTCCATGGCTGCTCCCAGGTCATGCAACTCCCTTCCATGGGAGGTCTGATTGGTCTGTTCCCTGCTCTCTGTCTCACGGTAGATGAAGACTTTATTCAGGCAGTCTTTGAAATTTGCTCATGGAACAGTTGAATGTGTTGAGAGAAGCTGAGTGCTGTATTTTTAACATTTTATTTGTATTGATATTTTAAATGTTTTTGTTAATTATGTTTTAAATATTGTTAGCTGCCTTGCATCCCATTATTGGGAGAAAGGTGGGATATAAATGAATGGAATGATATTACTACTAATAATAGCAGCAGCAGCAACAATAACAATACTGTGCTTTTAACTATTTCAACTGTTTTTAAATAATATGAGCTTGACTCCTGTTGGTTAGCCCAAAACAGAGTTGACCCACTAAATCAATTGCTCAATGGTAAGTCAACCCATAGGTAAATCTCATTACTTCAGTAGACCTACTCCATATGGAATTAGCAACAGAATTCAGGTCATGGTTATTTCTTTTTTAATTTTTGTAGAATAAGATTTTAGATTAATTTTGTTTGCAACTACTGTAAACTGCCTTGAGTCCCATCTCAGGAGAAGTTTGAGGTATAAATTCAATAAATAAATAAAATAAATAAGCCCCTAGCAGTCACTGGCATTCACATGAACTCTGTGCACATGCTGAGGACAGTATCTGTGGTCAGTGGATAACCTATGTTACAGTCCTGTACACTGTCCTGCAACATATACAGAAACCTATTCAGGTCTTCTAAACTGCTTTAAGTAAATACATGAGGAGACATCAGGATTATAGCCCTGCCAATCTTCAACATTACTTTCCACACATGAAGAGTGATACTCTGAACTAGACAGCTTCCTATCTGTCTGGAGGCTTTCTGTACCATTCTGAACCTTGATTTTTCACTATAAAATGAGGGAAAGAACTCTTGTGGTACCTTGAGGTCTAACAGATTTATCTGAGCATGAACTTTCATGAATTACAATCCACCTCCTCAACTTTATGATGGATATCATTATGTAAGTCACAGGTATACGTACACTTACATATTGTGTGTGTGTGTGCAAAGGAGTAGCTACACACTGAGATCAGAAATGAGATATGGAAAATAACAATTTCATGATTAACACTGGTCATAAACCTTCAAAGGGCTGGTTAACGTAAACTCCCTCGTAACTGTAAACTCTGCCAGGCTGTTGATTGTATCTAACATGTTCAAGCAATATCTTCTGCTTCCAGGAAGGTTTGTCGTGTTGAATGAAAACTGTGTTTTTGCAGGAAAAAAAAGAAGTATGTACCAAACTTTGATCTATAGTGATTTACTGGTTTGAACATTGGACTATGATTCCAGAGACCAGGATTCAGATCTCTGCTCAGCCGTGGTAACCTGTGGTGTGATCTTGAGCAAGTCACATTCTCTCGGCCTTAGAGAAACCACCTGTGAACAAATCTTGCCAAGAAAACCCTATGATGGGTTCACTTTAGGGTCCCCACAAGTCAGAAAAATCTTGAAGGCATATCACAACAACAAATACACAAAACTGTAGTGAATGGTAGCCTGTTAATATTTCTAATGAGTTAGGAAGCCCATTGTCCCTGTTTACAATTTTGTTAACAGGCTGGTATTTGTGAATATATCCCCATTTACATCATCCTATGAAATTCTTTTGTTCCACAACAGCCACTTTGTGATGACACAATATCCTGGGAGACTGACATTTTCTGATAGTGTTTTTATGGATGTGTGTGCGTGTGTTGCTATGTCTCATGTTAGATCTCTCTCTCTCTCTCTTTCTGGTTCTGTAGAGATTGTCCTGTCTGACTTACATAGAATTAAAAATGGCATTGCTACAGAAGATGGCATATATCAAACTGGATGTTGGGGAGATGAATGAATGAAATGATTGTGGGTGGCACTATTAGGACATGTAATGGTGTGGCCAGTGTTAATGTGGGAACAGAGATGGCATCTGGATTTGTAGCAGGGGAATGTTCCTGTCTTTCCACCTATTTGTGTAGTCTGGCTTCTTCAAGACAGGAGGTATCTGGAACCAGTTCAGGCCTGCCACCCAAATCATTGGGGGATATATTCCCCCTGTTCATTTATATTGAAGGCCTGAACAGGGCTCATTATTTATGTGCATACATTTGTTTCGTCAGGATTTACTCACCAGTGACTGAATCTGACTGTAATCCAAAACAGTACACTGATGAAAATTAAAGTTGTGGGATCTGAACTATGCTGGCTTAGTTTAGGAGATACTATAATTATTAAGGAATGAACACTCAGTGTGTAAGCTAGTCCACTGTGTGTATGATGGCGGGGGGGGGAGTTCTTTGCTTGGAAACTAATCAATTTTGCCTTTCCTTTTCTTTGTATTGGACTTGTGTGTATGTATTCACACATGCACATGAGCGTGTGCTATTTAGGTATCATCTTTATGGCGAAGTTTCTCTCCCCCTGCCACTAAATTTTTAGTAGATGGTGGCTGTCAGTTAATCATTGCCTAGTCCTCATCCTATTGTTGTCATTATGTGCCTTCAAGTCAACTCCGACTTTTGGTGATCCTCTTATAGGATTTTCTTGACAAGATTTATTTAGGGAAGCTTTCCTCTTAGCCTGACAGAGAATCTGACTTGCCCATGATCACTCAGTGGATTTCCATAGCAGAGCAGGGATTTGAACTCTGGTCTCTTGGAGTCCCAGTTCTCAAACCTCTACACCACTCTGACTCTCATCCCATTACCAGATATCTATTCTTTCAGCCAGGAGTTAGTTAATGTTAATCATGATGATTAACCATTGATTATTATCTGCTATTTCAAGGCAACAGTAGCAGCAATAAGGAAATCATTTTTATCTCTCCATAGAAATAAATAATCTGTACTTGCAGGAAAAAGGCCATACTACAGATATATGGATCACAGATTTGGTTCTCTAAAAAGCAACATATGTTGTTGTTCAAGTCATTTTCGACTTATGGTGACCCTAAGGCAAAGCTACCACAGGGTTTTCTGGGGCTGAGAGTGTGTGATGTGCCCAAGGTTACCTAGTGGGTTTCCACATCGAACTCTGGTCTCCAGGGTTGTAGTCCAACACTCAAACCAATACACACTCTGGCTCTGAAAAAGCATCCACTGGCATTTGGTTCCAGGATCTCCCATGGATACCAAAATCCGTGGATGCTCAAGTCCCATTACATACAATGGTGTAGTAAAATTGTGTCCCTTATATAAAGTGAACAACTGAAAGGTTTGCTTTTTGGATTTTTAGAAAATATTTTCAAATCATGGTTGGTTGAATTTGTAGGTGCAGATTCCGTGAATGCAGAGGGCTGACTTGATACTTTGTAAAAAGTACACATTGCCTTTTAGAGAAGCAAATCTGATTTTTTACAGGGCGCCTCTACTCTTAATATATGTTAATAGCTCCCTTCTAAACTTTACATTTTAAAATGTACATTATTTTAATTCGTTCCACACAGACATTTGGAGACAGGGTCCTTTATCCTGCTTCTTGGATTGTTCCACTCTTCGTGGCTTTTTCTACCATTGGAGCAGCCAATGGGACTTGCTTCACTGCTGGCAGGTAAAAATCTAAACTACCCTGCGTGGAATTCCAGGGCAGACTTCTGTAACTGAAAATTTATTGTTCATATCCATGGGCCGTCACAATGCAATACACAGAAATATTGATTGATTGGATTGATTGATTTTTATAATTGGCCTTTCTCCTGAGATGAGATTCAAGGCAGCTTACAGGAATTTAAACTGAAATATAATCCAAATACAAAATATAGAATACATATAAGACTACAGATTGGCTTAGCATCAGAAAAGGGGGTGGAGGAAAAGGAATCTAGTAGTATTGTGAAGACTGATTTACTTTAGTATGAGCTTTTGTGGATTTCAGTCAACTTTTTCAGATGCACTAATATTCATCAAACAGCAGCCATACTTGGAAAACCTAAGTAAAAATTATAGTAAAACTTTGCCTTCTAGTGTGAAAGAATGAGTTGTGTTGAGATGAGCGTAGCAGCCCTAGAAAAGGACTCAGCTGCTATAATGATGACAATGATTACCCGGTATTAACTATGGTAGTCACAGATCCATAACTGGCCTGTATTCAGTAAGACTATGTAGTCTTACTGTAAACCTATGGAAATGGCTCTCCAGCTCACATTAAGAGCCAGCAGCCAGACTGGGAGAAATGTCGCTTTCCATTGGGGTGCATGAGGAGGCTGCAACATCAGCATTAAGATCCCCTGTTGCAAGACCTTGTCACAGCTTTGCTTGCTGGCAGGAGGAGAAATGTCCTCCTCTTTGTGCCCCGATTGGAAGCTGAGCAAACCTCCTTTGCTTGATCTGGCTGCCAGCCCTTTTTGGGCTAGAAAGATTGGGCCAGGGGACATTAATTAGTTAAACCCATGTAGAATTCCAGCCATCATTATCATCTTGATACTTTACTTTTTTCCAAAAATTGGAAATCATGACTGCTTGATTTTGAACTTTAATAATAAAAAGGAACAAGAGAATGTAATAGGTTTTCTGATATCCAAATTACTCCATTCTGGATATAATAGCACACGTATTTACTTCCATTTTCACACATCCTATTACTGGGATCATTCCTGATTCCTCCTGCCCATACTGGATATGGATTCATCAATTCTTTCTTTTTGCCTTGGTTGGCAGCCAATAGCTCCCGAGGAAATAAGTTCATACAGTCTTTACCTGCCAAAAACACCCCTGATGAGGGTATGTTCAGAGGAGAATTGTTTAAATCAAATTTGCTTGGTGTTGCCCAGTCCTTGCTGTGTTGATTAGATAAGCCATCGTAAGAAACAATAAAAAGGGTTTTTTAAAATATGTCCGCAGCAAAAGGAAAAAGAAGGAGACAGTAGGGTCGCTGCGCAGAGAAGATGGCGAACTACTCACAGGGGGGAGAGAAAAGGCAGAACTACTTAACACCTTCTTTACCTCCGTTTTTCCCCAGAAGGATACAAGCACTCAACCTGGTGGTTGGGGAGCAGGGGAGGAAGCAGGAGAAATGAGGCACATAATAGGTAGAGAGGTGGTACAGGAATACCTGGCCACACTGGATGAATTCAAGTCTCCAGGGCCAGATGAATTGCATCCTAGGATATTAAAAGAGCTGGCAGAGGTCATTTCGGAACCGCTTGCTATAATTTTTGAGAAATCTTGGAGGACAGGAGAAGTTCCAGCAGACTGGAAGAGAGCAAATGTTATCCCCATCTTCAAGAAGGGAAAAAAAGAGGACCCAAATAATTATCGCCCAGTCAGCCTGAAATCAGTACCCGGAAAGATCCTGGAGCAGATCATTAAGCAGTCAGTTTCTAATCATTTAGAAAGCAACGCGGTAATCACGAGAAGTCAACATGGATTTCTCAAAAATAAGTCATGCCAGACTAATCTTATCTCTTTTTATGATAGAGTTACTAGCTTGATAGATGAAGGGAATGCGGTGGATGTAGCATACCTTGATTTCAGTAAGGCCTTTGACAAAGTCCCTCATGACATTCTTGCAAAGAAGCTAGTAAAATGTGGGCTGGACAGGGCTACTGTTAGTTGGATTTGTAATTGGTAGACCTACCGAACCCAAAGGGTGATCACAACTGGCTGCTTTTCATCCTGGAGAGAAGTGACTAGTGGGGTGCCACAGGGTTCTGTCCTAGGCCCAGTGCTGTTCAATATTTTTATCAATGACTTGGATGAAGGAATAGAGGGCATGCTCATCAAATTTGCAGATGACACCAAATTGGGAGGGGTTGCTAATACGCCAGAGGACAGGATCAAAATTCAAAATGACCTGGATAGATTGGAGAGCTGGGCCAGGGCGAACAAAATGAAATTCAACAGAGAGAAATGTAAGGTCCTACACTTAGGTAGAAAAAATGGAATACAGAAATATAGGATGGGGGACACGTGGCTGGATAGCAGTACGTGTGAAAGGGATCTAGGAGTCTTCATAGACCACAAGCTGAACATGAGTCAGCAGTGTGATGCGGCAGCCAAGAAAGCCAATGCAATTCTCGGCTGCATCAATAGGAGTATGGTGTCTAGATCGAGGGAGGTACTGGTACCACTCTACTCTGCTTTGGTTAGACCCCATCTTGAATACTGTGTCCAGTTCTGGGCACCCCAATTCAAGAAGGATATTGACAAGCTGGAGCAAGTGCAGAGGAGGGCAACCAAAATGGTGAGAGGCCTGGAAGCCATGCCCTATGAGGATAGACTTAGAGAGCTGGGTATGTTTAGTCTGCAGAAGAGGAGGTTAAGAGGGGACATGATAGCCATGTTTAAATATTTGAAGGGATGCCATGTAGAGGAAGGAGGGGGCTTGTTTTCTGCTGCTCCAGAGACCAGGACAAGGAGCAATGGATTCAAGCTGCAGGAAAGGAGATTCCACCTGAACCTCAGGAAGAACTTCCTGACAGTCAGGGCTGTCCAGCAATGGAATCTGTTGCCTCGGAGTGTAGTGGAGTCTCCTTCCTTGGAGATTTTTAAGCAGAGGCTTGATGGCCATCTGTCGGGATTGATTTGAGGGTGTTCCTGCATGGCAGGGGGTTGGACTGGATGGCCCCTGTGGTCTCTTCCAACTCTACATTTCTATGATTCTATGATTCTATGATTCTAAGAACAGCCCAATAGGTTGTGGTGCCTGTTGACAAAAGAGGCTTTAATGCAATTCTACAGAACTTTAGACTAATCACATCTGCTTAGTATCACTTCTAAACTATATTCTAAATGCTTATTATGTAAATATGGAATTTGGGGCTTTGGAAAATATATAGACTGAAATTGTGCACTAAAGTTTCCTGATTACTCCCACACTGCAGGATTCAGCTTGCAAGACATCTGTGCTTATGTTAAGAACAACATCACAGTTGTCACTGTAGTTTATACAAACCGGTGCTCTGTTTCCAAGAGGGACCAAGCAGATGTCCATGGGAGACTCAAAAACAGGGTGTATTGGAGACAACTGTCCCACTCATACAACAATTGGGGAATACATTGTATTCTTTCCAGAAAGTTTCTATGCTATCCTTTATGAATTAATCTAAACATTTCCAACACACATGCTGACACATTTCATTAAAAAAAAAAGAATTTGTGGGATAGAGTGCTTCACATTGTCATTTGAATTCATCCTATACTATGTCAAACTTCTGTTGAAACACAGCATATTCCAAAGTTCAGGGAGAAATGGGGAACAATCTGAATTTAAAATTAATCATTTTTGAAACCAATAATATGATCCTTGAAGTAATGTATGTGTCAAACAGGAGAAACGTTGATCATACTGCATGCTGTCTAGGCCTCATCCCATTACCAGACATTTATGCTTTCAGCATAGAAGATGTAAGTTTAGCCTTGTTCTGTTTTGCTTGTTTCCAAACTACAGTCAGCCCTCCACATTTGCAGGTTTGACCTTCATGGATTTGATTATTTGTGTGTTATCTCAACCCCTGCCCCCTGTCCTCAAGTGCTTCCCTCTCAGCAGCTCCGATCAGGTCGTGCAGCCCTTAAAAACCTGCCTCTGGTCACCATCGCTGTTGTCCTCTTCCACCACCACCACCACCACCACCTGCTGCTGCCTGCTCAGCCCCAAAAACTATCTCCCAGTGCACCTCATGCCCAAGGAAGGAAATGATTGTGAGAGAGGAAGTATAGGAACACCATGCTGACCTTCCCTTGCCTTTCCCTGACCTGGTTTAGACCCTGGGTGTCTGTTCTCCCCACCATGCCTCAGCCCACTTCTCATAGACACACGCGCACACACGTATTTTAATATTTGCCATTTTTCAACTTTTATGGGGGTTCTATGCCCTTAATCCTGCCGAACATGGAGGGCTGACCGTAGATGCATTGCAGCTGGCTTCTCATACCTTTTCCTCAGCACTAGTTCTTGTATTACCTAACGTGATAAATGCAAATGTTAGTGCACTGCCTGAATTCTCTCTTGTATGAAAATACATAACTGGAAACAAAGTTAGTTATGTCTTTGTATTCTCTAGCCTCTAATACAGGGTAAGCAACTTGGGACCCCTACATCTCCCATCAGCCCTTACCAGCATAGCCAATGGTGAGGAATGCTGGGAGCTGCAATCCAACAACATTCTGAAAGCCCTATTGCCTATCCCTGCCTTCTGCAGTTGTGCAGAAGAGACATTTTAACAGATGTGGCTTTTCTTATTCCTCTCTGACAAACTGCTCCTGCTCAAATTCCTTCCTTTGTGAAATTATTAAAGGTACAGGAGTCTTTGTTGTCTCCCTTTTCATTTGGTCATACCACTGAACAGCTTCACTAACACAAACAATTTCCCTCCTAGGCTCGTTTATGTAGCAGGTCGTGAAGGGCACATGTTAAAGGTGCTATCTTACATCAGCATTAAGCGTTTAACTCCAGCACCTGCCATCATATTTTATGTAAGTATGACATCCACAGCGTTTAAAATCTTTCAGGTTTTTTTAAAACATGGCCAAGATCATGCATCAAATATGTAGCTATGATGTTGGGGCTACTGTCCATTTCTCCATCTGACCACCTTAAAATCTACTGAAGGACAGAGTTCTGCAGTGCTTGGGAGTGGGGCCATGAACGATTATGCCTCCATGCCCCTCCTGCCAGCAATCACTAGTGCAACATCAGAAGCAGGGACCTACATGCAGTCCTGTTGCAACTCCTAGGCACACTGGTGATTGTTGTGAGAGGAGCTTTGATGCAGCATTTTTAAATATCTGCTTGCCAGCACCACTGAATTTCAACCTTCTGTGCAGCTGGCTGAATTTTAAGGTGGGTTTGTGGGACATTTACAATTGTGGCAATGATACTACAAACATAAATGTGAACAGGCAATAGTTATGACCTTGTAACTTACAACATAGTAACTGAATAGCAAGATGCCAGATATTACATCAAAAATTTGGGTCAGATATACAGTTGTCCCTCCACATTCTCCTCTCCCATTCCCTTGTATTTTGCCAGTTCCAGAGAAGGAAGGCAAGTGTGGCAAACCAAAAGCCAAGAGAATGGAGGAGGAGGCACATGCGCCCACTCCTTCTCTCCTCTGGAGCTCTCACTCCCATTCTCTTGCCTCTGGCCCTGGCGCTGAGAAGGCAAGTTCATGTGCCAGGGCAAAGGGCAAGGGAGTGGGAAGAGGGAGCCCCAGAAAGGAAAATCCCTCTGAAAGCGGTGGGGCTACTGTAATTTATCTGAAAGCTCTGAGACAACACACTACTTCCCATCTATGCAAAACTGTCTCCTCGGTCTTGTTGGTTTAAAAAAAAAGAAAAAGAACCAAGCATAAGGATGGTCAGTTTAGGATCAAATGAAGACAATTTGTCTTGAAAAAGTGGCATAGTAAGGCTGAATGTTTGATTTTTTCAATGAAATTATCCTATGAACAATCAATAATGTTAACTGCATTGAAATATATATTTTCTTTTTTCCCTACCAACCCCACAATCCATCTTTTTCTGCTCCAGGGTGCAATAGCTATTATTTATATCATACCAGCAGATATCAGTACACTCATCAACTATTTCAGCTTTGCAGTTTGGCTGTTCTATGGTTTAACTGTGTTGGGACTCATTGTCATGCGTTTTACTAGAAAAGAACATGAGAGGCCTATCCGTGTAAGTACAGTGTTGCAGTCCTAAATTTTGAACTAAGGATACTCATCAGTACTGTCTCCATAACCTCATCAGCAAAGAAAGTCCAAAAGTGTGGGCAGCTGTGTTAATTCATAGTAACACATCAGTTCTAGCAGTTTTCCTCTCCACCAGGAGCAGATTTGTTGGCAAACTTACTGGATCCTGATGCCCATTCAAGATCAAACCACTCAAAGACTGTACATACTAACATGAATAGTTCACAATAATTTATTGCAGGGATGGACCATGGCATTGTTGCCAGGGCCAGTTTCCCCCTAGATTCCCCCACAGGTTGTTCCCCTCTGCAGCAAGTCAAAATACCTCCATTTTCTATAATCGCACTCAAAATGGTGACAGCCTGTCATTAAACTTCCTGTCACCATTTTGAGAGGTAGAGGAAAACAGAGGTATTAGGGTGTAGTATATGGTTCTGGGATGCTTGTGGGGTAGGGAAAGTGTATTTCACATGTTTTCATGCATGTCGTATACTTCCTTCATCATTTGGGGACAAAACTTGTCTGAAAATTCTACCAGTTGGGGGGGTGGCAGGGCTTTGAGGGACTGGTGGGGAGCATCAGAGGTCACAAAAGTGGGGTCCAGAACCACATGTAGCCATAGGCCACATTATGCCCACCCAATTTATTGTTTAGGGGGAAATCCCTCCAGTGTTGCTATTGTGAGGATTGCAGCTAAGTTTGAGGAGGGCGTCACATAGCATCACCCTCACTACTAATCCATGTGAACTCTGGTTCCATGATATCACTGTGCATGTACCACACTTGAAGGCATTCCTAGGAGGACCTTCCTAGATGACCCCTTATGCTCAGAAACAAAGGATGAGAGAAAGGGATGCATGACATTCAGGTTACTTCACCAGTACTCTGGATATTCTGGCAGCTGCTTTGCTCACTTATCTGCTGCTACTGTTACTGCTAACACAGGCTCTGCATGTTCCAAGTTCTAGCCAGTGGTACAGCTTGAGTGGGTAGTCTTGTGTTTAGTAGAATCATCCAGAGAGCAATCCACTGGAATCAAGTGCAAAATGGTGCTTGCATGTGTAGAAACAGGCTGTTAAGGAACAAGGTTCCTCTGAGCACATGCTAAGGCAGAGCTTTCCAAACTTTTCATGTTGGTGACACACTTTTTTAGACATGCATCATTTCACGACACAGTAATTCAGTTTTACTAGCAAACTGGAGGTTAAACTAACCTCTTGTAAGAGATACAGACATATACATAAATTGTAATAACAAAATGTGCAGGGACACAAGATATCTCATGAAAACCTTTCATATATTTTATAAAAATATGTGGTTTATAAATAATAACCTACATTTCCAAGATTGTAGACAACACACCTACACACTTCATGCAACACACTAATATGGCACAGCACACCATTTGGAAAGTCCTGTGCTAAGAGATGTAATTCTTTGCTATTTTTTTTCCTGAAGGAAGCAGTAAATAATTTCAGCCATTTTCTTCTTGCTGCAAGAAGGTCTTCGAGGTCTTTAGTTTTCAGTGACTATTTGCAGTTCATGACCTATGCTGTACAAAATTTACACGTGGCCGTTTTGCACAGAAAATAGCATTTTCTGTGCAGTTTGTGTTTCCTGCTCAAAGCAGCCCTTTGTGAATTTTGTGTAGAATAAGTCCCAAAATGTGAAACTATCTTGTCAGTCCAGGATTCTTCTCATCAGGGTGTCCTAACACTTGAGAAAGGGGTTTTTGGTCATTTTGGGGGGACAGAATAGAATATTCTTCCCATCTCTAGCACATGGGGAATTTGTGATCAGCACTAGAAGAAAGTTTGCAAGTCCTTTCAGACAAAATCCATTCTTGTCTGCCTTCTCTAAGGGCATGTACACCAGCTATCTCTTAGAAATCTTAGCATATGTTCACAGTACTGTCTCTTGCATTATTCTTCCTTTTGTTAGTTCATTGCAGATATTCTACTTTTTTTCCCTCCTACCAATAGCATTCGCACTTATAACTCAGTCAGAGTGTATATCATTCTGACATTTCTCACCGTGTTATTCCTTTGTGCTGCAGGTACCTCTCATCATCCCCATCATTGTGACATTTGTTGCTGTCGTACTGGTCCTGGCACCTATTATCACTGCACCTGAGCTGCCATATTTGTACTGTGTTCTGTTTATTGTTAGTGGACTTATCTTTTATGTTCTCTTCATCCACTTTAAATTTGGTTGGGCTCAAAAAATCTCAAGTGAGTATGTGTTCTTATGGGCAATTGTTTTCTAAGAAAGACGTGTTTATCTTTTATAAAAATAGAATCTGAGACTACTTAATCTGGAGAAATCCTGTTTTAAAAGCAAGCTGCAGAATGATAGGCAAGTTTCTTAAATAGAAGGGATGCACAAGTTAGAGGAAATTATAAACCTAATAGACATTTTAATTAATGTAAATATAAATAAAATATGCTCAATTTATGCAACTTCTAGGAATGGAGAACGTTCTCATCCAAAATTACTTGTTGCTACAGTAGTTTACATAGAATAGGGCTCACAAGCTAGCATCAATAAGTTATTCCGAGGTCTAAAATGCAGCAAACTGAAGTTTTCAAATGGGTGAACATCTCTTTTCTGTACGACCTCCTTTGCTATTAAAAGCTGTGTGCTCAGGAGCCTTCCAGAAAACAAATGGCAACTATTTTCCCAAAATTTTGTGGTTTCACTTCCAAAGATGGATCCTTTGCTACCAGAATAACTGGAGTTTCCAGCTGCAAAAATTCAAACCCCAATCACTTTCAATGATGGCAAATGGTCTTTCAAGTGCTAATGTCTTTATGTTCAAATTTAATCATTCTTCAGAAAATGTAGGCAGAGATGTCATCCTCAATTACCTCTAAATTAGTCACCATGCCAACAAATTATAATCTGTAATGTCACTGTATTAAAATGGTTGTCGGACATTAGTAATTAGCTTCCCAAGTTAAAATATGCATATAAATAGAACTAAATGGACCTAGAACTCCAGTAGAACAGAATGTTATTCTACCCATAAAATTTTTTGAGGTGGCGGTTACTGATTTTTGAACACAGGTCTTGTCATTTTTGGAACCACCATTTAGCACCATGAGAGCAGATCAGGCAATTAGGATCACTTGAAGCGTTCAACTTTAAGTTGAATATGGTACCCTTGTGAAACAGAAGCAATGTGATCTAGGACACAATGGCTGAGATCCTACGTTGTTCAGTGCATGTGGAACTATGCTGCTGCTTCTCTGTTGTCACCCCAGGACTCACCCTGCAATAACCCCTTTATGGTTTTCCACTGCTGGTGGAAAACAGGAGGACAAGAAGCATCTCTGGCTGTGTTCCTTCAACCATACACAGCCCAACGATATCTTCCACTATCTGCTGGAATCCTCTGGAGATTTCAGCCAATGATATCACCAGTCTGTATCTGGCTGTGGAAACATAGCAAGATGCTTCTCTGCTTTCCTCCACCGATAGGATGTCTGTGGTGAGTGGGTCCTGTAGTGAAACACTACATACTGGGGAGATTTTGGAAACTGCAGAGGGAGAATACCAATCTCTGCAGTAACAAAGCAAAAACCAAGTGTAAAGTGGACTTGCTCTTGCGTATGTCACTGTCACTGGTCTGTTGGTTGGGAAGCCAGAATTTCTGGAATTTCTGGACACTTCTCTGAAAAATATTGACAGTTATACTCATGAAATCAACATTGTAATTAAAAAATAGTGTGTAAAACGGGGGGGGGCAGTGAGCTTACAGAAATGGTAATGCCTTTCTAAAGATCTCTGACCCTTGGAAACTATTATTTTCAGAACCAATTACTATGCACCTTCAGATGCTGCTGGAAGTTGTTCCACCGGAAGGCGTTATTGAGGAAAACTAATCAACTCATCCTTAAAAAAGCACAATCTTGCAACTGACTCAGGAGACATGCTGCTTCATTTCACTTCCATGGCTTTAATTTCTCTGAAGACTAAGGAACTTTTGTGTAGCAGCCAGTGCCCTAAAAAAGCATTCAGCCATAATTAAATCTGTTCTTGCTGTTACATGTAGGTTGTTTTGCAGCACTTACAATTCAAAGATCAGTAAAATTGTAAGGAAGTTATCTGAATGCAGAAGAGGAAAACTCTGAATACTTCTGACTGTTGATTTCAAAATTGGAAATCAAAATGGAAAGTATTCCAACTTCCATTACAGTTTGGACCTTTCTTTCATTCCTTTGGCAGTGAACAGAACACTACTACAACACCATCTATCAGCAAACAGACATGGAAGCACAAAGATAAAACCTCATGCATTAAACGTATCCTATGGATATGCTAAGATCTGACAGATGAGCATATAGCAGTATCTGCAGTAGGAATCCTCTAGGACTTGAAAATGTAGAGAAAATGCAGAGTATGAAAATTGGTAAAGGTTTATAGGTTGAACTCCCTGTTGAGTATTTCTTTACCTTATTGAGTATTTCCTTATCTTATTTCTTTACCTTTACCTTACTACAAAGAAACATAAATACATGGTAGGGATTTGTTTCTTTGTTCTGAAGCAATGTATCACAGGTTCAACAGACTCTGTATTTTTGGCTGATGGGATCTAAAGTCAGGTCACTGTGCCATCATGGCCATGGCACAGACAGATGTCCCAAACATTTGTTTGCCCAAAGAAAAGTAAGTGTACATCCTCATCTTTGTAGTTCTAGTTCAGTATCCTGTACCTCTGGATATTTGGAGGATGAAGGGCACGTTAATTATTCATCTGGAAGTCTGCTTATCAAGGTGAAATTCCCTACTTTGAAGGACAGTAAAAGTCCTTGTGACTTTTACCACAGAATAATATTGATACCAGAATGTTAAGAGCTGAAAGGTACTCAAACAGCCACCTAATCCAGGAGCTCCCCACCATGAGTGAAAGAATCCTCAGTTAAAGCATTCCTGAGAGGTAGCCATCCAACCTCCTCAGTGAAGGAGAGTCCTCCAACTTCTGAGGTGACTGTTGCAGTTTTGTCCATCAGCAAGTTCTTCCTAATGTTTAGTCAGAATCTTCTTTTTTACAATACGAATCCGTTGTTTCATGCCCCATTCTCTAGAACATCAGAAACTAAGTACACTCTCATCTTCCATCTGACTGCTCCTCAGATATTTAAAGATGGCTATCAAACCACCTCGCAGTCTTCTCCAGGCTAAACATATTCAAGTGTCTCATAGGAATGTTCTACATTTGGACAGCTAGTTAATATCATTTTTAAACTGTGGTGTCCAGAACCAGACACTGCATGTCAGGTTCGGTCTGACCAAAGCTATTACTTCCCATAACATGGTTATCTCTGTTGAAGTTCTTAGAAGGTAAGTGGAACTTCTGAAATCTTAATTGTGCCTCCAAGATGCTAGGTCTAATCAGAAGCAGCTTTGGTATGGCTACCACTCCTGGCTTAATCAGATTCTTAAGATGTTTGGGGGTTTCCTACATTGGGCTCAATAGTGTTGTGTCTCATGATAGAGATCACTGGTAAGATAATTCCCACTGAGATGGATAAACTAAAGCCAAAAGGGTACAGACTGGAGTCATATACCCAATACTTGGGTTTCTTCTGACAGGTATACTGGAGAGTTTCTTTTTTAGATATGTATAATTACCTTTGCAGAGGATGTTAGAGCAAATCAGTGGATACAGCTGTAAATAAGGAAGGTCAGCTTAAGGATAAATATCTTGCAGATAGGGAACAGTATAAATTTCCCTGCAGAGTCTCAAAACTCAAGGTTTCAGCATTACTGGCTTCTGGTGTATTGTGAATGCCATCAGTTTATTTTATACACATTGTCATAACTTCTAATGTAAAATAAAATTTCTAAATTCCCAGCAAACAAAGGCAGACTTAAAAGTGTTTTTTATTAATATTAGTAAGATCTTTAGGTTACCTGTTTGCAGTTGTGACTACTAGCCAATAATTACTCATAAAATTATTTACTGAAGGGATTCCCATCATAGTGTGTCCTCACTACTATTACTTTAAACTAAATAGCCTCTTCCATTCTAAATGCATTTACATGGAAATGAAATTCACGGCAACTAGCTGAACTTATTTCCAAACAAGCACATATAGGATTATGGCTTATGACAACTGTCAAAGAGCAAATATCTCCATCCTCTGTCTTTTCAAAAACATGGTCAAAATGCACAACTTATCCTGATGGTTGAAAAGCTAAGTTTCTACCACTATCAGAATGGCATCCTCTGTTTGAACCTATAAAGTCTAAATGAATGTTTGCAAAGTCTAAATGTATGTTCCCATGTGGAAAACTAAAACCAGATTTTCAATTCCAAATCGGAATTAACAGATGGACAGATCACTATCTGTATCGCTGTCTTCACAGTATTTCTGTTCCTCTTCATAGTGCTCTCTATGAATCCTGTCTTTTCTTCTGGGAGCTTTTCCTGATGTAAGAAAATAACATATGGCACACACATTTATGAAGGCATAGTTCTGTGTACAAGTTCATAAAGGCATTTCAGCATAGTCAAACAGGACCTGGCACAGCACCATGCAGACAGACCCTGCCTGTTCTCAATGTCTTCCAATGAATTCTATGGGACAAAGTGCACAGGCAGCAACCTGGGGAAATATCAGAATGGATAACAAACCTGGCAATAGCTGGAATCTCAGTACTACCACACTCTCAATGCCATTGGTTATATACATTTTTTCAAGTAAGTGAAAGAATGCCCTCCCATTCCTGCAAAATACTTGCCTTCCTTTCAGAAAATAAGGTGTTAATGGTTGAATTCACACTGCCATATAGGCTTAAGGAACAGTCATAAATGCTCCTGCTACAGTCTACCCTTTGTACTGTATAAACCCATATTAAATCCCCCTTCCCATTCACACTTGTGTTCTGTGACCTTCTTTCCTTCCTATAATGAGTAAATAGGGGCTGTTCCAATGCCCTTTCTTTTGATGTGGTCCTTTTCCTAGGAGTCACAGGAGAACATGGGAGATATTGTGGTGGCTTTATCTCACAACATCACTGTGACCCCCACCCCCATGTTTGCTTTGGAAGAAGGTAGTAGGAGTGTAGCCCGCATCTGACTCCCCAAGGGGTTAAAAAAACTGAAAGCCTTTTGTGCCCAAATATCCTCCATGAGATCTGGGGTTATTTTCACCATGCTTTTGGGCCCTTGGACCATTTTATGCCCAGGAGAGGTCTTCTTTAGAAAACAGTAAGGGAGCAGGCATGGGTCACACCCTACTGTGAAAAGGCCATCTCCTGTGTCAAAAATGGCCCGGGGAGCCCGAAATAAGCTTAAAAATGCCCCCTACACCTCCACAGGCCTTTTTGGGGCAAAAGCTGGGGGTTTTTTTAAGGGTTTTTTTTCTTTTTTTGGCAGAAGTTAAAGCCTTCAAGGTATTCTGGGGGTCCAATGTGGTCCTTAGTGTCAACAGTTGTGCCAGCCCATTATAAAGCAATAGAGAGGGGTGGTTCACTTCTTGATAGCCACCACTGAATAATGTGTGCTTGCAAATTAGTTATCAGCTTACCAACTGGAAAATGACTTCTTTTTTCAGAATCTTCCAAGTAATCAAAATCAAAAGACACATGCGGGTTCTGTTGACAAATATATAACATACTTCAGTACACTATGTCAGTTTTTAAAGACCTGTAAGCTATCGTTGATCTTACAACCTACAAGCTACCTTCTGTTTCAGCAAGTGGCACCAAGATCCCTCCTTCTCCTTTGCAAGGGTAATTACAGCCTCATTACTTTTAAGCACACAGCTTGATTCTTCCTCAATGATATTTTCTTTCAGCTCCAAATCAGTCATATAAAACTTGCTTTCTGCAGAACAACTGAATACATTTTCAAATATTAATTATCATATGGAAACAAAATCACATTCTAATTTTGTATAGATCATTTTTTTCTACCTGAAAATGATCCTCTGCATAAAAAACTCACAGTTGTAACTAGAGATATTATGTACTTTTATCTTCAGAACAACAACATCCTGTTTTTCAAACCATTTTATTGCAGGATGGAAGCTGAAATTTAAAAAAAAAATAATTAAAACCTATGTGATTTGAAAATACAAATTTCATGGGTTTGGGGCTTATTTTAATGACCCTTTGTGGTTCATTTACAGTTCAATGTCCTCAACTGCAGGAAGAGTCAAGATCACTTCCAAGTCTGTAACCCTTGATTCTGAGACTTCAGCAAGTAGAGTCATCAGGATAGATGTCTGTGGCAACATATCTCAAAAGTCTGTCAATAACAGCTGACTGCAAGTAACATTCCAACAAAGTGTGTTTCAGTGGGAGCTAGGATGGACCAATAAGCAGAAATGAGCCATCTTTGTCTCCTCCCTTCTGTGGAATTTGCACGTTGTCCCTCAAGAAGAATGCCAGAAGCAAGCTAATCTGGGTTCATGGCAGATGTCTACTGGAACTGAGTCTGAAAAAGGAAGCAGAGGAACAACT
Source organism: Ctenosaura bakeri (assembly GCA_948474755.1). NCBI lineage: Eukaryota > Metazoa > Chordata > Lepidosauria > Squamata > Iguanidae > Ctenosaura > Ctenosaura bakeri. The sequence goes on along the minus strand of CAOLHI010001706.1, from coordinate 248,467 downwards.
ATGTTCTCTGCAAGAAAACCTATGAGACAGCGGCTAGAATTTGGTTAGGGACATACACAGGTGTAAATCACATTACACATGTTAGGACAAAAAGTCACTGTTGCACAGTAAACATATTCTGCTAATAGTGAGAGAAGCAGAGTTGTGCAGACAGCATGTTCATCTTTGCCTTGACTTATGTGTCATGGCTGCACATCCTACACTTTGAATTTTGGTTACACATCATGCATTTCATGATGGCACTTAGTCACTGACAGGCATTGCATAATGTTGCTATTCCATATGAGAGGTGCATAGTATCCATGTAGCTTATTTCCATGTGTCAGTATGTATGCTACACTAAGGGGATGTTGCACAGCATAAATACCCACACATGGAAGTAAGCTATATGAACACTATGCAGCTCCTGTACAGAACAGCAACACTGTGTTGGAGAGCCAGTATGATGTAATGGTTTGAGTATTGAACTACAACTCTGGAAACTCACCTGGGCATGTCACACACTCTCAGTCCCAGAAAACCCCATGATAGGTTCGCTTTAGAGTCACTGTAAGTTGGAAATGTCTTGAAGGTGCACACAATAACAACAAAGGGGGACACTGAAAGCCAATGTGGCATAGTGGTTTGAATGCTGGACTTCAACTCTGGGGACCAGGGTTGGAATTCCCACTTGGCCATGGAAACCCACCTTGGGCAAGTCGTACTCTCTCAGCCTCAGAGGAAGAGGAAGGCAAAGGCAAAACCCTCTCTGAACAGATCTTGCCAAGAAAACCCTGTGATAGATTCGCTTAAGGGTCATCATAAGTTAGAAATGATTTGAAGGCACAGAGCAACAACAACAAAAGGAGATATTGGATTGAGGCCTACAGGTTCCCCAGACAGCAGATGCAATACAGGAATCTGCTTGAGTATTAATGCTTTCTCTTAGGCTCAGCTTGTATATACACGTAAATAAACCTTATATGACAGAGATGCCCCAAGTCTCCTGTGATTTTATCCCAAGGAAACTAAATCTTGGGTAAGCAATGGAAACTCCTGAAATCTTTCACCTTTTGGTAGTGGAGTGCATATGTGTAAAAAATATCAGTTTGAACAGCTGGGTAAAAATTTAGTTTATAAGCAAAAGATCCCAAAGTTCCATACTGAAATATAGGAAGTTCTCTGTAATAGTTATAACTAAAACTGAAACCTTTAGCTGAGAAAACAGTATACCACGGATTGTCAAATGATGAGGCAAACTGGAGGTGACCTTCTTCATGTTGACTTGTTTGAAGGCCTCCTGAGGCCTGGAGGCCTGGTTGGTTACTGTAGGACTCAACAGCCATGAAAAGCATGTTAATATTACAAGGTGAGGGAGGAAGAAGAACAAATAAGGCCCTTTTCGCACTGAGGCTTTTTGCGTGAGCCGGGGTAGGCGGCTTGCGCGAAAAGCCTCTTCCGAGAGCCTGCTGGTTCCCCGCTCGTTCCTTCCGCAGGCGAAGGAACAAGCGGGGAAGTGGCCGCGTCCCGGAGGCGGAGGCGGCTTGCGCGAGAAGCAGGAGCCTCTCGCGCCGCCCCCCGCGCACGTGGGAAGCGAGCAACAGTCGCGCACGCCCCTCCGCGCACGCCAGGAGCGAGCGACAGTCGCGCCCGCCCCCCACGCGCGCCAGGAGCGAGCGACAGTCGCGCCCGCCCCCCCACGCTCGCCAGGAGCGAGCGACAGTCGCGCCCGCCTCCCCGCGCGCGCACGCAAAGCGGGAACCTGTCGCGAGCAGCCCCCCACCCGCGCGAAGCAGGATGCCGTCGCATCCGTCACGCAAGTGCCCCGCCCCACCCCTTCCTTCCGCAGGAGCGGAGGGAAGGAAGCGCTACCCGGCCGCCTCTCCGATGCACCGCACAACAGGTAAGTGCGGGTGGGCGCCGGGAGCGTTGCGCGAGCGCGGGGTGATTTTCGCTTGGAAGCAAAAATCAAAAACCTCGCGCTCGCGCCGCTGCAGCCCCATGAGAGCGCCGGAAGTGGGAGTGTGTCGTGTGGAGCGGCGCTCCCACTCCCGCACGGCTCACGGGGCTATTTCGCTCGGGAAAGCCCGTGCGAAAAGGGCCTAAGACAGAAATGTTTATGGAGATACATGGAGATAGGGCCAACAGAAATAAGAATATCCTCCACGAACTGAAGGAAACTTACGGAATGACTAGCAAAGCATAATATCAAGATCCCTTAAAACAGTATGAAAATTTCATTTCATACAGTTATGAATTTGTCTTCCTCTGATAGGTCAACTTTTGTCAGTTTGTGAAGATGATCAAAATCTACTCAAAGTATCTCATGGAAGTGAGATTTTTAGTACATCAGAGACCAAATCTACTCAGTGATGTTCTAAAGTGAAAATAATGGGGGACATGTATTTCCCCCTCACACACATAATGAGGGAAAAAAATACATTACCTGGCATCCAGTTCAGCAATTACAAAATTGTAAAATTAATTTATAATCTCACAACTGATGGGGATTCATGTTTACAGTGGTTGACAACCAAATCTGACACTGAAAAGAACAGGTTGCTTACCTGTAACTGTAGTTCTTCGAGTGGTCATCTGTGCCCTCACATACTAGGAGCTTTCACGCATGCACGGCAGCGTTTGGAAGATTCTAGAGCTTAGTAGATTGGCGGGAACCCCTCCCCCATGCCGGTACTGCGCACGCTCCTCCCACCGAGCAACGGCCACTCCTCAGTTCTTAGTCCGCCGTAGTAACACAGGGACCTGAAAAAGAGGAGAAGGTAGGGCGGGTGTGTGTGAGGGCACAGATGACCACTCAAAGAACTACAGTTACAGGTAAGCAACTGGTTCTTCTTCTTCATGGTCTCTGTGCCTTCACACACTAGGAGACTGTGTAGCTTACTGGTTGGATGGCGGGTCAGGTCCTATAGAACGGAAGCCAGAACTTCACGCCCAAACCGAGCATCCCTGCGTGACCGGCAGTCAAGCCTGTAATGGCACACGAATGTCGATGGTTGAGACCAGGTCACCACACGGCAGAGTTCATGGAGGTTGACACCTCTCAGGAGGGCTGCAGACGTTGCCACGGCCCTGGTAGAGTGGGCCCAAAGGAAGACTGGCAGAGGCTTCCTGGTGAGCTCGTACGCCAGCTCAATAGTTTGTACCACCCACTTGGAAAAATGCTGGGTAGATACCTTATGGCCCTTTCGTCGCCTGCCATAGCAGACGAACAGGTGCGGTGATTGTCTGAAAAGGGCAGCCCTGTCCCTGTAGAATGCCAAGGCCCGACGCACATCCAAGGAGTGGAGGAACCGCTCCAACGGTGTCATCAGGTTCAGGAAGAAAGTCGGTAAGATGACGTCCTGGCTGAGATGGAAGCTGGACACCACGTTCGGTAGGAAAAAAATGTCCGGTCGGAGAACGACCTTGTCTCTGTGGAAGACGAGGTATGGCTCATCAATCCTCAAAGTTGTCAGCTCCCCTGCGCACCTGGCCGAGGTGACAGCCACCAGGAAGGCAGTCTTCAAAGTAAGCAGCCTGTCGTCAGCAGTCACCATGGGCTCGAAGGGCGGTCTTGTAAGCTGTGATAGAACCAACGGTAATGACCACGGCGGTAGCGGCGGCGATACTGGCAGGTATAAGTGTTGGAGGCCCTTCAGGAACTGCTTGACGGTACCGTCTCGAAAGAGCATTGCCGACGGGGATCGTGGCGGTTGGTATGCCACGATAGCGGCGAGGTAGACCTTCAAAGATGGGAAGGCTAAGCCTTGCTGACGAAGATGTAGAAGGAAGTGGAGCACGGTGGGCATGTTAACCGGCGATACCGGCTCCCTCCTTTCATCAGCGAAGGCCACGAAGCGGCGCCACTTGTAAGTGGTAGTTGCGGCGTGTTGACTCCTTCCTGGCCGCTGTCAAGACGTTGCTGATGATGGAGTCGGCTACGGCGATATCCTCCAGGCATGGAGGGCCAAGAGCGGCAGGTCTGGGTGGAGTATGCGGCCGCCGGAATGGACACCAGGTCCGGTGTTGACGGGAGCCTCAGGAGGCGGTCGCGGGCGGCCTCGAGTAGGGGCGCGAACCAGTGCTGCCTCGGCCAGTACAGGGCCACAAGGACAATGTCCGCTTGGTCAGCGAGGATCTTGGATATCACGCGACCGAGAAGGGGAAATGGAGGGAACGCGTACAGGAGCCCCTCGTTCCACCTGAATTGGAAGGCGTCCCCGATGGAATTCCGATCGCGGCCGGCACTTCGCATTCTGGCCGGTCGCAAAGAGGTCGACGATGGGCTCGCCCCATCGGTCCCGGATCATCTGGAACGCTCTGTTGGAGAGGGACCACTCGTGGTGGGAGGATGTGCCCCTGCTGAGCGCGTCCCCTGTGGTATTCTCCTGCTCGGCCAGGTGAACCGCCACTGGATGGATTCCTAGCGGGACGCACCAGTTCCAGAGGTTCAGGGCTATGTCGAGGAGGGTGGTCGAGTGCATGCTGCCCTGCCTGTAGACGTAGCAGACCGCTGTTGTGTATCGTCTGTGCTGCGGACGGATGGCGATGTGGAAGTAAGCGTCCTTGAGATCGATGGAGGCGAACCAGTCCCCTCGGGAAAGGAAAGGTAGGATCGAAGAAAGCGTCACCATCTTGAACTTTCCGGGGTGGATGAAGCTGTTCACGCCCTTGAGGTCCAGGATGGGTCGCAAGGTCCCGTCCGCCTTCGGTACCGTGAAGTACCGGGAGAAGAAGCCGGTGTTGCAGGCTGAGGACGAGAGTGTCTCGATCGCTCCCTTTTGAAGAAGGGACTGGATCTCTTCCAGCAGGGCCGGGCTGGCCGGGGTGGAAAGGTAGATACCTCGCGGTGGAATATCTTGAAATTCTATGGCGTAGCCAAGACGGACGATGGAAAGAACCCAAGAGTCCGTGGTGATGTGGCGCCACTCGGCGAGGTGTCTGGCCAGGGCCGGCTGATCTCGGACGACCGCTGGCAGGCTGAACGTTGGTACTGGTGGCGACCTGCGGAAACCCTCAAAAACGGGACTTCGCCTCAGAGGATGACTTGTTCAAGGACGAAGTCGGTCGCCGTCTGAAGGGTTTCCGGGCGGAGGAGGCAGTCGACGGCCTAGATTGGACAGAGTGGGTGGACCTCTGCCGGTAGGAGGCGATTGACGACCGTCGTCAGGACTGGCGTGATCCGGAAGATCGACGGGACTGGGACAGCTGGTGGATCCCCATCTTCTTGGTTGTTAGTCGGGCCTTGACGATGGAGTCCATAGTCTCGTCCGTGGCGGAGTTGAAGAGCACCTGGACATCAAAGGAGAGATCCTCAATCCGCCTCCGGCTGTCCTCCTGTAGGCCAGACGAGCGCAGCCACGCATGCCGGCGGAGCACGACCGAGCCAACCATCATCCTCAAAGCAACCTCCACGGCGAGCTTCGAGGACAAGATCTGTTGACTGGAGATCGCTACGGCCTTATTATAAAGATGGCAGGCAGTGGAGCGGCTCTCCTCTGGGAGGCTAGTCAAGAGAGGGGCGAGCTGGTGCAGGATCTTGCGCAGGTATGCCGCGAGGCATGCCTGCGTGTTAGACACTCTGATGTTAAGGGAGGAAACAGTGTAGAACGTCCTGCCAAAGATGTCTAACTTCCGCCCCTCTTGGTCCGGCGGCGTAGAATGGGCCCTGTTGCCTCCCTTGACCTGCGCGAACTCCACCACTATGGAGTTCGGTACCGGATGGCTGAAGAGGAAGTCCGCCTTCTCCTTCTGTGTCCGGTACAGGTGCTCCAATCGAGGAGGAATCGGCTGGGCGGACGCCGGTTTGTCCCAGGGCTGCTTGACGGCCTTCAGCAGCTTAGGCAGGAGGGGAAGCGGGGCGGCAGCCTGTTGTCAAGTCTCCAACTCGAAAACCGGGTCTTCCTCCTCAGGTTCTGGCTGTGCCACCTTCAGGTCAAGGGTCGCCGCCATCCGGAGAAGCATGGCGGAGAACTGTTGCACGTCCTCCGGTGCTGTCTCCGGTGTCGGCTCACCAAACCTCAGCGGGGGCGACTCGTGCGAAGCCGGAGTCAGGTCTTCCGATTCAGTTCCCGAGTCGTCAGATTGGACAGACAACGACTGGGAACGCTTAGGAGACCTCATCGGGGATCTCTGCACTGCAGGGCATCGGGGAGACCGGTGGAGTGGTACCGACAGTGTTGCAGTCGGTACCGTCGCCGCAGTCGCCTGGGCGGCCGAGGTGATGGGGACCATAGAGGAGTGCACCTTCCTAGCTGCCTGGGTCATCGATGTTGTCGCCGACGCTGTTGTCGTCACCATCTGAGTAGAAGTGGACTCGACGGGGCACGTGGCGGTGGATGTAACCCTCGGGGGTGGGGAGATCGCCCGGTAACACGGCAATGGTTCCCTCGCCCTGCGGTACCGAGGGGAGGGAGATCTAGTGCGCAAGCGCTCGCGTCTCCGCTCAGTTCTGGAGGGTGACCGAGACTGCCGGTAGGGCAGCCAGTGCCTGGTGTCGTAATGGTACCGATTTCTATTTGATGGAGAATAGGAGCAGTACTCCGCCGGGTACTCCCTCCATTCGGATTCCCGCAGGGACCTGGCGATATGAGAGGCCGAGGTGTAATGGGAGTTGGTGGAACGGCATGGGTGTGGGTCGGCGCACACCTCTCGACACCGAGGTGACGGTGGCCTGGCTGTACACTCCGGAGAGCGAGAGTAGCTCCTGTCCGAGGCCGATCGGTGCTTGGATGAAGGCTGATGATGCTTCATCACCTCCTCCCCTCGATCCACCGAGCCACGGTGGCTATGCGGGATCTCCACCTCCGCCAGGACCGGCGGCTCAGATGAGGGCAAGGCCACCACGACCTGCTCATCAGACAGCTCCAAGATCTCCTCCGGCAGGTCTTCCAGGAGCTGAGTAGGAGGTGGAGTTGGCGGACGAGTCTCTTTAGGGGGAGAGCGCCGCTTCTCCTTCTTCTTTTTCTTTTCCCTTTCCTTCTCTTTCTCCTTCCTGCTTTCCGGGGCGGGGCGCTTCCTTTGCGCCGCGGTCGGTGGCTTCGGTGTCTCGGAAGCCTTCACGGCCGCAGGGGTCCCCTTTGCTGTCTTAGTCGCCGAAGACAGCTTTGGGATCCGCGGAAGCGCAGCAATGGGTGTCCTCTGTGTCGGTACCAAGCCCGGTACCGACGAGGTGGACGGGATGGCAGCCGCCGATACCGTCGGAGTCGAAGCCGCTCTCGAGACCTCGGCCATCTCAGCACGTGGCGTTTCCTCCCGCGACCTGAACAACTGTTCCCAGCAGGAGGACTTGAGTCGCAACAACCCGGTTTCTCAGGGTCTGGGAGGTAAACTCACGGCAAATTGGGCAAGACCAGGTGTTATGGGTCTCGCCCAAGCAAAGCAAACACTGCACGTGTTTGTCAGCGAGAGCGACTTTCCACCCGCAGGACGTGCACTTTTTGAAAAGAGCCGCCGACATAGAACGGAGAAAGAAGAATGAAGGAGGTTGAGAAGCGAAGGACGATGAAGAGGAGGGAGAGAAAATAAATCAAGTCACCAAAGTCCAGTCCGAAATCCAAGCCGAAGTCAGAAAAACAAGCCAAAAACATCTGTAAAGCCAAGCAAAACAATCCAAGAAGCGAGGAACAAGCCAAGAACCTTCCGTTCGCAATGCCGGACGAGAAAGAACTGAGGAGTGGCCGTTGCTCGGCAGGAGGAGCATGTGCACTACTGGCATGGGGGAGGGGTTCCCGCCAAGCTACTAAGCTCTAGAATCTTCCGAACGCTACTGCGCATGCGTGAAAGCTCCTAGTGTGTGAAGGCACAGAGACCACGAAGAAGAACTTACCTTTGCAGCCAGGCAGTACCTTGACTGAAGTGTTTTGGAGAGGCTAGATGTTAAGGCAATGGGAAGTGACATTTGCAGTGCTCTCCTGGTTGTGGAGCACCTTGAGACAAGCAGCTGTGGCAGGACCCTAAGGGGGTGTCTCTCCAACTGCATGTTCTTGATGTACCCCATGACCAGGAGAGCATATCGTAAGAGAGGAAACATCATTTCCCATTGCCCAGAATCTGAAAAATGCTCCAACTGGGATGCTGCCAGGCTGCAAAGGTAGGGCTTGGCGGGGGGGCGGCGTCCTCAGACATAACTATGATGACAGAACTTTGATTTCATTGTTATGTTGACAATCCATGATCTTGGGCACTGACACATTTACAACCTCACAGAGATCTTCAGACCCAAAAATTATAGGGCAAGTTCTCACATCAGTAGACATATCATAAAATTCTACACAGGCAAAACACTGCCTCCCACAAAACCACATTTTGGCTACTGCCATTTTACAACATGGCCAGTAAATGGGGCCTGTGGAGGATGGGGCATGTGTGTCTGAGACAAAACAGCATCCTGTTATGTTCACAGAGCTGAACTTATAGCAACAGATATTATCCAGAACCTTCTATAGGTCCACCAGAGGTCCTGGAGGATGATGTCACTGCTGCATGTTCAGCTACAGGAACATATATGGACACTGCTGTACTACCAACCCCTCTGCACTGACCAGTAATGGGTATGTTGTGAGGGGGAGCTACAGTAGCTATAAGAACAGGTTGCTTAACTGTAACAGTGGTTCTTCGAGTGGTCATCTGTGCCATCATACACTAGGAGCTTCTGCGCCTGCGCAGTAGCGTTCGGAAACTTCTAGAGCTTGTTCGCTTGGCGGGAACCCCTCCCCCACGCCGGTACTGCGTATGCTCCTCCCGCCGAGCAACGGTCTCTCCTCAGTTCTGTCGTCCGCCGTAGAACCTACAGGGACCTGAGAAAGAGGGGAGGAAAGGGCGGGTGTGTACGATGGCACAGATGACCACTCGAAGAACCACTGTAACAGGTAAGCAACCTGTTCTTCTTCTTCGTGGTCTCTGTGCCTTCATACACTAGGAGACTGAGTAGCTTACCGGTCGGATGGCGGGTCAGGTCCTACAGCACGGAAGCCAGCACCTCACGTCCGAACCGAGCATCTCTGCGTGACCGGCAGTTGAGCCTGTAGTGGCGCACGAAGGTCGATGGTGGGGACCAGGTCGCCACACGGCAGAGTTCATGCAGGTCAACTCCTCGCAGGAGGGCCGCAGAAGTAGCCACAGCTCTGGTGGAGTGGGCTCGAAGCAGGGCTGGCGGAGGCTTCCTCGCGAGCTCATACGCCAGCTGAATAGTCTGTACCACCCACTTTGAGAAGCGCTGGGTGGACACCTTGTGGCCCTTCCGACGTCGCCCATAACAGATGAAGAGATGCGGCGTCTGTCGGAAGGTAGCAGTCCGATCTTTGTAAAACGCCAGGGCCCGACACACGTCCAGGGAGTGAAGGGACCGCTCCAACGGTGTCGTCGGGTCCGGAAAGAAAGCAGGCAGGATGTTGTCCTGGTTGAGATGGAAGCTGGGCACCACCTTCGGCAGGAACGAGATGTCAGGTCTCAGGACCACCTTGTCTCTGTGGAAGACCATGAAGGGCTCATTGGATTGGAGAGTCGTGATCTCACCCGCTCGCCTTGCCGAAGTGACCGCTACGAGGAAAGCAGTTTTCAAGGTTAAGAGTCTGTCATACGAGGTCGCCATCAGCTCGAAGGGCGGCTTCGTCAGCTGCGAGAGCACCAACGAGAGGGACCACGGCGGTAGCGGCGGCGATACCGGCGGGTAGAGGTGTTGAAGTCCCTTCAGGAACCACTTAACGGTATCGTTTCTGAAGAAGGCCGATGTCTGGGATCGTGGCGGCTGGTATGCCACGATCGCGGAGAGGTAAACCTTCAGGGATGGGAACGCCAGGCCCTGTTGCCGGAGGTGAAGGAGGAAGTGCAGGACGGTAGAAAGTCAAGCAGGCGATACCGGCTCATTCCTCTCATTAGCGAAGGTCAGGAAGCGTCGCCACTTGTATTCGTAGTTGCGACGGGTGGATTCCTTCCTGGACGCAACGAGGACGGTACCGAGCACGGGATCGTCTAGTGCGATATCCTCCAGGCATGGAGGGCCAGGCGTGGCAGGTCCGGATGGAGGACTCGGCCGCTGGAGTGGGAGAGCAAGCCCGGCGTCGATTGTAGCCGGAGCAGGTTGCCTCGTGCAGCCCGTAGCAGGGGTGTGAACCAGTGCTGCCTCGGCCAGTACGGGGCTACCAGGATCGCGTCAGCTCGGTCGGCGAGGATCTTCGATATCGTCCGGCCGAGCAGCGTCTCAGCCAGGCATGTCGGCGTAGGCCGATGGATCCTGCCATGACCCGGGAGGCGATCTCCACGGCATGCCGAGAAGAAGCCATCTGTTGACGGGCGATGGATATGGCCTCGTTAAAAATGATCGACGTGGCCTGGCGGATGTCATCTGGCACCGTCTCCATCGCTGGCTGAAGGCGGTCGAGGACCTTTTTCAGGTAGGCCGTGAGGCAAGCCTGAGTATTAGATAGCCTAATATGCAAGGAGGCGGCGGAATAAAACCTCCTTGCGTAGGCATCTAATTTTCTGCCTTCCTTGTCCGGTGGGGTGGGGTGTTGCCTGCCGGTGCCTTTCGTCTGCGCCGACTCGACCACCACAGAGTTCGGTACAGGGTGGTTGAAGAGATAACTTGCGTTATCCTTCTGCACCCTGTACAGGTGCTCCAACCGCTGCGGTATCGGGTGTGCCGAGGCCGGCCTATCCCACGCGGACTTCACCACCTTGGTAATCCGGGGCAGAAGAGGCCGCGGGGCCGCGGCAGGTTGCCTCCCCTCAAAGACGGAGAAGATGGGATCGTCGTCCTCCGGCTCCGCATCAGCGATCTTAAGGCCGAGGGTGGTGGCCATGTGGAGTAGCATCGCAGAGAACTGGTGAACGTCCTCTGGTGCTGAATCTGGGATCGGGTCCCCGAATCCCAGAGGGGGAGACTCCTGGGAGGCCACATCCGAGGCCTCAGACTTGGCGCTCGAGTCGTAGGACCCCGAGCTCAGTGAGTCCTCTCGTCGCTCGCTCTCTGGCTCCTTCACCGCAGTTGCGGGGACAACCTTCTTGGGCTTCTCCGCAGCCGGAGCGGCGGCCGTTGTAGCGTCACGCTTCGACTGGCTCACCACAGACTTCACCTTCCGGGTGGTGACCGGGGTAGTCTGACAGGCCGTGGTGGTCGTAGCCTGCCCAGTCACCACGAACTCCGCAGGGCGCGTTGCCGTAGCCGTAACCCTGGGATGCGGCGATACCGCACGGTATCGGGGTGAAGGCTCTCTTGCCCGATGGTAGCGAGGCAAGGGCGAGCAGCTGAAGGAGCGGCGGTCCGACAGCGAGTGGCTTCGGTGCCGGCGGTACCGTGGAGCATCTCTCTCCGGAGACCGGGAGCGAGAGTCGCGCTGCCGATGAGGTGACCGGGACCTCCGGAAGGTCTCCCAGCGTCCCGGGTCACGGTGGTACCGATCCCGGTACGATGGAGAATGTGACCGGTAAGAAGCCGGGCGCTCTCTCCACTCTGATTCCCTCGCGTACCTGGCCACATAGGACGCCGAGGTGTATCTAGAGGCAGACGAGCGAAGTTGTTCCTCTCTAGTCTCCCTAGGAGGCGGCGAGGCCACAGGGCGCTCCGACGAGCGGGACCGAGACCTTGGCGAAAAAGAACGCCGCTCCGGAGAAGCAGAGGGCTCTCTCTGCTGCAGGTCGGCCGACCTGCGACGGCTGGAAGGGCGGTGGTGCTCTTCCACCAGGGTTGGAGGGTGTGCCACGGGCGAGCCCGGACGTTGGGAAACGTCCTCGATCTCGTCCTCCAAGAGATCGATGGGGTCACCGCGCCCTTTGGAAGGCTCAATAGTCGGAGGAGGAGTTGAAGGCTGAACGTCCCCAGCCGGGGAGCGTTTCTTCTCCTTCTTCTTCTTCTTCTCCTTGCCCTTGTCTCCATCCGGAGCAGGGTGCTTCTTAAGAGGCGTCTCCTTTGCAGGGGCCTCTGCCTTCCTCGCCGTCGAGGATCCTTTCGCTGACTTGGCAGCCGCCGACAGCTTTGGGATCCTCGGTAACACCGATATCGGCGTTCTCGCCGGTACCGAGCCCGATACCGACGAGGTGGGCGGAACGGCAGCCGCCGATACCGTCGATGGCGTGGTCGTCTTTTTGTCGGCCATCTTAGAAGTGGAGGTCTCGTCAATCGCCTTCAATGACTGCTCCCAACAGTAGGATTTTAGCCTCGCGGACCTGTTGCAGAGAGTCTGGGGAGTAAAATCCCGGCAAATTTGTCAAGTCCGAGTATTGTGGGACTCACCCAAACCAAAGAGACACTCCCTATGGCCGTTGTTGAGGGCAACTTTGCGCCCGCAGGACACGCACTTTTTGAAGAGCGCGGACATAAGACGAAAACGCCCAACAAGAAAGTCCAAAAATCACCAAATCCGAGGGGAAAGTCCGAAGGAGAGGTCAGAACAGTCCGAAAGTCCGAAAAACCGTGAAAAAACAGCAAGCCAAGCACAAAGTCAAGGAACAAACCGAAGAACCTTCCGTACGCGACGGCGGACGACAAAGAATTGAGGAGAGACCGTTGCTCGGCGGGAGGAGCATGTGCAGTACCGGCGTGGGGGAGGGGTTCCCGCCAAGCGAACAAGCTCTAGAAGTTTCCAAACGCTACTGCGCAGGCGCAGAAGCTCCTAGTGTATGAAGGCACAGAGACCACGAAGAAGAAGGTGGGTTTTGCCAGGGAGTTTGGTCAGCTGGAAGAAGATTCCAATCTTCACAACAACCGAAGTTATGCAGATGTGTGCTGGACTTGTGTCTGTGTATGCTACTAACAATATATCAACAATAATTTATGCTTTTGCATCTTCAGCACTAGACTACTCTTAACTATGCTTTGTTCAGAGCCGCCCTTACTAGTTTTTGATTGTTAATTTATTAATTATTCATAATATAAAATAAAAGATTGTTAAAACCAGCATGGGCTGGAAAAGAAATTAGAAGAAACACCAGAAGTGTAATTATTTAAAAAATAAACATTTTAAGTGATTTAGATGGACCACAGGATCAGTATTCCCTCTGAAAGGAGTGGGTCACTGGGAACACATTACAACATAGCTCTGGTGCCTGCAATGACTCCTCAGATTCACAGTACCATGATAATGGCTTGATAAATTCTAATGCAGAAACCTTAGCACAGAAGACAGTCCTGAAACTTTTAGATGAAGGAAGTGGAATAAATGACATGCATGAATACTTCCATCCTTCTGTTTCCCAAAAATTTGGCAATCAGCCAGGAATGTAAACCAAATGAGAGCCACAGGGGCACATAAGGCATTTTGGAACATATTTCTGAAATAGTGTAGAATTTACATTTGGATGGGGGAGAAGAGAACAGAAAAAGCATTGTGACTTGTCCTGAGTCTTGAGATGGGGCAAGTTATAGGTATAATATTTCATTTATGTGAAGAATCTACTATTGCCTCTTAGCCTTGCCAAGACCCCCCAGCAAATGTACAGCATATAAATACCAGATACCATTCATTAGAAGACTGGAGAGATCCATATCCTTTCTCACGTAGAATAATTCCATCTAAATAATAAAACAATAAATAATAAAACAAATTAACATTGCAGAGCATGCACAGTAATCATACTTCGATAAATCATATCACTGAATGGGAAGAACTTCCAGGCAAATAAATAGGGAGAGGAAAACAGAATACTCAGTGGAGATAGCTTTGATGAAGAGAATTTCCAAGGTGAAAAACAGAAGAAAACAGGCAGGGTAGATTTTTGTTTTGTTGCTTTTCCAAACCAGATCGACAGCCTTCAAGTTCTACCCTTTCATATTGTGCAGTGATACTGTCACTCCCAAGTTCTCAGAACAGAGTAAACCTTCCCAGAAAAAAATCAGTTCTAATGTACCAAAGAACAGGTTGCTTACCTGTAACTGTGGTTCTTCGAGTGGTCATCTGTGCCCTCATACATTAGCAGCTTTCGCGCCTGCGCGGTAGCGTTCAGAAGATTCTGGAGCTTGGTAGTTTGGCGGGAACCCCTCCCCCATGCCGGTACTGCGCATGCTCCTCCCACCGAGCAAAAGTCTCTCCTCAGTTCTGTAGTCCGCCGTAGAAACCACAGGGACCTGAAAAAGAGGGGATGGAAGGGCGGGTATGTGTGAGGGCACAGATGATCACTCGAAGAATCACAGTTACAGGTAAGCAACCTGTTCTTCTTCTTCGTGGTCTCTGTGCCTCACACATTAGGAGACCGTGTAGCTTACCAGTTGGATGGTGGGTCAGGTCCTAGAGAATGGAAGCCAGCACAGCACGTCCAAACCGAGCATCTCTGCGGGACCGGCAGTCAAGCCTGTAGTGGCGCATGAAGGACGATGGCTGAGACCAGGTTACCACACGGCAGAGTTCTTGCAGGTCTACTCCTCGCAGGATGGCTGCAGATGTTGCAACAACTCTGGTTGAATGAGCTCTGAGGAACGCTGGCGGAGGCATCTTGGTAAGCTCATATGCCAGCAGGATTGTCCCAGCCACCCATTTAGAAAAACATTGGGTGGACACTTTGTGGCCTCTTCGACGCTTGCCGTAGCACACAAAAAGGTGCGGGGTTTGTCGAAAAGAGGCAGTCCTGTCCTTGTAGAAGGCCAAGGCCCGACAAACATCCAAGGATTGAAGGGATCGTTCCAACAGTGTCGTCAGGTCTGGGTAGAAGGTCGGTAAGATGATGTCTTGGCCGAGATGGAAATTCGACACCACCTTTGGCAGAAATGAAATGTCCGGCTGAAGGACCACTTTGTCTCTATGGAAGACAAGGCAGGGCTCGTCAGACCTTAGAGCTGTCAGTTCTCCCGCTAGCCTGGCAGAGGTGACAGCCATGAAGAAGGCAGTCTTCATAGAAAGCAGCCTGTCATCAGCAGTTGCCATGGGCTTGAAGGGCTCGTCAGCTTGATAACACCAGGGATAAGGACCACGGTGGTAGCGGCGGCGATACCAGTGGGTACAAGTGTTGCAGGCCCTTCATAAACTGCTTGACGGTACCATCTCGAAAGAAAGCTGCCGATGGAGATGGTTGGTATGCCACGATAGTGGCGAGATACACCTTCAGAGATGGGAAGGCTAGACCCTGCTGCTGGAGGTGCAAGAGGAAGTGGAGCACAGTAGGCAAGTTGACAGGTGCTACCAGCTCCCGTCTTTCCTCAGCAAAAGCGATGAAGCACCGCCATTTGTAATGATAGTTGCGGCGTGTCGACTCCTTCCTGGCCACGGTCAAGACGCTACCGATGATGGGATCGTCTACGGCGATATCCTCCAGGCATAGAGGGCCAAGAGCAGCAGGTCGGGGTGGAGTACGAGGCTGTCGGAGTGCGACAGTAGGTCCGGTATCATCGGGAACCTGAGCAGTCAACCGCGTGAGGCCTTGAGCAGGGGCCTGAACCAGTGCTGACTCGGCCAGTACGGGGACACTAAGATGGCGTCGGCTTGGATCTTCGATATCACTCATCCCAGTAGGAGGAACGGAGGGAACGTGTAGAGAAGTCCCTCGTTCCACCGGAACTGGAAGGCATAGCCAATGGAACCTGGATCGTAACCGGCCCTTGAGCAGTCCTGACTGCACTTCGCGTTCTGGCTGGTGGTGAAGAGGTCGATCACCGGCTCGCCCCACTGGTCCTGGATCATCTGGAATGCCCTGTTGGAGAGGGACCACTTGTGGTGGCAAGAGGTGTCCCTGCTGAGGGCGTCTGCTGTGGTGTTCTCCTGGCCGTCCTGGTGAACCTCCACAGGATGGATTCCGAGTGAGATGCACCAGTCCCAGAGGCCGAGGGCTATGTTGAGGAGGGTGGTTGAATGAGTCCCTCCCTGTCTGTTGGCATAGCAGACCGCTGTCGTATTGTCTGTGAGGATCAGCACCATGTGGTCTGTGACGAAGTGGCAGAATGCCCTCAGCGTTTTCCAGATGGCCAGAAGCTCGAGAGCGTTGATGTGGAGGACGGTTTCGTCGATCCACCGGCCTCGGAGATCGCAGCAGTGAGGTCCCCACCGGTAGAGGGAGGTATCCGTTGTCACTGTGACCTATGGGGCCGACTCCTGGAATGGCATTCCCCATAGGAGGTGGTCGTAGGACTGCCACCATATTAGGGAGGGACACACCAGTGGAGACAGTTGGAGGAGCAGTCTCTGGTCGTCCAGCAGCGGATTGAAGGTCCGAACGAACCAGTGCTGGATAGGCCTCACACGAAGCATGGAAAGGTAGGTCTCAGCAGTAGTGGATGCCATGTAGCTGAGGAGCTGTTGGATCCTCCTTGCCGTCACCGTCGGGGCATTGTAAATGTCCAACGCGGCCCGGGGAAGTGTCCGTGCACGGTCCATCGGCAGGTAGGCCCTGGCCGATACTGGGTCGAGCGTGGCACCGATGAAGTCCAGTACCCTCATCGGCTTGAGGTGGGACTTCTTCAGGTTGACCTGGAGCCCGAGACGGGTCAGAAGTGTCAAAGTCCGATGGATGTTGCTGTAAAGTTTCTGCCCGCAGGATGCCACCAAAAGCCAATCGTCCAGGTAGGGATAGATGGAGACACCCTTCGTCCACAGGTATGATACCACTGGGGCCATGCATTTGGTGAAGACCGTGGGTGCGGTCGAGAGTTTGAACGGTAGCACCTTGTACTGGGAACAGGTGTTGTTGACCGTGAACCGTAGGTATCGTCTGTGCTGTGAGCGGATGGCGATGTGGAAATAAGCATCCCAAAGATCGATGGAGGTGAACCAGTCCCCTCGACGAAGGAAAGGCAGGATCGAGGATAGCATGACCATCTTGAACCTCTCGGGGCGGATGTAGTCATTCACCCCTCTGAGTTCTAGGATGGGCCGCAGGGTCCCGTCTGTCTTCGGTACTGTGAAGTACCGGGAGAAGAAGCCGGTGGACTTGGCTGAAGATGGGAGGCGCTCGATCACCCCTTTCTGAAGCAGGGACTGGATCTCTTCCAGCAGGACCGAGCTGGTCGGGGTGGAATAGTAGACGCCTCGCACTGGAATGTCTTGAAACTCTATGGCGTAGCCAAGATGGATGATGGAAAGCACCGAAGAATCCGTTGTGACTTGACGCCACTCTGCAAGGTGTCTGGTCAGGGTCGGCTGATCTTGAAAGGCTGGTGGCAGGCTGAAGGACTGATGTGGTGGCGACCTGCATAGGCGGTCAAAACCGAGACTTCGCCTTGGACGAAGATTTGACGACGAGGCCGGGCGTCGTCGGAACGATTTTCGGCCGGAGGAGACAGTCGACGGTCGGGACTGGACTGACTGAGATGACCACTGCGGGAAGGTTGAAGATGATGACCTATGCCAGGACGGTCATGAAGGAAAGGACCGATGGGACTGAGACGGCTGGTTGATCCCCATCTTATTGGCGATCAGACGCGCCTTGACGATGCAGTCCATGGTATCGTCGGTCGCCGAGTTGAAGAGCCCCTGGCCATCGAAGGGGAGGTCTTCGATCCGCTTCCGGCTGTCCTCCTGCAGCCCTGAGGACCTTAGCCATGCATGCCTGAGCAGAGCGATAGAGCCCGCCATCACCCTTGAAGCAACCTCCCCAGTGTGCTTTGAGGAGATAATCTGTTGGTCTGCGATGGTGAAGGCCTCATTAAAAAGCTGCACTGCGGTAAGGCGATTGTCCTCCGGGAGGCCTGCCAAGAGGGGGATAAAGCGGTCCAGCAGGTTGCGGAGGTACGCCACAAGACATGCCTGAGTGTTGGACACCCTAGTTATCAGCGAGGAGGCGGTGTAAAATCTCCTGCTGAAGATGTCCAACTTACGTCCTTCACGGTCCGGCGGGGTGGCGTGTGCCCTATTGCCAACCCTTGGTTTGGGCGGACTCCACAACGATGGAGTTCGGTACCGGATGGCTGAAGAGGAACTCCGCGTTCTCCTTCTGGGTCCAGTAGAGATTTTCTAGCTGGTGTGGTATGGGCTGTGCAGAAGCAGGCTTGACCCACGATTGCTTCACGGCCTTCATGAGCTTCGGCAGGACGGGCAACGGCGCGGTTGTTGGCTGCCGAGCCTCCACATATTGGAAGACTGGGTCTTACTCCTCGGGTGCCGGTTCCGCTACCTTCAGCCTGAGGGCCGTAGCCATTCGGAGGAGGATGGCCGAGAATTGCTGGACGTCCTCCAGCGCGGACTCCAGTACCAGGTCCCCAAAAGCCAAGGGAGGTGACTCGTGGGACGCCGGAGTTGAGTCCTCCGAATCCGTCTCCAACTTGTAAGACTGGGAGGATGGAGTCGGGGACCTCACGGGAGACCTGTCCCTGGATGTTCTACAGGGAGGTCGGTCCAATGTCGCCAGTAGGGTGGCTGCTGGCATCAGTACCACTGGCGTGGTCCTCATCGGTATCGTTGTTGCGGGCAAGGTCACTGATGAGGTCACAGGGACAACAGCAAAGAGCACCCTGGTCGCTTCGGTGACTATAGTCGAAGGCTGCACTGCCAGAGCTGAGGTGGCTTCAGACACCAGGCGGGTAGTGGTCAATGTGACCCTCAGGGGAGGCGAGACAGCCTTGTAAGGAGGTGTGTGCTCCCGTGATCTCCAATGGTGTGGAGAAGGGGAGCTGCTCCGCGAGCGTTGATACCGGGAGCTATGCTCCTCTCTGACCGGCGAGTGGGATCGTCGGTACGGGACCCAGTGCCTGGCGTTTGGGTAGTACCAGTCCCTGTAGGATGGCAAGTATGATTCATAAGATGGCGGATACTCACGCCATTCGTACTCATGGCCATACCTGCCGAGGTGAGTGGCAGAAGTGTAGGTCAAGCCAGTCGAGGGACGGGAGTGTGGCATCTCTTCACACACCTCCCGGCGGCATGGCGATGGCAGCCTGACTCTCCGCTCCGGTGAGCGGGAGAGGCTCCTGGCTGAGGCTGCCAAAGGCCTGGGCAAAGGCCGGTGTTGGGCCATCACATCCTCCCGGCGGTTGATCGATTTACGGTGACTCGGGGGGGGGCTCCACAGCCGTCAAGATGGGCAGCTCCGAGGAAGGCAAGACCTCCACGGCCTACTCCTCGTCTGACACCTCCAAGATCAGTTCTGACTGATCTCCTGGGTCCTCAGGGAGCTAGGTTGGCAGAGGTGTGGGGAGGCAAACCTCCCGAGGTGGAGAGCGCCACTTCTTCTTCTCCTTCTCCTTCTTTTTCTTCTCTTTTTCTTTACTGCTATCTAGGGTAGCAGGGCGCTTTTGGGCCGCGGTTGGTGGCCTAGTTGACAGAGGCCTGCGTGTCCGCAGGAACCCTCTTCATTGTTTTGGCAGCCGCCAACAACTTAGGGATCCACGGAAGCGTGGAGATGGACAGTCTTGACGCCGGTACTGAGCCTGGTACCAACGAGGTGGACGGTATGACAGCTGCTGATGCCGTCGGCAATGAAGTCGCTTGTCCGGCCGATGATGTCTTGGACATCCTGAAGCGTGTCTTGGGCTCCTCTCTGGCCTGTAAAAACTGTTCCCAGCAGTGGGATTTAGGCCTGGAGGAGCGGTTGCGCAGGGTTTGCGAGGTAAACTCCCAGCAAATTGGGCAAGCCCTGATGTTATGGGTCTCGCCCAAACAGAAGAGACACTCATGGTGTTTATCCAAAGGGTGACTTTCCGCCCACAGGAGACACACTTCTTAAAGAGAGCAGACATATGCTAGAGTCCAAAGTGAAGACCAGAAGAATCAAGAAGAAAAGTCCAAAGAGAAGACGAGAGACGACGAAGAAGGGAGATGGGGGAAAAATACCAAATCCGAATCACGTTCCAAAACTGAAGTCGAAGCCAAAATCCAAGTCAAAAATCGTAAGAAACACCAAGAAAACAGCCACTAAGAAAGAACCTTCCGTTCGCGACGGTGGATGAGAAAGAACTAAGGAGAGACCGTTGCTCGGCGGGAGGAGTATGTGCAGTACCAGCATGGGGGAGGGGTTCCCGCCAAGCTACTAAGCTCTAGAATCTTCCAAACGCTACCGCGCACGCGTGAAAGCTCCTAATGTGTGAGGCACAGAGAACACAAAGAAGAACACCATTTCCAGAGGAAAAACATATATAATTTCCCTCAGTACATCTCACACAGTAATCATTAGAAACTAGGGGTACATACCTTCTAGTGTTTGTAATATTCAGTTATGTAAATACAGCATTTCAACTGCAGGAGCTGAATGAGCTATTTCTCCTGGTTAGGATTAGTACATTTGAAAGAAAGCTATACTGCTGCAGTTTTAGATAAGGGGAAGCAAGATGACATTTAAAATATGTTCAGTTATACTAGCCGTTTATATGAACCTTTTTTGTTTACATCTACATTTGTTTTATTATATCCTATCTTTCAAAATAACAATCCCCTCAATGCAGCATACTTACTACAATCGTTTTGCAAAGTGACTTGAGAGTAACTATAATTGATAGCGGCACTGTTCTCTTGTGTATTCTTTACGCTGGACGCAATCTGTTCTTCAATGGTCTGTGAACTGCGAGTAGCCTCGTCCGAGACACTCAGTGAAGCGGATGTGGCCTGCTCACTTGTTTCACACTTCAGAGGATAGGTTCTGAAAAAGGGATGGGAAGAAATATTACAGTATGCTTCACAAGAATCTAGACTGCTCATCTTGTTAATTAGATTGTCAGCTACCCAAACCCTAAAATCAAGAGGCTAAAACTGCTTCTCCAGCCAGTAGAAAGCAAACTTAGGCTCAAATACCACATTGGCCTCAATCCAACATCCCAGGATTAAACTATAATCAGTGGACTACACAACTGGAATCTAGAGGGACTAATAAAGCAAGAGAGTAGCAATATTTATTAGAAATAATATACATTTTCAGGTGGAACAGGTTAAAAAAAGATAAAGAGGATAGGCTTATTTAAATTAAATTAATTAAAATTTAATTAAAATGTTAAATTAATGAATTTAAAAACTCATTTGGCACGTGTATATGCCCCTAACAAGGGTCAATTTCCTTAGTAAGGTACTGACAAAATTAGATAATTTTTCAGAAGGAACTGTTTGTTTTTGTGGGGAGAGATTTTAATTTACACGTTAAAAAGCTAAAGCGAGTAAGAGATAATTCTGGAAAGGGGGAGGGGAATAGTAATAAGTCTTTTAATCTAAAGAAATGGAACCTGGTCAGTGGCTATGAAATGAGTGGGACTGGGGAGAAAGAAGCTATACACTACTCTGCAAACATAAGAAGTTTAACTCCATATATTATATATCAGTTGGAGAAGATAATGTTTACAACACAGGGAAAATGTTTACAGATACAATTTTGATCTCAGATCATTCACTATTATTAATAAATATTAAGGTTCAAATGGTAAGAAAGAACAGGTTGCTTACCTGTAACAGTGTTTCTTCAAGTGGTCATCTCTGCCCTCACACAATGGGAATCTTCGTGCATGCGCAGTAGCGTTTCAGAAAGTTCCAGACCTGGGCAGCCTGGCAGTACTGAACATGCTCGGTCCCACCAAGTCAACAGTCTTCCCTCAGTTTTGAAGTCCGCTGAGGAAGGGACCTGAAAGAGGGGAAGCTGGGTGTGTGTGTGTGAGGGCACAGATGACCACTCGAAGAAACACAGTTACAGGTAAGCAACCTGTTCTTCTTTTCATGGTCTCTGTGCCTCACACAATGGGAGATTAAGTAGCTCACCGTTGGATGGTGGGTCAGGTCCTAGACAACAGAGGACAGCACTGCACAACCAAAATGGGCATCACATCAGGCTCTGCAATCAAGGCGGTAGTGGTGGACAAACATCAAAGGTCGCCACCATGTAGCCACCTGACAAAGTTCTTGCAGGTCAATCCCTTTGAGGAGCGCTGCTGAAGAGGCGACAGCCCTGGTAGAGTGGGTATGAAGCAGAGATGGAGGTGGTTGCCTTGCGAGTTCATAGGCAAGGTGAATTGCCTGAACAACCCACTTAGAAAAATGTTGAGTGGAGACTTTATGACCTTTCCAACTTCTACCATAGCAAACAAAAAGGTGTGAAGTGAGGCGATAGGTCGAAGTTTGTTGTAAATAGAAAGCTAGCGCCCAGTGCATGTCGAGTGAGTGGAGAGAGCGCTCAAGAGGCAAAGATAGTTCAGGATAGAAAATTGGCAGAATGATATCCTGGTTCAAGTGGAAGTCAGAGACGATTTTAGGGAGAAAGGAAAGGTCTGGGCATAGGGCAGTCAGTTTTCCCGCCCTTCTAGCTGATGTAACAGTGACCAGGAATGCTGTCTTCAGAGTAAGGAGGCGTCCGTCAGATGCGGCCATAGGTTCAAACGGATGGCACATGAGTTGGGAGAGGATGAGAGACAGCGGCCACGGAGGAAGAGCCAGAGAGACAGGGGGACAGAGGTGTTGAAGGCCCTTGAGGAACTGCTTGACCATAGCACTTCTGAAAAGAGCTGAGGAAGGAGAGCCACATGGTTGACAATTGTGGAGAGGTAGACCTTGAGAGGAGAAGGCCAGCCCTTGTTCCCTTAGAGCAGTGGTTCTCAACCTTCCTAATGCCGTGACCCTTTAATACAGTTCCTCATATTGTGGTGACCTCCAACCATAAAATTATTTATTTATTATTTACAATGCCTCCCCCCCGGCAAAGGCCGCCTTGCCGGCCAGGAACGGGAGGGGGGGTGGGCAGGGAGGGAAAGAGGAGCCGCGTGTCTCCCCCAGGAAAAAACTCTGAGAACCCCCCTGGGTTCTGCTTCTGCTTCGCTCTTGTTTCAGCTGGGGGGCAGTGTGGGAAAAGTTTCCAGAGTGTCAACCCTGGCTGGGGGGAGGAATCCCAGCACCTTTGTCTTTTGCACCGGGCACAGCTCGCCCCCACGGAAAAGCACCGCCTTGAGCCCCCCCGGCCCTTCCGGAGCACCCCCTCCGTGGCGAGTGGGACAGGGGCCGTGGTGAGGAGGGAGCCTGCCCCCCATGCTGCCGCTGTCCCCCCAGGCTGTCCCATCAGATGGGAGGTTCTCCCAGTAGCGGAGAAGGGGAGTGATTTCAGTCCCTTCTGAACAGGGGGCAGGAGGACACGAGTGTGTGGCTCGCGCTTGCGCACCACCACCGAGGAGGGAATGGAGCCTAAGACCATCGGAAATACGTATTTTCCGATGGTCTTAGGTGACCCCTGTGAAAGGGTCATTCGACCCCCAAAGGGTCGCGACCCACAGGTTGAGAACCACTGCCTTAGAGCCAGGAGGAAATGGAGCGCTGTTGATAAGGAGGCAAGGAAGGAAGCCTCACCGCAGGCATCTGAGAAGGCAGTGAACTTGCGCCACTTGTATGATCTACGAGTGGATTCCTTCCTAGAGGCTGTGAGAACAGCACGGATGGCAGGAGAGTCTAGAAGGTTATCCTCCAAGCATGCAAGTGGAGGTGAGGGAGGTCTGGATGAAGCACGCGACTGTCCGAGTGCAAGAGGAGATCGGGTGTGCACGGAAGTGGCATATGGCCACCCCGGGAGATGGTGAGGAGATGTCCAAACCAATGCTGTCTCAGCCAATAAGGGGCCATGAGAATAGCATCTGCTTTGTCCACAGAAATCTTGGCCACCACTCGACTAAGGAGAGGAAATGGGGTGGGAAGATGTAAAGGAATCCCTTGTTCTAGGGAAACTGGAACGCATTTCTAAGAGAGTGGTGCCCTGCGCTGGCTCTGGAGCAATAGTGGGGACACTTCTTGTTCTGGTAGGTGGCAAAGAGATGGACTGATGGAGTACACCATCAGGACACTACCTGGTGAAAGGCGATGTTGGAGAGGGGCCACTTGTGATGGCAGGCTGTGCCTCTGCTCAGCGCTTCCGCTGTAGCATTGTCCCGTCCTGCCAGGTGGACTGCAATTGGGTGGATCTGCAGTGGGACGAACCAGTCCCATATCTGTAATGTGAGATGGAAAAGGAAACACCAGTGGGTGCCTCCCTGGCGACTGATGAAGCAGACAGTTGTTGTATTGTGGGACAGCACCTGTACAGTTCATCCTATGAGGAGTTTCCCGGAAGGCCCCGAGGGCTTTGAAGATCACCAGAAGCTCCAAGGCACTGATATGCAGATGTTTCTCCAGCCCAGATCAGTGGTCCTGGATGAAGAGGCTATGACAGTGAACTCCCCAGCCGAGGAGGGATGCATAGGTCATGATACTGAGGGACGGGATAGGGTTTGGTAAAGGGCGTTCTGGACAGCAGATGGTGAGGCAACAGCCACAAGTGGAGGGAATCCTTGACAAGATGTGGGATTCAAAGCATACAATGCTGGTCATCGAGGAGAGAATCAAAGTGCCTGAAGAGCCAGCGTTGGAGAGGGCTGGCAGGGAAACAAGACAGGTAAGCGACCGTGGTTGTGGCTGCCATGTATCTGAAGAGCTGTTGAATTCAACGAGAGGAAATGGAGGGGCTGCGCAGAATCGCAGCCGTAGTTCGGCGCAAGACCTGCACATATTTCATTGGAAGGAACACTATGGCAGAAGTGGAGTCCAAAGTGGCTCTGATGAAGCTGAGGATGCACATAGGTTCCAAGTGAGATTTCTTGGGATTCACCCTGAGACTGAGATCGGAAAGAAAGGAAGAGTAAGATAAACATCTTTGTATAAGAACAGGTTGCTTACCTGTAACTGTAGTTCTTCGAGTGGTCATCTGTGCCCTCATACACTAGGAGTTTTCGCGCATGCGCGGGAGCGTTTGGAAGATTCTAGAGCTTAGTAGATTGGCGGGAACCCCTCCCCCATGCCGGTACTGTGCATGCTCCTCCTGCCGAGCAACGGCCACTCCCCAGTTCTTAGTCTGCCGTAGTAACACAGGGACCTGAAAAAGAGGGGAAGGTAGGGCGGGTGTGTATGAGGGCACAGATAACCACTCGAAGAACTACAGTTACAGGTAAGCAACCGGTTCTTCTTCTTCGTGGTCTCTGTGCCTTCATACACTAGGAGACGGTGTAGCTTACCGGTTGGATGGCGGATCAGGTCCTACAGAACGGAAGCCAGAACTTCAACCGAGCATCCCTGCGTGACCGGCAGTCAAGCCTGTAGTGGCGCATGTAGGTCGATGGTTGAGACCAGGTCGCCACACGGCAGAGTTCGTGCAAATCAACACCTCTCAGGAGGGCTGCAGACGTGGCCACGGCCCTTGTAGAGTGGGCCCGGAGGAGGGCTGGCGGAGGCTTCCTGGCAAGCTCATGCGCCAGCTCAATAGTCTGTGCCACCCATTTGGAGAATCGCTGGGTGGATACCTTATGGCCCTTTTGTCACCTGCCATAGCAGATGAACAGGTGAGGTGATTGCCTGAAAGGGGCAGCCCTGTCCCTGTAGAATGCCAAGGCCCGACGCACGTTCAGTGAGTGGAGGGACCGCTCCAACGGTGTCGTCGGGTTCAGGAAGAAAGTTGGCAGGATGATGTCCTGGCTGAGATGGAAGCTGGACACCACCTTTGGTAGGGAAGAAATGTCTGGTCGGAGAACGACCTTGCCTCTGTGGAAGATGAGGTATGACTCGTCAATCCTCAAGGCTGTCAGCTCCCCCGCACGCCTTGCCGAGGTGACAGCCACGAGGAAGGCAGTCTTCAAAGTAAGCAGCCTGTCGCCAGCAGTCGCCATGGGCTCGAAGGGCGGTCTCGTAAACTGCGATAGCACCAACGATAGGGACGACAGCGGTAGCAGCGGCGATACCAGGGGGTATAAGTGTTGGAGTCCCTTCAGGAACTGTTTGACGGTACCGTCTCGAAGAGCGTTGCCAACGGGGATCGTGGCGGTTGGTATGCCATGATAGCGGCAAGGTAGACCTTCAAGGACGGGAAAGCTAAGCCTTGCTGACGAAGATGTAGAAGGAAGTGGAGCACGGTAGGCATGTTGACCGGCGATACCGGCTCCCTCCTTTCGTCAGCGAAGGCCACGAAGCGGCGCCACTTGTAGTGGTAGTTGCGGCACGTCAACTCCTTCCTGGCCGCTGTCAAGACATTGCCGATGATGGGGTCGGCTATGGCGATATCCTCCAGGCATGGAGGGCCAAGAGCGGCAGGTCTGGATGGAGTACATGGCCGCCGGAATGGGAGAGCAGGTCCAGTGTCGACGGGAGCCTCAGTAGGCGGTCGCGGGCGGCCTTGAGCAGGGGCGCGAACCAGTGCTGCCTTGGCCAGTACAGGGCCACGAGGGCGATGTCTGCTCGGTCGGCAAGGATCTTGGAAATCACGTGACTGAGGAGTGGAAACGGAGGGAACGCGTACAGGAGCCCCTCGTTCCACTTGAATTGGAAGGCGTCCCCGATGGAATTCCGATCGCGGCCGGCTCTCGAACAGAAGCGGCGGCACTTCGCATTCTGGCCGGTCGCAAAGAGGTCGACGATGGGCTCGCCCCATCGGTCCCGGATCATCTGGAACACTCTGTTGGAGAGGGACCACTCGTGGTGGGAGGACGTGTCCCTGCTAAGCATGTCCGCTGTGGTGTTCTCCTCCCCGGCCAGGTGAACCGGCACTGGATGGATTCCTAGCGGGACGCACCAGTTCCAGAGGTTCAGGGCTATGTCGAGGAGGGTGGTCGAGTGCATGCTGCCCTGCCCGTAGACGTAGCAGACCGCCGTTGTGTATCGTCTGTGCTGCGGACGGATGGCGATGTGGAAGTAAGCGTCCTTGAGATCGATGGAGGCGAACCAGTCCCCTCGGGAAAGGAAAGGTAGGATCGAAGAAAGCGTCACCATCTTGAACTTTCCGGGGTGGATGAAGCTGGTCACGCCCTTGAGGTCCAGGATGGGTCGCAAGGTCCCGTCCGCCTTCGGTACCGTGAAGTACCGGGAGAAGAAGCCGGTGTTGCAGGCTGAGGACGAGAGTGTCTCGATCGCTCCCTTTTGAAGAAGGGACTGGATCTCTTCCAGCAGGGCCGGGCTGGCCGGGGTGGAAAGGTAGATACCTCGCGGTGGAATATCTTGAAATTCTATGGCGTAGCCAAGACGGACGATGGAAAGAACCCAAGAGTCCGTGGTGACGTGGCGCCACTCGGCGAGGTGTCTGGCCAGGGCCGGCTGATCTCGGAGGAGCGCTAGCACGCTGAATGTTGGTACTGGTGGCGACCTGCGGAAACCCTCAAAAGCGGGACTTCGCCCCGGAGGACGACTTCTTCGAGGACGAAGCCGGTCGCCGTCTGAAGGGTCTCCGGGCAGAGGAGGCAGTCGACGGCCTAGATTGGACAGAGTGGGTGGACCTCTGCTGATAGGAGGCAATCGACGACCGTCGTCAGGACTGGCGTGATCCGGAAGATCGACGGGACTGGGACAGCTGGTGGATCCCCATCTTCTTGGCCGTTAGTCAGGCCTTGATGATGGAGTCCATAGTCTCGTCCGTGGCGGAGTTGAAGAGCCCCTGGCCATCGAACGGGAGGTCCTCAATCTGCCTCCTGCTGTCCTCCTGTTGGCCAGACGAGCGAAGCCATGCATGCCGGCGGAGCGCAACCGAGCCAACCATCACCCTCGAAGCAACCTCCACGGCGTGCTTCGAGGACAAGATCTGTTGGCTGGGGATCGCTACAGCCTAGTTGTACAGATGACAGGCAGTGGCGCGGTTCTCCTCCGGGAGGCTAGTCAAGAGAGAGACGAGCTGGTCTAGGATCTTGCGCAGGTATGCCACGAGGCATGCCTGAGTGTTAGACACTCTGATGTTAAGGGAGGAGGCAGTGTAGAACCTCCTCCCAAAAGTGTCTAACTTTCGCCCCTCCTGGTCCGGCGGCGTAGTATGGGCCCTGTTGCCTCCCTTGACCTGCGCGGACTCCACCACTATGGAGTTCGGTACCGGATGGCTGAAGAGGAAGTCCGCCTTCTCCTTCTGCGTCCGGTACAGGTGCTCCAGTCGAGGAGGAATCGGCTGGGCGGACGCCGGTTTGTACCAGGGCTGCTTCATGGCCTTCAGCAGCTTAGGCAGGAGAGGAAGCGGGGCGGCAGCCTGTTGTCAAGTCTCCACCAACTCGAAAACTGGGTCTTCCTCCTCAGGTTCCGGCTGTGCACCTTCAGGCCATGGGTTGCCGCCATCCGGAGAAGCATGGCGGAGAACTGTTGGACGTCCTCCGGTGCTGTCTCCGGTGTCGGCTCACCAAACCCCAGCAGGGGTGACTCGTGCGAAGCCGGAGTCAGGTCCTCTGATTCAGTTCCCAAGTCGTCAGATTGGACAGAGGACGACCGGGAACGCTCGGGAGACCTCACCGGGGATCCCTGTACCGCGGGGCGCTGGGGAGACTGGTGAAGTGGTACCAATGGTGTTGCAGTCGGTACCGTAGCTGCACTCGACTGAGTGGCCGAGGTGATGGGGACCACAGTCGAGCGCACCTTCACAGCCGCCTGGGTTAGCGATGTTGTTGCTGTTGTGGCTGCCCTTTGAGAAGCAGGAGACTCGACGGGGCACGTGGCGGTGGATGGAACCCTCGGGGGTGGGGTGATCGCCTGGTAATGTGGCAATCGTTCCCTCGCCCTGTGGTACCGAGGGGAGGGAGACCTAGTGCGTGAGCACTCGCGCCTCCGCTCAGCCCTAGAGGGTGACCGGGACCGCCGGTAGGGCACCGAATGCCTGGTGTCGTAGTGGTATCAATCTCTATTTGATGGCGAATAGGATCGGTACTCCGCCGGGTACTCCCTCCATTCGGACTCCTGCAGGGACCTGGCGATATGAGAGGCCGAGGTGTAACGGGAATTGGTGGAGCAGCGTGGGTGTGGGTCGGCGCACACTGTTAGGGGCCTGTGCGGAGGCCGCCGTGGCTGATGGGGCCTGTGCGGAGGCCGCTGCGGCTGAGGGGCCTTGCCTGGAGGCCGCCGCGGCCGACGGCTCGGGCCTGGCAGCCGTGGGAGAGGCTGCTGGGCCTGGAGCCACTTACCTAGAGGCTGCAGGCTCGAGTCCCTCATCGTCGGTCGGCTTGCCAGGGTGGGCGGGTCCCGGGCCTGCTCCCGGGGCTCTGCCCACCCACGGCCCCGATCCGCAGGAGGCCTGGGTATCTGCCTGCGGCCCCGATCCAGAGGAGGCTGATGCCTCCGCCTCGCCTCCTTTCCAGCAGCGGCGGCAGGCCAAGGAGGCCATCCGCCGGTCCCGGCGCCTGCTGGAGAAGAGGTGACGGGCAGAGAGCTCACAGCTGTGAGGCACAGCACAGCTGCGAGCCCTCAGCCACATGGCCATGCCTGATTGGCTGGCACCTGGCTTGGAGGGCTATTTGAGGCAGGCGCCGGGCTGGGGAAGGCATGGAGCAACAACTGTCAGTCAACCGTGGTCCTGCTGTCCGTGCCTTGTTCCTGCCCACGCCTGAGACCAATCCTCCCGTTCGCCTTGGTGAAGTAACCTGCCTTATGTACTTTAACAGCCTGTGTTTATTTCTGTTAGGACTGAGTGGAAGCTTTGCCTCCATTAAGGACTATTTCTGTTAAGACTGTGTAGAAACCTGCTTGCTTTGTACTTTTGAGTTTTGACTGCATTAAAGCCCTTCACCTCTAACCTGCTCCCTTGCTGCTGCCTGACCACCGCCTGGCACTGACACACACCTCTCGACGCCGAGGTGACGGTGGCCTGACTCTACACTCCAGAGATCGAGAGTAGCTCCTGTCCGAGGCCGATCAGTGCCTGGACGAAGGCCGATGATGCTCCGTCACCTCCTCCCCTCGATCCACCGAGCCACGGTGGCTATGCGGGGGCTCCACCTCCGCCAGGACAGGTGGCTCAGGTGAGGGCAAGGTCTCCATGACCTGCTCCTCATCAGACAGCTCCAAGATCTCCTCCGGCAGGTCTTCCAGGAGCTGAGTAGGAGGTGGAGTTGGTGGGCGAGTCTCCTTAGAGGGAGAGCGCCGCTTCTCCTTCTTCTTCTTTTCTCTCTCCTTCTCTTTCTCCTTCCCACTTTCCGGGGCGGGGCACTTCCTCTGTGCCGCGGTTGGTGGCCTCGGTGTTTCGGAAGCCTTCCCAGCTGCAGGAGTCCCCTTTGCTGTCTTAGCCACCGAAGACAGCTTTGGGATCCGCGGGAGCACGGCGATGGGCGTCCGCTGTGTCGGTACCGAGCCCAGTACTGACGAGGTGGACGGGACGGCAGCCGCCGATACCGTAGGAGTCAAAGCTGCTCTCGAGACCTCAGCCATCTCAGCACGTGGCATTTCCTCCCGCTCCCTGAGCGACTGTTCCCAGCAGAAGGACTTGAGTCGCGACGACCGGTTTCTCAGAGTTTGGGAGGTAAACTCACGGGAAACTGGGCAAGACCAAGTGTTATGGGTCTCGCCCAAGCAAAACAAACACTGCGCGTGTTTGTCAGCGACAGCAACTTTCCGCCCGCAGGAAAAGAGCCGCCGACATAGAACAGAGAAAGAAGAATGAAGGAGGTCGAGAAGCAAAGGGCGAAGAAGAAGGGGGAGAGAAAATAAATCAAGTCACCAAAGTCCAGTCCGAAATCCAAGCCGAGGTCAGAAAACAAGCCGAAAAGTCCGAAAAGCCAAGCAAAACAATCCAAGAAGCAAGGAAAAAGCCAAAAACCTTCCGTTCGCAAGGGCGGACGAGAAAGAACTGGGGAGTGGCTGTTGCTCGGCAGGAGGAGCATGCACAGTACCGGCATGGGGGAGGGGTTCCCACCAAGCTACTAAGCTCTAGAATCTTCCGAACGCTCCCGCACATGCGCGAAAGCTCCTAGTGTATGAAGGCACAGAGACCACGAAGAAGAACTTTTACTTGCAGGGCGTCACCAATAACCAATCGTTTAGGTTGGGATTTCATATGGAGGTAAGATACTACAGGGGCCAAGCAATTGGTGAAGACTCTGGGGGTGGTGGACAGTCTGAAAGGAAGAACCTTGTACTGGTAGCACACATCACCAACTACAAACCGGAGGTACTTCTTGTGCTGGGGGCAATGGCGACATGGAAGTAGGCGCCTTGTAGATCTATGGAAGCAAACCAGTCCCATCACTTGAGGAGAGGAAGGATGGAGGACAGGGTGACCATCTTGAATTTCTGGGGGGAGATGAAGGAGTTGACACCCAGAGGCCCAGAATGGGTCAAAGAGTGCCGTCTGCCTTTGGTACAGTGAAGTACCAGGAAAAGAAGTTGGTGGATTTGGCCAAAGATGGCAGCCTTTCTATGGCCCCTTTGTAAAGGTGCATATTGATCTCCTCGAGAAGAGCGAGACTGGAAGGCGTGGAGAAGATGCCCAGAGGAGGAGTATTTAGAAACTTGATGGCATAACCGAGACGGACAATGTTTAGCACCCAGGTGTCTGAAGTGATGGCACACCCGGTGTTGAAGTGACGAGACAGTCTTGGGGCCTTGGACAGATGGCCTGGAAGATGGAAGAGGGGTGGAGGTGGTGACCTGTGAGGGCAGTCAAAAGCAAGACTTCGTAATGGACGAAGACTTCTTGGAGGAAGGCTGACGGCGCCTGAAAGAACGGCAAGATGAAGAAGCCAGCAAAGAAGATTGTTGGGAAGACTGCTGTGGAGATCGTGACCAATAAGAGTAGGAAGAACGCTTCCATGAAGAGCAGAATAAGGGAAGTCTCCTGGCCTGAGTTGATGAATGGAGACCTATCTTCTTTGCCGTAAGCGAGCTTTCATAAGGTGGTGCATGGCATCGTCTGTGGTGGCATGGAAGAGGCCCTGACTATTGAAGGGAAGATCTTCTATTCTCTTTTGATTATCCTCATTTAGGCCAGCGGATCAAAGCCAGGCAAAACGGTGAAGAGCAATCGCACCCACCATGATCTGTGCTGCACCCTCAACGGCGTGTCGAGAAGACTGAATTTGTTGATTAGTGAGTGTGACAGACTCATCATAGAACTGAACAGCAGTGGTCTGGTGGTCATCTGGAAGATGGGAAATCAAGGGAAGAAGTCTATCCCAGATGTTTCTCTGATAAGCCGCTAGACAGCCTTGGGTGTTAGAGACCCTAGTGATCAAAGAGGCTGAGTAAAAACAGCGGCCAAAGATATCAAGGTGACGACCCTCACGATCAGTAGTCGTATGAGCCCTCTTACCCCTCTTTGTCTGAGAGGACTCAACAACGATGGAATTAGGAGTGGGATGATTGAATGGGAGTTCCATATCCTTACGTTAAGTCTGGGACAGATGTTCCAATCGATGAGGAATTGGCTGGAAGGAGCCTGGCTGAGACCACAGATGTTTAATGATTTCCTGCAAGGTGGGCAGAAACGGAATTCACGCTGTTGTAGCGGGATGAGCATCAACATAATGAAAGACTGGCTCCTGGATTGTTGGGGCAGTGCCAGAAATGTTGAGGCCCAGTGCGTTGGCCATCCTGATAAGGATGTCAGAGAATTGACATCCTCAGGTGCGGAATCCAGAGTCAGTTCTCCAAACATAAGTGGAGGAGAGGTGTGAGACTGAGAAGTGAAATCAGTAGAATCCTCGTCAGAATCATAAGAACCAGATGACAGAGAAGACGGAGGCAGGCAAGACTGTTGAGCCTGATTTGTTGAAAAGGGATCTGGTACTGATGATGGAGCTGGTGCTGAAGTCAGTGTCGAGGTTGGTACCGGGGCTGGAACAGATGAAATCGGTAGGATGGCGGAAACAAGCACAGCGAGGGACTGTGTCAAAAGCAGAGTCAACAAGGTAGGCAGATGAAGAGAGGCCGCATGGTTGTCCAGTGGAGGCCGAGACACTGTAGCAATCAGTCGAGGTGGGGGAGAAACAGCCCAGTATCGAGGGGAGCAATCACGGGACTGACAGCGGGAATGAGATCGAGAACGTTGGTAACGGGCAGACCGAGATCGAGAATGGGACCAAGAAGGGCAGTACCGAGATGGATGGCGATAGCGCTATCACGAGGGGGAGTGCAATGGAGACCGAGAGTGGCAAGGTCGATATGGAGACCAGCAACGGACATTAGGATGGCATCAGTCACGGTAAGCCAGCGAATAGTAGTAGTAAGAGCTGGACTGCTCCCTCCATAGATGCTTGTGTCCGTAGCGGGCTATGTAAGATGCTGACGAAAAGGGTGGATCCGATGGGACGTTGTGAGCACCACAGTACCCATGGTCATGACGGCGAGGCGATCTACCTCGATCAACGCATCCCAAAGAGTGAGCCACACTCGACCAAGGCTAGTCTTGGGGAGGAGCCTGAGGAGCACCCAATGCGGATGGACGGTCTAGCTCAGGACAGCCAGAGGTCACTGCTGGAGGAAGGGGATTTTGGGAGGACCCTTCTCTGGGCTGGGTCCATGGTCACAGGAGGAGTAACGGTTGGGGTAGGTTGACGGTCCGGATCCGAAGTGGAGTCCATCGTTACGGAACGGACAGTACCAGGAGCTGGATTGGATCATGCACCAGCGAGAGGGCAGGAGCCTCCATCTCCTCCAAAGTGATACCTTGAGGCTGTGTTGGCGGAGGTGTTGGTAAAGGCCTGAGAGCAGTAGGTTGAACTGTGGACGGGTGGGCAGCGGGAGAAGGAGAGCGGTGTTTTCCTTTTCTTCTTTTTAGGAGCCACAGAAGAGTGGCACAAAAAGATCCGCTTACACTCCGCCAAAGTAGGCTCAGTGCAAGGTTGTTGGGTCAAAGCCAGCTGTGAGTTAGAAGGGGCATCTCCAGAACTAGAAGACTGAGGAACCACTGGCATCCTTGAAAGCTTTGGAATCCTCAGAAGAGAGGAGATAGGCGGCAGAGTCAACGGAGTCGATATCGATACCGAGGGTGGCAGTATCGAGGATGAGGTCGATACCGATGTCATTGAAGAAGACTGCAATGCTGAGAGGCCTCAAGATGGACAAGTTGACACCGAGGTGGTAAAAAGATTCGTGTTAGAATCTGCTTGGTTCTTCAAGTGAAGAGCCTGCTCTCAGCAATAGGACTTCAGGCGAGAAGCCCTATTCTTCAGGGTTTGTGAGGTGAAATCCTTGCAAATAGAGCAGGCAGAACAGGCACTTGGACTGAGCGTCGGAAAGCAAAACCTTGCGGCCACAAGTAATGCACAATTTGAAGAGAGAAGACATAAGAAGGAGAAGGGGTCCTTACAGTTTTCCTGGAAGGAAAGTCCAAAAGTCCGAAGAAAGAAATGCTCAGCAGAGGAAACTTTCTGAGCTGCTGAATGATCGGCAGACGAAAAGAAACTGAGGGAAGACCATTGGCTTGGCAGAACTGAGCATGCTCAGTACCGAGTGGGGGAGGGGTTCCCACCAAACTGCTCAGCTCTGGAACTTTCTGAAACGCTACTGCGCATGCGCGAAGATTCCCATTGTGTGAGGTACAGAGACCACAAAGAAGAAGATTAGAAATTGGAGATCTAACCCAATAGTTATATTAAACAAGGAAAATTAACAGTATACTACTAACAGAAATAAAAAACTATTTTGAGTTAAATGGTGGTGGAGGGATAAAGGACTACATGATACAGAATGTTTTTAAAACAGTGATGAACGACAAACGTATAAATACGGAAATACGTATTAAGAGAGTTTAATACAAGATGTGGAAAAGTTTCAAAGAGAATATCATAAACATGAAACCAAGAAATATAAATTAACAAATATACATGGGTAGGAAGCTGAAGGACCTTGGTGCGCAGGTTGTCATTTTCTCTCTCCCCCTGTGGAAGGACACGGCCCACAAAGGGAGAGAAGGATAGTGGAGGTCAACAATTGGCTCTGCAGAGGTGCCAGCAGGAGCAATTTGGGTTTTTGGATAAAGATCTCTATTTCCACAAAGACAGTCTTCTGGCAATGGATGGGCTGCACCTCACAACTGTCATCAGGAATGTTTTTGCTAACAGTCTCGCAAATCAGATCAGGAGGTCTTTGAGTTAGGCTGGGGAGAGAGACAGTATTTTTCAGGGCAAGGATTCAGCAAGTGCTGGGAAAAATAGCCTAAATGATATAGATAGACCAGGCTAAGTAGTACTAGAGACCAACAGTGGGAGGAAAAGAAACTTTAGTACAGGACTTCTGTGAAGGGCACATGGTCTTAAATGTCTCTACACCAATGCACAGAGCATGAGAAATAAGCAAGGTGAACTCAATCTCTTAATACAACAAAACAAATATGATTTAATAGGCATCACTGAAATCTGGTGGGATGAGTCTCATGATTGGAATGTAGGAATAGGGGAGTATAACCTATTTTGCAGAAACAGACCAAACAAGAAAGGAGGAGAAGTCTTATTACGTCAAGGATGTTTTCACCTGTGAAGAGATCCATGACTTAAATCCAGGAAGCTAGGTCGAGAGGATCTTGATAAGAATGAAGGGAGTGACAAACAATGGGGATGTGATTGTGGGGGTTTGCTACAGGCCTCCAGGCCAGCCTGAGGACTTGGATGATGCCTTCCTGGAGCAAATGACCACACATTCAAAAAGGAGATATGCAGTAGTAATGAGAGATTTCAACTATCTTGATATATAGTGGCAGTCAAACTCTGCCAAGACCACAAGGTCCAACAGATTCCTCACTTCCCTTGCAGACAATTTCATGGTCCAGAAGGTAGAAGAAGCAACAAGGAGATCAACTATTTTAGATCTGATCCTGACC
Source organism: Ctenosaura bakeri (assembly GCA_948474755.1). Classification (NCBI taxonomy): domain Eukaryota; kingdom Metazoa; phylum Chordata; class Lepidosauria; order Squamata; family Iguanidae; genus Ctenosaura; species Ctenosaura bakeri. The sequence continues at coordinate 213,109 of CAOLHI010001706.1, read as the reverse complement.
AACAGGGATGACCTTGTTGATGGGCTGGAGGTGGTGGCCTCCTTAGGGAGGAGTAACCATGCTCTATTGGAATTTGTCATTCAGTGGGAAGGAGAAGCCAAGTGTAGCCAGACACGCATTCTAGACTTTAAAAAAAGCTGATTTCTGTAAACTTAGGGAATTATTGGCTGAAACTCTGTGGTCAAGAATACTGAAAAAGGAAAGAGTTCATGATGGATGGGAGTTTCTTAAAAGTGAGATAATGAAGGTATAATTTAAAACTGTGCCAATAAGCAGGAAAAATGGCAGGTGTCTAAAGAAACCAGAATGGTTGATGAAAGAACTCTCAGCTGAGCTAAGTGTTAAAAGAAACATGTACAAGAAATGGAAGAGTGGTGAAACCACCAAAGAGGAATTCAAACAAATAGCCAGGATATGTAGGAAGAAAGTCAGAAAAGCTAAAGCACAGAATGAATTCAGGCTTGCCAGAGGGACTAAAAACAATAAATATGGCTTTTTAAGATACGTCTGCAGCAAAAGGGAAAACAAGGAAATGATAGGGTTGCTGTGTGGAGAAGATGGCCAAGTGCTAACAGGTGGAAGAGAAAAGGCAGAAGTACTCAGCACCTTCTTTACCTCAGTTTTCTCCCAAAAGGAAAGAAGTACTCAACCTGGAGAGTGGGGAGCAGGTGAGGAGGGGGGGGGATGCAGCACAGAATAGGTAGAGAAGTAGTGCAGGAATACCTGGCTAAACTAGAATTCAAGTCTCCAGGGCCAGATGAATTATATCCAAGGATATTAAAAGTACTGGCAGAAGTCATTTCAGAACCATTTGCAATAATCTTTAAGATCTCTTGGAGAACAGGAGAAGTCCCAGCAGACTGAAGGAGGGCAAATGTCCCCCCCATCTTCAAGAAGGGGAAAAAAGAGGACCCAAATAATTATCGTTCAGTCAGCCTGACATCAATACCAGGAAACATCCTAGAGTAGATCATTAAACAGTCGGTTTGTAATTACTTAGAAAGCAATGCTGTAATCACTAAAAGTCAACATGGATTTCTCATAAATAAGTCATGTCAGACTAATCTTATCTCTTTTTACAATGGAGTTATAAGCTTGATAGATGAAGGGGATGTGGACACAGCATATCTTGATTCCAGTAAGGCCTTTGACAAAGTTCCCCATGACATTTTTGCAATGAAGTTAGTAAAATGCAGGCTGGACAGTGCTACTGTTAGGTGGGTTTGTAATTGGTTGACTGATTGAACCCAAAGGGTGCTCACCAATGGCTGTTTTTCATCCTGGAGAGAAGCGACTAGTGGGGTGCCACAGGGTTCTGTCCTGGGCCCGGTGCTATTCAACATCTTTATCAATGACTTGGATGAAGAACTAGAGGGCATACTGATCAAATTTGCAGACGACATCAAATTGGGAGGAGTTGCTAATACGCCAGAGCACAGAGTCAAAATTCAAAATGACCTTGACAGACTGGAGAGCTGAGCCAAAGCTAAAAAAATGAATTTCAACAGAGAGAAATGTAAGGTCCTACATTTAGGCAGAAAAAATGGAGCGCACAAATATAGGATGGGGGACACATGGCTGGATAACAGTACATGTGAATGGGATCTAGGAGTCTTGGTAGATCACAAGCTGAACATGAGTCAGCAGTGTGATGCAGCAGCCAAGAAAGCCAATATGATTCTTGGTTGCATCAACAGGAGTATCGTGTCTAGATCAAGGGAGATAATGATACCACTCTATTCTGCATTGGTTAGACCTCATTTGGAATACTGTGTACAGTTCTGGGCACCTCAATTCAAGAAGGATTGGAGAAAGCTGGAGTGTGTCCAGAGGAGGGTGACCAAAACAGTGAAGGGTCTGGAAGTCATGCCCTATGAGAAGTGGCTTAGGTAGCTGGAGATGTTTAGTCTGCAGAAGAGAAGGTTAAGAGGGGACATGATAGCCATGTTTAAATATTTGAAGGGATGTCATGTCAAGGAGGGAGCAGGCTTGTTTTCCGCTGCTCCACATAACCACTTACCTCCTTCTGAAATATATTGTAAAAATTGCTAGAAAAACCATCTGGGCCGCAGTTAAGTGGTTATATGGTTAAAATATTTAATGCTGCTTTGGAACAACAGGTAGTTCTTGGAAGAAAGCAGGAATAATATCGATATTAAAACCTAGTAAGGATGAACTGTTCCCAGAGTCATATCGCCCCATTATATTAGGAAATCAAGATAATAAAATATTTGTGAAGGTGTTGGCTAATAGATTGGATACATTTTTATGATTTTTTTTTTACTAAAAATGTGAAAGTTTTGAACATAAACACAAAAAACAAAAACACCAATCAAAACAGCACATTCATAAAAACAAAGAAAACATAATTAAACTAAAAATTATAGACGATCACTCACAACCTCACAACTGTTGAATAAAAAACAAAACACATTTATACTAAGCTAACAAAATTAACTAAACTAATCAAAAGACTATAACTAATTAATAGTGGTTCCTGCCCTTGTTGCAAACAGTTCCTGCTAATATAATTGTACTTAACTAAAAATTATGACTTATAATTACTGTGAAATTTGCTGCTCATTATAATTATACTCATTAACTATTTTAAATTCTAAATTTCTTAGTTTTCTATTTTATTTTAATTATCAACATTGTTAGTCACTACGAGATATTATTATTTAATTCCAGAAACTTTTGATTAATCCTCCATAAGTCTATTACATGTATTTAAACACACCATATCTGTATTAAAAGTATTAAAATAGCAACAACCAATAATCTTATTTAATTTTTGTAATATCTTTCTCATGCTAACAGTAGACAAAGATTAGAAAGAACAGTAATATCCAAATTCCAGACTCTAAAGTCATCAATTCACCCTCATTTTCTCTTAAATAATCCATTAAAAATCTCTATTCTGAAATAAACTCTTCATCAGAATTTCCCTTTAGTCTAGCTGACAACTTATCCATCTCTACAATTCTCATCAATCTGTTTAGCCGTTCAGCCATTGTCAGGATCTCCATTTTCTTTCAATACTTTGCACAGAAAAGTCTCACTGCCAGTAACATGTACTTTTTACCGATTTCAATAAAAAAAGGCCAATATGGATTTATAAAAGGGAAGGTTTCATGACCCCTCAAATATATTCCAAATGTACTATACCATGCAAAACAAAACAAAAAGAGGTTGGGAATTATTAAATTAGATGTTTATAAGGCATTTGACTCAGTAAGGCTATATATATCTCTCATGTTTGTAAAGAGTTTGGTTTAGAGGAGAATGTTAGTAATACTATTTGAGAATTATATAGAGATAATGAGGCACAGACCTCAGTGAATGGAGGTACGGTAGTTCAAGGAAAATAAAAATTAAGAATGTAATGAGACAAGGCTGCCCATTATCCCCTTTATTATTTATTTTTGCTATGGAATTATTAGCTAATGATATAAAGAATAATATTACAATGGCTGGATATAAGATTGGAAAGGAGGAAATTAAGATTAATCTATATGCAGATGATGCTATAATAGTGACAGAACAACTTCATCAGACAATAAAACTAGCCGAAGTAATTAAAAAGTTTGAGAAATATTCAAGACTGAAGATAATTATAAAAAAAATCTGAGGCAATGTATATTAATACCAAATGGCAAGACCTAAAAGATATACAAAAGAGTTGTAGTTTAAGGCTAGGAGTTAAAAAAATTAGATATCTTGGAGGAAATGTAATAAAAAACGTGGATAATTTAAGTCATGGTAATTACAATCAAGTGTGGGAAAAAATAAATAATTTGGTCAGTAAACGGAATAAAAGTCAATCTCTGGAATGTTGGCAAAAACTAGAGCTTTGAAAATGCTTGTTATTCTGAGATCGCTATAATTATTTCAGATCATTCCAGAGATTATTCCTGTTAAAGTGTTAAGAGACTGTGATAGGAAAATCCAGTTTAAACAAGAAGAGGGTTTATTAGAATTATGTGAAATATTAAAATAAGTAGTAAATAAATTCAAGAGTAGCAAAATGAAGTCATCAGTATTAAAAATATTAAAATAAGGGAACAGTTAAAATTAATTGGAAGATGGTATAGAACACAATAGCGATTATCACATTTAATAAAATCCATCTAATTGTTGGCATGGATGTGGAAGTAAAAGCACATAGATACATATGGAAGGTGGAAGTGTTTTAAAGGTGGAAGTGTTTTAAAGTGCAGAGATTTGGCAGAAAATAATTAATGAAATAAATGGAATAACAGGGACTCTAAATGTCAAGGATATAGGTTTGGATAGAAATCAGGAATATTTGCTGAAACCAATGCTGAAGGCAGCTCAGGAGGTTATTGCATACGGCTGGAATGAGAAGGAAAATGGAAGATGGATAGATGATAATATTATATTGTGGAATACATAATGTTCAATTTTATATTAGAAAGAAGAATGGGTCATATGGGTTATATGGGTCAGTTGGTTAATGAAGTAGAACAAACTAATAGAAACAAAGAAAGGAAGGGATACAGAATTATAAAAGATACAGTTAATATGATTCTCCACATTAAAGGAAAGGTGTTTTAAATAAAAATTGACTTTGTTCTCTGAGGGGTGGATGGGAGGGAAGGAAGGATTAAAGTATTATTATTGGGAAAATTAATTTGTTGGCTGTGGATGGAGCACTGATAGATTGATATTAATTGCCAGAATACTTTTTTTATATAGATCAGTATTAAAACGTAATAAATAAATTTAATTAATTAAAAAAAAATCCCTCAGCACAGTCAGTGGAATATGTCTATTGCATAGCAGTGACTTTGGGGCCCTGCATGCCTTGTGTCACTTCTGCATAGTGTACATCACTAAGCGGGTGCCAGCTAACTGGGTATGGGGTTCTCAAGCTTTTTCCCCTACTTTAAGCCCATCTTCTACATAGACAGAGAATATTTAACCCTTCTTCGCCTATGATCTTACAGTTCAAAACTTCCTCAATGATTTCCCCAGCTGCTAATGGAAAAATAGGGATACCCTGAAATTGGAAACCACAGGAGACTAAACAAACAACATGCCTTGTTAAAGCAGATTTGGGAACTGCATTTATTAAACAAGAAAATTCTCAGATAACTTAAGTGTTCAACACTTGTTTCTTTCAATAATCGAGCTCATCAAATAGGACATCAGGACAGGAAAGTCCTTTGTTCCTAACTATGTATCTAAATAAAGACCCATTAATGTTCATGACAGGTTAAATCCATGTAGCAAAGGTTACTACACTCCTGAAAAATCCACTTCTTGGAGGCTATTTGAATAGAATAATGAACAGTATTATATTTTTAGCACCATAAAGCTGTTGAATATGGAACGTGGGTTATTGTAGCCCTTTGAATTCTTTATCATGAGTGATTACAATTTGACACTGAGCAATTGCTTCCTAATTCCAGTGCACTTGAATCTTAACCAGTTGCAAAGTTTACAGAAACAGAATCTCATCATTAATTCAAAAACAGAACATCATTCCCTTACAATACAGGCAAGTCTTCTTTCTCACAGGCTATTTCAGCAGCTCTAAACAAACTCTGGAGTTCATGTATGTGTTCAGGATTATCAACTCCCAATCCTGTAGCTAGGATTTTAGAACGAACACTGTATTCATTGATAGATGTTTTCAGAGCTGGAAGTTTGGTGACTCGAACCTAGAAGTAAAGTTACATCTGAGTGATTTTTTGCTTTAGCACCATTAAGCAGATTTGTTGAGTCATATTCTTACTTTTCCCACTGCCTGTCCCTCACCCTAGGTATGACCACATACTGAACTAAATGGTTCATCATCAGGACAACTAATGCGTTATTCAATAAGAAAGGTGTGGAGTTTTAAATGCTTATTAAAACCTAAACTATGCACTGTGAAAAAACTATTGTGCCAATGACAATATTTTCACAATTCAAATCCCAATTGTTTTCCAAGATTTTCCAAATAGATTTTCTAATATGTATTATCTAGTTTGGGTGGAGAATATTTGACTGTCCAGTTTTTGCTGAACTGCAGCTCCTATCATCCTTAATCATAACAGTCGACAGTGAACGAGAAGAAAGCTGCAGTGTTAACACCACCTGGAAGCTCACATGTTCCCAACCCTAATCTCACTGACAGAAGTTCACTTTGTTGAAAAATAATAACCAGTAGAGATACCACAATTGTTTTGATAAATTACACTGCTAATTACAAAATGAAAATTGTTTTATTAGAGCATCCCCGTTACATATATACATATGTCATATTTCACCTTTTACCCAAACTGTAACCATATTCTAAACCTAATTGCAATGAATAGTTCTTATGGTTCTTAAATAAAGGCTAGAAACTATGCTGGCCTTGACTATGCTGATATAGGTCTTGGTGGCAAAAGAAAAGAGGCCGCAGGGGTCTCAAGGTTAGCCAACAGGCTGCTTACAGCCAGCAGATTTTGTCTGTTTTCTCTTGCCACTGCTGTGTAATTCTGGAAAAAGTGCAACTACAGTCACGCATCCACATTCACTAGGGTTAGGAACACAGGACCTCTGTGAAAGTGGAAAAACCATGAATAACTCTAGGCTCTCTCAAACCATATTTAACACACAAAAAAGCATGATCCCCATATTCAACCCACCACCACCACCCACCTTTGAGGCATCAGGGCTCCTTCATAAGGCACAAGTGGGTGGCTGGTGCGGCCTACTGACACCTCCACTGCTGTCCCAACACCATTTTTAATATGGACTTACAAGCCTCATTTCCAGTTTCTCAGTCTCAAGAGGCTTACAGTCCCTATTAAAAATGGTATAGGGAGACAGAAGAGGTGACACCAAATAATCAATGAATAACCAAATCTGTAAGTGAAACCCACAAATGTGGAGGGCTGACTGTATTGGTGTAACACATCAAAAGGAATGCAACCATTAAATCCCAGGTAGAGATCTGATGGTGCAGATACTAGGCCAGAGGCATCTGATTTTATTGTTGGTCAAATGTAACAAGGAAGATGAAGGAAGTCACTTCATCATGTATATCCTACTATTTTCAAAGGTAATTTCTCCATCAGATGTTCTGTGCTGATGAAAGGAAGCAGACAGGAAGACCTCATGAGCATTTATAACAAAATTAGATGAAAAGTTTAATAAAGCCATTTTGAGTTCTCATTCTGGGAAAAAGAATTAAAAAAAGAGAAACAAATTATCAAAGCGAAGTTGTGTTACATACCACTGGATCTATCCAAATTGTATTGTTCAGAGTAAGGACTATTTTTGCTTCGTGTGGTTTTCCTCTGATCGTGTCACTTATGTAGCTAGTAACCTAAGACAAAACAACAACAAAATTCTCAAAGAATAAGGGTATGTCTTACAATCGTGCTACTTAAAGTGATGCACTGAGAAAAAAATTGCTTTTTTTAAAAATATATCAGACTGTCTTGCAATAACCCTGGAATCTCTTTATTACTATTCAAAAGTGATAGGCTGCCCCTTCTTCTGCTCTAAACTGGGTCAATCAATGGCTGATTACAGAATAAGGAAGCATTCTTTTACTTGGAGCAGCTCAACCCACCTTTTCTGGGTTTTGATAGCTGACTGATGAAATCAGAGAATGACAGACCCAAGTGGTTCTCAGTGCTGATGCCATCATTTTGCACCTGGCTATGCAGATGTAGTCAGACACTTCTCTGATTCTGCCTATTTGCTGCAGTGTGGAATGCCTGTGCAGGGCAGCTTCAGTGGCTTTTCAATAAATTGGTGGAAGAGCATTGGATGCTGCAGAGAGGAAGGGAAAACCAACTCTGGCAGCACCTGAAGGACATCTGCATGTATAAGGGAACTATGTGCGTGCTTATGTCTCTAACTGAATGCCAGCCCACACGTGTATAAACCAAACAACAACCTGAAAGTAGCCAGAAGTTCACTTCTGATTTTGAGAAGGGTTTCTAAAAATGTGAAATGCTGCAGGGCCTCTCTGCAACTTATCACAATAACCAACTGCTGCTTCTAAGGGCTTCTAAGAAAAGCAGCCTCTCCCTTTCCCCACTTTTTCTTGGCCAGAAAAATAACAGGAAGTCTGGATGGGTAAGAGGACAAATGAGCAGAGTTAGAGAGCTGTCCGTGGCACCAATGCCAGTCTTTACCCACCCCTGCTTTATAGATAATGAAGAAGATTTGATTATGGATAAGATTAATTTTTATGTTATAAATGTGAATATGACACTTTGTTAACTAACTGTTATAGTCTGAATTAGCAGCCAGCTGTATTCTTAATACACTATCATGAGAACATGAGATAATTTGAAAGTTGCACCTTAAAAAAAACAAACTAAAAGGTTAGTATATTAAAAGAATTCAGGTCATTCTAGTTAGTATTATACACAAGTCCACATAAAACAAATAGAAATTAGCATGTAAACATGAAATTAGCATGTAAACATGAAAATGAACTTATTTTGTTACATGAAATCAGGTCCTTGATCATCCTATACCGTAAAACAATCCAATGTAACATCTGAAAAAGAATTAGATTTGCAAATGATTCACTGGCCCAGAGAATAAAAAGATGAACAAGACTTGCCTTTGGGTGCCACTCCACTTCATTATCAACAGGTTTCACCCGACAGACAATGAATTCCACAGCTTGAGGGGGCAACCTTTGAAACTCCTCTGGTAAATAAAATAATTGATAATTTTGAACTTGACCAGTTCTGCCTTCATCTATATACTTGATATGAACACTATAAAAGACAAGTTTTTCGTCTTTTGGTGCCACTTTCAACACCTGAATCCTGTAACAGAATGGGTAAAGAGAAGAAATGGGAAAATTCCAATTGCTAAAATAAATCAGACAGTTCTGACCAGAAGTTTTGTTTCTAGGAGTTGCTGGTGCACTTGTAATTTCCCCTCCACATCTTTTTGTTCTAAGCAGCCCAAGACAAACCACAGTGCAATGCTAGTAGATCTATAGTAACTCTCCTCCCTCTGTGTTGCTGAGATTGCACAAACGCACAACTGAATGAAGCTTCTATTAAACAATGCCCATAGTAACAGGACACACAGGCCAAGATTCATCTTACGCTCATGGATCAAGGTGGGTAAAGGCAGTGGCAGCTCATGTTGTCCCCATCTTCAAGAAGGGAAAAAAAGAAGACCCAAGTAATTATCGCCCAGTCAGCCTGACATCGGTACCCGGAAAGATCCTGGAGCAGATCATAAAGCAGTCAGTTTCTAATCACTTAGAAAGCAAGGTGGTAATCATGAGAAGTCAACATGGATTTCTCAAAAATAAGTCAAGCCAGACTAATCTTATCTCTTTTTATGATAGAGTTACTCGCTTGATAGATGAAGGGAATGCTGTGGATGTAGCATATCTTGATTTCAGTAAGGCCTCTGACAACGTTCCCCATGACGTTCTTGCAACGAAGCTGGTAAAATGCGGGCCGGACAGGGCTACTGTTAGTTGGATTTGTAATTGGTTGACCGACCGAACCCAAAGAGTGATCACGAATGGCTGCTTTTCATCCTGGAGAGAAGTGACTAGCGGGGTGCCACAGGGTTCTGTCCTGGGCCCAGTGCTGTTCAATATTTTTATCAACAACTTGGATGAAGGAATAGAGGGCATGCTCATCAAATTTGCAAATGACACCAAATTGGGAGAGGTTGCTAATACGCAGAGGACAGGATCAAAATTCAAAATGACCTGGATAGATTGGAGAGCTGTGTTATCACGGTTATGTCTGCTGAGAGCACTAGATATCCTTTTGATATTAAATAATTTGGCCTTGCTGGATCTCTTTTTGCCATCTCACGCCACGTGTTTGCAGCGGCCTCCTGGGCAAGCACGTATTGGTGAGGCCGTTAATGACTGTACATTCTAAAACTCCATTCAGGCTAGCAACTTAAGCCTCTCCGTTGCTTCAGGGAAAAACCTCCCTGCAAACCAGCTCTGCTCGGTTCGGAGTTACACAAAGCCTTGCAGCCAAGAGCCAAGCCATTCCTTTATGTTGGGCCATCAACATACCGGCCACGCTATTGTCATCAAGAGCTAAACCAATCATGCTAAACTTGACCTTTTCCAAGTCCTTTGTCCAGCTCCAAACTCCCTTTGTTCTCACCGAGCATAACATAGCTTGTAGATAAACTACACCCTATAAAAGGTCCCCACTTTTGGGACTTCTTTGGACTACTTTGGACTTCCATCCCGCCTTGCTGCCGGTAGTCTGAAGAAACTCACCTCAGAGGACCCCGTTGAGCTTTCTTCCCCGGAACCCCGCTTCCCTCCAGGACTACGAGACCAGGTGTCGTATTGCCTTTCCTGAAAAGCTCTCCGTTTCTATTTCTCAGTTAGTTAGTCTATGTTTTGTCTTGCGTGTTTCTTGTCTTTAATAAAATATTATTTGTTGCTTTAAAACCTTGCCTAGCCGCTCTCTGACCTGACGCTATATACATAGGGTTAAAGATCCTTACTAAAGTCACCCTGCCTCTCGTTTAGCCGAGAGAATGCTCAAGCTAATTTCCCCCAATTTGTGTTTTCATCTGGTAATTTGGGTGCCCCTCCCGGGACCCCCAACACACAGGGTAACAGCTGGGCCAAGGATAATAAAATGAAATTCAACAGAGAGAAGTGTACGGTCCTACACTTAGGTAGAAAAAATGGAATACAGAAATATAGAATGGGGGACACGTGGCTGGATAGCAGTACGTGTGAAAGGGATCTAGGAGTCTTCATAGACCACAAGCTGAACATGAGTCAGCAGTGTGATGCGGCAGCCAAGAAAGCCAATGCAATTCTCGGCTGCATCAATAGGAGTATGGTGTCTAGATCGAGGGAGGTACTGGTACCACTCTACTCTGCTTTGGTTAGACCTCATCTTGAATACTGTGTCCAGTTCTGGGCATCCCAATTCAAGAAGGACATGGTCAAGCTGGAGCAAGTCCAGAGGAGGGCGACCAAAATGGTGAGGGGCCTGGAAGCCATGCCCTATGAGGATAGACTTAGAGAGCTGGGTATGTTTAGTCTGCAGAAGAGAAGGTTAAGAGGGGACATGATAGCCGTGTTTACATATTTGAAGGGATGCCATGTAGAGGAAGGAGAGGGCTTGTTTTCTGCTGCTCCAGAGACCAGGACAAGGAGCAATGGATTCAAGCTGCGGGAAAGGAGATTCCACCTGAACCTCAGGAAGAACTTCCTGACGGTCAGGGCTGTCAGGTAGTGGAATATGCTGCCTTGGAGTGTAGTAGAATCTCCTTCCTTGGAGGTTTTTAAGCAGAGGCTTCATGGCCATCTGTTGGGAGTGCTTTGAGGGTGTTCCTGCATGGCAGGGGGTTGGACTGAATGGCCCGTGTGATCTCTTCCAACTCTTCATTGGTTCCTGTGTACAGTTTTGCCCCATGACCACTGACCAGCCATGGGAGTGACCCTAGGCTGAGGAAGAAGAATTAGGTTGGTCTTCTTGACAAGAATCGAGTCTATCTCATCCTCTATGACTGTGTATAACCTCAGTTAGAGATCGGTGGCAGAGCTACATCTGGGAGCCACCTGGCTGCTCCTGCAACACTGAGTGAAAGCTGTTGTATATAAAAATATGGATACCTCATGTGACATAGCTTTGCCACAGAGCTTTGTCTCCCCCTTAACACCACCTCTGTGTAAAAGTGTGAGGGTTTTCAATGTCTATTTAGAGCTACTCTATTACTTTATGGTAGCATGTTTACCCAGTTACCTTAATACTGAATACAATTCAGTCAAATCAGTATTTATAACAATAAACTGTAACATTTATTTAAATAACAGTAAGATTAAAGAATTAAAATTCATGTGTAGGTTGAAGTTAATACTTCAGTACACTTTTTAGACAGTTCCTTTGTATCTTTAGACTCTCTCATAAAGCACAGATATCATGCAACAGGCCTTTTGCTACACTCTCAGAAAAGGCCAATCTAGGTCACACTCTCTGACAAGATTCTACTAGGGTTTAATTACTCTTCTGTCTCTTACTAGGCTTCCGCTGAGAATTAACCTTTCCCACACAGTCCTACCCTCTGACTAGCTAAGAGTCTCTACTCCATAGCTTCTTGCTAGGAATCTCACTGAAGGACTCAATGCCAACCAGTAAGTACTTGGCTTTATATAATTTTTCCTCTCAGTCACCAGCCCCTCCCACACACTACTGGGCTGGGTTTCTCTCCTGAGAAGCTATTCTGATTGCTTAGCAATCTGCTTCCAAGCTGACTTGGCACTTCAGATAGCCATATCCCCCAAAATTTGTCATACTTCACTTGTGCAATGCCCATGAAATTACTACACTGGAGTAACCACGTTTTATGCCAACATATGTCACCAACAGGATTTGGGCCATAAGTCCCCTGTTCTAGCCATGTCAGTGCAAATCTATTTTGAAATCTTCATTTGTGTGTGTATTTATTTCAACGTTCTTTCAAGACTAAGAACTAACCTGTGAAAAGAGTTCCCCTCACGTAATCCATATAAGGCAAGCCCCTCAACCGTATCCACACGGATGCAGTTGCTGGATTTCTTATAATATTGACTCATCTCTTCTGCCAGGGCAGTGTAATGATCCTTTGCTTTACCTACAATGCGTCCAAAATAGTTTGTGGCATCCACAATAAAAAGAGGTAGTATCTGTAAGAGCATAAATAAATAAATGCATTTTTGCAGAAAACAGGCATTAGAAGACTTCCCTGTATCATTGGAGTTAATGCTTGTTAAAAACACACCTCTGTTTCTAGCATTATTTAATAATTTTTTATCCTTGAGGTGGGCAAAGTGTGGTTCATAGTCCACACGTGGCTCCCATGGTTATTGTCATAGCCCTCACAGTCTCCCAAGGCTCATGTTTTTGTTTTTTTTAAATGCACCAAAATGCCTATGTATGCTGGGGTGTGTGTGCTTTTTTCCATATTGTTGCTCCCTATGCTTTTTTAAGTGCTGCAGAGACAATTTTCTAAAACAGGAAGTGAACATTGCTAAAAAAGGCCCCTCCTCAACCTAAAACTGCCCAGAGAAGCAAAAAACATGGCAAAAATGTCCTATATGCCAACTAGTGGGCATCTGGGGGCATTTTTAATTTCTTTTTGTGGGGTGTATTATGGGGTGCAGCCCTTTAAGGTCTCCTGGAAAGGCAATATGGTATCTCACAGATGTCCACCCTGATCTATTTACTCTCCTTCAAAACCTAACCCTTTAGGCTCAAAACTGCATGTGACTGAAGCAACTCAGCGTTTACTTCAGATATCCTGTAATCATGGAGGATGCTAGAGGCAAGGGGCGGAGTCCCAGTTAAAGAGCAATGCTAAAAACCCAGTTTGTGAAGCCAGCTCAGTTCCAACATTGATTTCCCAAAACCTGAGAAGGACAATGCTCTGTTCACTTTTGCACCCTGCTTTGCTGCTTTAAATCCAACCTCCTCCTTTCTATCCAATTGTACAGACACTACTGTAGGGACACTGAAAATCTGCAGACAAATTTTTCTGTCTTTTTTCACTGTGTTGGCTGAAATTACGTCTGAAAGGCGAAGGCTCACTGACCTACCTGTAGCATGAGAAGTTTTTTTTTAATGAAGCTCTAAAACCTTTAGTGTTACAGCTCAGACACTTCTCTGTCCAAATGTAGTGCAGTATGATTAAGATGAAAAAATGAAACTGTTTCATTAACTCACGGTTATATTTTCAGCTGTTGGTAAAGAATCATCTGTCACTTCTCTGGGCAAATCCACCTGCAAATTAATTCGATGTCTATCTGGACAACGATTTTTATCCCTGAATATCCATAAAGTGAAAGAATTAAACAAGGACAATGAAGTATTTTAACACAGTTGTTTCATGACACAGCTTTAAACACAGGCTTTAAACAGACCATGTTGGACTCAAGAAAAAAAATGCACGGAATATTTTAGGTGACAACCACCATGACATCCCTGATGGAAGGGAAATAAATTCTTCATGCCAAATACAAGTACCACAAAAGCCAATCCCTAAACTATGCACCAGTTTGCTATGAAAATTACACTCCTTTAAGGCTCCTATGACCCTCCAAATCATCCAGCCAGAGGTGGCTGCACATCATATTCCTGCATGATTCACTGGGATGGGCATATGCTAACTCACTAATGAAGTTTGAAGGTAGCAAACTGAGGCATACACAAAACAAGTGACAGAGAAACACAGATGATGATTCCTCAGAAGAGTGTCCATCTTAGGCTGAAACCACATGTACATTTCAGGTGCTGTAATAATCACTCAAGAGTCTTCTCTCCTTTTTCATTTAGTGCACATTATTAACACCACCCACAGGTTATGGTTTTCCCACTTCAAATGTCACTATTTCATCTTCAGTAATGCTGGAGCATGCCTATCTCAGACGCTAGCAGAAATACAGTCTCCTCAGAGGACAGGAAGATGTGCTGCACAGTGCTATAATAGGTGACAAACATTTACTTCTGCTGCTTCACAAAGGATCTTAGCATTTTATAACTTAATAAAACATTACTTAACAAGGTAGCTAAACTTAATATAACTTTGGAATGCTCTTACCTGCAAAACCCATATACTTTTAGGTAGCGACAAAGAGGCTTCCCACTCTTAGTATCTTCTCTGATGTCCAGCACTCTAGATACAAAGTCATATAATTCAGATGGAATGTTGGCTTCTGTGCGTTTTAAATAACGTAATACTCCAACAGCATGGTGTGCAGTATTTTCAGTCAACAGTAAGATGGATTTTGCATTTGGTTGCTCTTTTGTTAGAGGTGAAACCTTCATAAGAGCAAGGAAATAGAAATTTTTGCCTTAATGTTTAGCAGTGATACATGGGGTTTTACAGAGTATTATATCAAACAGAAGATCCAATAATTCTACGTGATGGTTGGGCAAATAGCAGAGGTGACAAGGAGAAGGAAGAATGGAAACAAATGATAAATACAGTAAAATGTGATTAGATGCTTAGCTTTCCTGTCACTTAGAAAAAGAATCAATCTAAAAGCAGTAGTTTTGGACAAAGAAATGAGATATCTATCAAGTACTAGATAACCCGCACTCCACAAAATCCAGTCTGAGATAAGCAGTAGTTTATTTGTATGAACATGAGCAACACAGCACACTTCCACAGAAGTTACTGAAACTAAAGTATCCATGCAGCTTACACATTTTGTGTTAACATTCCAAACTACAGTGCACAAAACAGTGATTGGTGAGGGCCATAAATCTATACATCACACCATCTCCCCAATAATTCCCAGATACATGCCTACTACACAATTCTCCCCATCCTTGACCAGTTTGATGTGATCATGTATTTCCTGCCTCTTATCTTCCAAACAACAAGCCTCTCCAGGTGACACTTTCATTTTTGCCCTTTTCTTTTCTTGCCCGTTACTGCAGTTCCTAAGCCACACTTGGGGTGACATTAGAGCCATCTGGACCGCACTTAGAGCCACCCCCAAGCCCTCGGGGTACATCATCAGGCTTGGAGCTTCAGCTCTGGGTTTGAGAGAGGAGAGGGGGGAAGCTTCGGAGAACAGGCTGTCCAGTGGTAGCCCAGCCTGAGGGCCAGCGTGCGAATGGGAACTTCATAACCCAAGTTCCCGTCGTGGTGCTGGTATGTTAGACCTTGCCTTAGGACCGATGGATTGATGTGGGCTCCGAATCAGCAACCTCACTACCTGAGTAGGCTCAGGGTGGGCCCTGAGTCAGTAGCTTCGCTGCTGTCTCAGCCTTCCTCAGGCCAATACAGCTCTATTCTTGGGAGCTATTTAAACCCTCACTCCTTCAAAGACTTTTCAGTCACAGCAAAACCAAATTTCAGGGCCTCCTATCAGGCTCTGAGCCGATAATCTGCATTTACTTTCTACATTGGCTACTAACCTTGTCAGTTTTCTGCAAACTAGCTACAGGTGAACAGTTCCGGAGAGCCGGGACAACCCACGGACCTGACCATCACCCCCAGGCACCGTGGGGGGGGGTGAAGAAGAAAAATCACCACTCTGACTGGGAGCCAGTCCAAAGGAGACGCCCGATCCCTCTGCTGCAGCTGTGGGACCATTGGGGGGGGTGATCCAAACATCCTCTGACGGACAAAGGACTGTTTTTGACAAAAATACTCTGATTCAAAAGACTTTTGCTTTTGCAAAATGGACCATTCCTCCTACACAGACCTGCAAGACGCAAGCTGTGGATAGTTAGCCTTCACGTGTTAGCTAATCTGCAAGATTGGATACATCGTAACTTCCACCACTTTGTTTTTTGCTTGCTCCCGCAGTGCCTCATTGGAAGGCACGCTTTTGCTTCCAGCTTCAAAATGTTTTGCATTTGCTATTTACTACCATTACTCATTTACTGATAGTTCTCTATTGATGGGACCATTTGCCATTGATTATCGCTAATTGACATTTGTGTGAATGTGTTTAGGCTTAGGTTTTTAGATAGGAATGTTTTTTATAAGGTAGAAACCCTTCATGCTTCCTGCAAAATCCCTTTGCCCATGGAGTAATACTACCTCTGAGCCTGTAGACCCCTATTTGGCGCTAAAATTGCTTTGAAATGTTTGATTGGAAAATGTTCGATATTGTCCCCAGATCACCCATTTTCGGGGGGATTGTTACTGTAGTTCCTAAGCCGCACTTGGGGTGACATTAGATATCACTTTGATATCAATAATTTGGCTTTCCACGTGTCTGCGAGGTCCACCGGACAAGCTAATCACTGTAATATTCCAACACAATACAGGCTGGCCAGAAATAGCCATCCCGCCGCTTCAGGAAACCTCAAAGGCAAGTACTCTATTATGTATGCACGCTACTTACAAAGAACTCCCTGCCCCGAGCAGGAGGCTTGATTAGGAGAATCCTCATCTGTCAAGCACTCTGTATTTGCATACTGTCTACTCCTTTGTCAATTCAGACTTAACCCAATCATGCTAAATTCTGACCTTTCGGAGGCTTTGTCTCCAGCCTGAAACTCATTGTTTTCCCCAAGTACAGACTAGTCTGTAACCACATTTCTCCCTATATAATCCCCTGACTTTAAGCACTTCTTTGGATCGCTCAGATTGCTCCTGACTTCCATCCAGCCTTGCTGCCACTTTACTTGGCAAGCGTTCCCCTCAGTCCCACGTACTGAGACTTCATATCTCCGAACTCAATCTGCAGACTACCCGGGCTTCAGGACAGGTGTAGTATCACCCAAACCAACAACTCCTCTAAAAATCCCTCTATCCCACTCCAACCTTTATTTCCTTAGTTCTTTGCGTGAGTGTGTTGCATGCACTGTTTGACTGTATTTTAATAAAGATCACAATTATTATTCCAATCCTGTTTGCTCCTTGACTCGGCCTGACCCCGTAGACATTGGGTAAAAGATTCTGCTCCGTTGCCCTGCCTCTCATATTGCTAGCTTGTGCTCTTGACTAATTTCCCCAACTTTTATAACTGAGAGCACCATTTACGTGTCCCTCCTGGGACCCCCAGAAAACAGGGTAACACTCCTCTCACCGATTAAATTGTTGCAATAAGAAATCAGCAATACATACTTTGTAACAAATGAAAGCCTAGTATGGATACCTTGTTGCAATAATCAATTAGCAAGTGATACTTTGTAACAATTAGAGAGCAGTTTGCTTAGCAGTGATACATAGTAACTACTTCTATAATGGTTAAATACAGTGGCCCAATACACCTCTAGCAATCCATACTCATTTCCATGGCAGGGGCTGTGCAATCTGACAATACCAATGATAGAAAACTTCAAATATCAGGGAAAACTAGAGAACAGGAGAATCCCTTGACAGTGAAGTACAGACCTTTGGGGTACTGACAGTGGCCAAGTTGGAGAAGTGAAGGTAACCTTAATGAGATATTAGTACTTACCGAGAATGATCATTCTAGGAAGGCTGAAGGAGCAATTCACTACATGTTGGGTTAACCTCTTGCACCAGAAGCTCAAGGCAGGAGAAGAATGTTCCTTGCAGTTATAACCATTGATACCCTGAACATCCTTCAGTTTTGTTAAACAGCCCTACCTAGCCTCCTCTAATACTATCTTCAACCTCACCTACGTGGCATCCTGAGAGGGTGTGGATTGCTCCTTCAGCCTTCCTAGAATGATCATTCTCAGTAAGTACTAATATCTCATTCTCAGGAAGGCTTTGGAGCAATCCACTACATATTGGGATGTACCCAAGCTATAGAAATTATGGGTGGGAATGGCTGCCAACTTCCTGGTCAGCTACTTTTAACACTGACCTCCCAAATGCCATATGCTTTTCTGTAAAGCTATCTAATTTATAGTGTTTTATGAAAGTGTTAGGCTCCTTCCATCCTGCAGCTTTACACACATCTTCCAATGCTACTGTTACTCTGTATGCCATTGTAGATGACATTGACCTTGTTGAATGAGCCTACACTTGCTTTGGTCGAGAAACAATGGCCAAATCATGTAACAGGAATAAATGCATAACTTAATCCACCCCAATATTGTAGATGCCGAACTCTGCCTCCAAATTTCCCTGGATAAAAAGAAATGAATAATGACTCCGAAGATCTGAATCTCTTTGCTCTGTTTATACAAACTTTTAATGCTTTTCTTACATCCAAAGAATGTAACTTCTTTTCCGAAAGTAGTATTGGATTTGAACACAGAGACAGTAGAGTTATTGAAGGTAAAACTGGATTGGAAACCATACATTTCGACCTGAATGAAGGATCAACTGTTAAAACTACATAATCTCTTTCAAACTTACACAAGTTTGGGTTCACAGATAATGCAGCGACCTCAGACATTCTTCTGGCTGATGAAATCGCTACTAGAAAAACCACCTTAAGTATTAACAAGTTTAAAGATGCCTCCCTTAAAGGTTCAAAAGGTGACAAGGTTAGTCTGTCTAACACCATTGGGAGGTCCCAGGAAGAAAATCTATGCATAACTGGCAGAGCTTGCAAAGTAGCTCCTCTTAAGAAACGTTTAACATGTATGTCCATCGTTAGAGGCTTTCCCTCATTATGAATCACAGTTGATAAAGCTGCCACTTGCCTTTTTAAGGTATTAGGACATAACCCTTTTCCCAAACTGTCCAGTAGAAAATGAAGTATATCATTTATTGAAATAGTATCAATATTTACTGAATTATCAAAACACCAGTTCTTAAATAGCTCCCATGCCAACTCATAAATTTTTTGTGTTGAAGACTTTCTCGATGCTAACATTGTCTTAACCACTTTATTACCAAACCCTTTCTTTTTAACTGCCTCCGCTCAATCTCCATGCGGTTAGATTGAGCCAATGAGGTTTCAGATGACAAACTGGACCTTGAGTTAGAAGATCCCAACTGATAGGTAATGTCCATGGTTGCTCAAGTGACATTTCCAGTAACCGAGGAAACCATGGTCTGCGAGGCCAATATGGTGCTATTAATAGAACCTGTGCTTTTTGTTGGCTTATTTTTTGTAGAACTTTTCGCAATATTGGAAGAGGAGGGAACAGGTATAACTATCCTCCTGGTCAATCCCATCTGAGAGCATCTTGCTTCTCTGTACCTATACTTCCATTGATTGAAAAATATCTCGGTAACTTGTAATTTTTTGCCAAAGCAAACAGATCTGCTGAAAATCCACCATATTTTTATAGCATGACATCAAATAACTCCTGACTCAAAGTCCACTCTCCTGGAGCAACTTCGTGCCTGCTCAAGTATCCGCATGTATATTTAGACTTCCCTTCAGATGAACCACTGATAGGGATTTTAAGTTTATCTCCACCCATGACAGAATTTTGGACACTTCCAAAACTGGCTGCCTGAACCTTGTGCCTCCTTGCTTGTTTAGAAATGCCTTGACTGTTACATTGTCTGTGTAACTATCATGTCCCTGTTCCTTATCAACCTCACAAAGCTCAGAAGAGCTAACCTGACTGTTCTCAACTCTAACATATTTATAGTGAGTGATCTCTCTGCCTGTGTCCATTTCCCCTGGGCAGTTTTGTCTAGATAATGAGCACCCCAACCATAAAGGCTCACATCTGTTGTGATAATAACTTTTTCCTGGTGAACAAATGACACTCCCTTATGTAGATTCTTTTGATCTAACCACCAATTCAGTTCCCTCTTCACTGATCTTGTCAGTTGAAGGTTTACATACCTTCTCATTAAAATTTGATTTTGCCATGGTCTCAAAAATAGCTGAAGTGGTCTCATATGGAACTTTGCCCAAGGCACTAAATGAGTGGTTGAGACTAATAGACCTACTATTCTGGCTAGTCTCATCAGATTCACCTTTCTGAAAGTCTTTATCTCCATAATCTCTGATCTCAAATTTTATCTCCTTTCCTCAGAAAGAAAGACACACCCCTGTTGAGTGTCTATCTCTGCCCTCAAATGTAAAATTCCCTGAACTGGGAAAAGTTGACCCTTCCTGAAATTCACAAGAAAGCCTAACCCTTGTATAGCTTCTAAATTGTTAAATGTAAATCCCGTTCTGCCTTGTCCTTTCTGTTTGTTCTCAATAGAATATCGTCCAAGTATGGGAACACACATATTCCTTGCTGTCTAAGATGTGCAATCAGTGGTACTAAGACCTTGGTGAATACTCTGGGAGCAGAGGCAAGGCTGAAAGGAAGTGCTTTGAACTGAAAATGGTTGTTGTTGAACTGAAACCTCAGAAATTTCCTGCATCCTATACCCATGGGAATATGTAAATAGACTTCTTGCAACTCTATAAAGAGCAAATAGTCGTTTAATTTCAAATTCTGTAAAATTGACTGTAGGGTCTCCATTTTGAATTTCCTGTACTGAACATACTGATTCAGATATTTTAGATCCAGCACTGGACGGTAACCACCACTGTGCTTCTTGACAGTAAAGAAAATGGAATATACTCCCTGACATTTCTGATTCACAGGTACAGGCCTGTATTTCTAATAGATGTTGAATCTCAGTTCAGACAATGTTTCTCTTTTCTTTGTCTTTCGGTATCAGTGACAGTATGTACTTTCCCTTTGGTCGACCGACAAATACAATCTGATATCCCTTTTGAACAATTTCTAATACTCACTTGTCTGTAGTGATGTTGCTCCATAGTCGACCAAAGTGTATTAACCTTCCCCCCACCAGTATTCTGTCTAAGTCAGAACTGTTGCTTAGTTCCTCTACCCAATTGGGCAGTGGAACGCTTTGCGTGTTGCTGACCTTGTTGTCTAATTTGTCCTTTGCTTCTATTCCATTGCTGTCTAATGCCTCTAGAATCTCTCTGTCTTCGAAATAGTCTATTTCCTCGAAAGGAATAGTTATCTCCTCTAGACCAATGTCTATCCTGTCTTTTCTTATACAACCAAGGAAGAACCTGTCTCTTATTTCTTCCTTCTACTAGAACCTTTTTCAATGTCTCTTCCCCAAAAAGCAGTTTGCCTTTAAAGGGAACATTTGTTAAATTAGATTTGGACTTGGCATCCACCTCCCAACGTTTTAACCATAAAGCCCTGTGACCCACTGCAGTAGCTGCTACTGAACGCATCTGCTAAATATTTCAAAATTTGCTCAAGTTTAACTAAAACTTTCTGCACTGTGCAGGCTGAAACATCTTCCGCACCCAGTATTTCCTGGATCCAGAACAGGCCTGCTCTAGCAAACATAGAGCTGGCTACCGAAGGTTTTATGGTGACAGCAGCTGACTCATGCGCCCTTCTTAATGCCAAATCCACTCTTTTCTCATCTGGATCTTTTAGAAATGTACTGCCCTCTTTCGGAACCACAGCATTTGACATGAGGGCGGAAATTGGGGCGTCAACCATTGCGGTGACTTAGCCACAGCCTTATCTTCAAAACTATAACACTTCTTATGGTAGTTTTTAAATCTTTTTGAAGATTTGGTTTCACTCCATTCAGACTGAATTAAATCCAAAAATAAATCTGGCATGAGAATAACGCCAGATTTTCTAGGTTTATTCCTTATAATTGATGTAACATTCTTGTTTTGTCAGTATCTGAAGTGGCACTCTCCAGATTGTCCAACCCCAGAGTTATCAAAACCTTTTTCAGCGAGTTTTTAAAAGAATCTGAGGATCTTCTGCATCCTCCTCCTCAGAAATAGAACCATCTGATTTAGAGTCATTATCTCCATGAGTATCTGCCAAATCTGGTTCCTCATCACTTTCAGATTCAGTGTTAATTTGTTCAGAGTGTGACAAAGCAGATTCCTCCACTCTAGTCACTTTGGACCTACAGGTAGCCTTTTTTGGTAAAAAACACCAGCATCATTTGGTTTAGCTTGAACAACCTTTCTATCATCAGGAAAATCATGTGAAAATGAAGGATTCATTGAAGTAGTTTGCTGACTGCTTAATAATGACGTTACATTTGAATTCACTGAATTGTCCAACTTACATAACAAGTTTAAAAAGTGTATTGCATTTTGTGAAATCATTCCACTAACACTGGCTTGCCTATTAACATGCATCCCCATCTCTTCAGCAATCATTTGTCTTATCACCTCCCTACTACACTGAGGCACATTCCCCTGGGAAGACATTGAGGACATAGACTCATAGAATCATACAAATGTAGAGTTGGAAGAGACCACAGAGGCCATTCAGTCCAACCTTCTGCCATGCAGGAACACCCTCAAAGCACTCCCGACAGATGGCCATCCAGCCTCAGCTTAAAAACCTCCGAGGCAGCATATTCCACTGCTGGACAGTCCTGACTGTCAGGAAGTTCTTCCTGCAGCTTGAATCCCTTGCTCCTTGTCCTGGTCTCTCAGTAAGCACTGAGAGGCTTCCATTTCTCCTGGCAGAGGCTGCTCACATGCCTGAGTGGGATAGGTTGTGTTGCTGGCGAGCTTAGATTGGTCGGGAGAGCTCTTTCCTCTCATAGCCCCTTCCCTTGCTTTCGGAATGCCTCTTTTCAGCATGGCGACCATAGTTAAAGGAGCGGTTGGGAGCCTTTCCCTGCCCTTAACAGACTTAACTGCGTTACCAGGTAATTTTCCTTTCACCTTCTTTTTAATTCTTGCCTTCTCAGACTTCCTTATGCTAGATGTTTTTAGCTTTCTTTGAGCCTTGGAATGGCTGGTTGAAGACTGCCCTTCCGACTCACTCTCACTCGATGCCAGGAAAATTTTCTTTAGTAAGGTACTTCCAGAAGCTGAATGATCAGTTGGCCACCTGTCCAGGCTGCCCTGATCCATGGCTACCTCATCCATTTTATTACGTTCTTTCTCAAGGCTATCCACCACGATTTGAGCTTTATTTAATTCCCCATCTTCTCTCCAATGTTTCTCCAGTTGTTTCTCACTTTCATCTTGTGTTTCTTGCACCAGCTTTCGCTTATTAGAATCCTGAGCTGAAACTGCCATCTCTTACTATTCTCAATTATAAACACTATTATAACAGTGATTATAAATCACTATCCTCTCCTTTCTTTCTTTCTTTCTTTCTATTTCCTCTTTTTTTTAAATTCATTAACTTCACAAAAATACTAGAGAGGTAAAACCTCAAACTGCTGGCAAGGCAGGAGAAGAAAAAACTGAAGGACGTTCAGGGTATCAACGGTTATAACTGCAAGGAACGTTCTTCTCCTGCCTTGAGCTGCTGGAGCAAGAGGTTGACCCAACATCTAGTGGATTGCTCTGAAGCCTTCCTGAGAATGGATTCACTATGAGGTTTTAAAAAGAAGTGTAGAGGTGATTATCTCAGCAACAGTTTTTCAGTATGCTATCTGACAATGAAAAATAGTTCACTAGGATTTGTACAGACCTTTTCTATTGCGTTCTGGAAATTATCAGACATGCAGTATAAGCGTGTACCAAAGATTCTTGGAGATGCAGGAAAACTGAAATGAATGACACATGTTGCATCCGTAATTCCCAAGGCTGGCATACATTCATCCGTTAGAACTGGAAAGAACATCAGAAAATGTATCACACAAAACCAAGTGATATGTCGGACACATGTGATCACTATTATTCAAATGCCAAAACAAAGACCCATCTTGAACCAACACTCACATCTCATAACTTCAATTATAATAAGTATGGGTTCCATCCCAGCTTCCAATTCTTAAATTATGGGAAAGCTCTGGCAAAACACTCTCCAGCTTAAACGGCAAAACCAGTAAACTTTTCATGAGGAAAGCATTAACATGGCAAATTATACCACCCTTCATATAAGAAACACTAGACAAAAAGGAACCATTAAAAGCAATAAAATGGAATAGCAAAAGGAAAGACAGCAAACAAATTCCTCTGCAATAAATTCTCACTCTGTTCTCCTAATAATTCATTCATTAGTGAGAAATTATTAGGTTTTATAATTGTCATAATCTGCTTGATAACATACTGCCATTAGTCTGAAACTAAATAATGTTCCAGCAGGCCTACCCATTCTAATTTTAAATGCTGGGCCAAGGCTAACAAAATGAAATTCAACAGAGAGAAGTGTATGGTCCTACACTTAGGTAGAAAAAATGGAATACAGAAATATAGGATGGGGGACATGTGGCTGGATAGCAGTACGTGTGAAAGGGATCTAGAAGTCTCCATAGACCACAAGCTGAACATGAGTCTGCAGTGTGATGCGGCAGCCAAGAAAGCCAATGCAATTCTCGGCTGCATCAATAGGAGTATGGTGTCTAGATCGAGGGAGGTACTGGTACCACTCTACTCTGCTTTGGTTAGACCTCATCTTGAATACTGTGTCCAATTCTGGGCACCCCAATTCAAGAAGGACATGGTTAAGCTGGAGCAAGTCCAGAGGAGGGTGACCAAAATGGTGAGAGGCCTGGAAGCCATGCCCTATGAGGATAGACTTAGAGAGCTGGGTATGTTTAGTCTGCAGAAGAGAAGGTTAAGAGGGGACATGATAGTCATGTTTAAATATTTGAAGGGATGCCATGTAGAGGAAGGAGAGGGCTTGTTTTCTGCTGCTCCAGAGACCAGGACAAGGAGCAATGGATTCAAGCTACAGGAAAGGAGATTCCACCTGAACCTCAGGAAGAACTTCCTGACAGTCAGGGCTGTCCGGCCCTGGAATATGCTGCCTCGGAGTGTAGTGGAGTCTCCTTCTTTGGAGGTTTTTAAGCAGAGGCTAGGTGGCCATCTGTCGGGAAGGCTTTGAGGGTGTTCCTACATGGCAGGGGGTTGGACTGGATGGCCCGTGTGGTCTCTTCCAACTCTACATTTCTATGATTCTATGTACTTCTAATTGTATTTTAACTGTACTTTAAT
This sequence comes from Ctenosaura bakeri, assembly GCA_948474755.1. NCBI lineage: Eukaryota > Metazoa > Chordata > Lepidosauria > Squamata > Iguanidae > Ctenosaura > Ctenosaura bakeri. The sequence continues at coordinate 187,881 of CAOLHI010001706.1, read as the reverse complement.
TGTACTTTTAATTATATTTTAATTATAGTATTTGTAATTGCTACATGAGTATTGTAACTATGACTTTTAGCTCTATCTATTCTGTACCCCTGCTCAAGCCTTGGGGAGAGGCAGGCAGCAAATAAAATTTACTATTAGTATTATTATTATTTAGTCAAACTTTAAATTAGACAGGCACTACTGTCAGCAAAAGTGAGAGTCACTATGATATTGATGACGATAACACAATAAACACACTAAAAAAACCAAACACTTACCCAATACAATATGTGTGCCAGAGCTAAATCTTTTGTTCCACTGCTTTGCTATATAATCAAAATCAATTCTTGGGTGTATTTTCAAGCAAAATATTGAACTGCTCTCTACTGCCTGATTACAAAGATAAGAATCAGTTTGAGCAGTGTCAACTGCAGAAGACATATAGTTACTTAAAAATGCTGGAGCAGACAAATCTTTTAAAAAAATCATTGCTATCATATTCAGAATTAGAAGTTTACTCATGGGTTTCTCAAATATCTGACATAAATTATTCAATCTATCTTTTAAATGAAACTTTGTATTTCTAAATGTATAAAAAGCTGACACATGACCTTTTGTGACATACGGATTCATTTGCAATACGTGTCACTTCTACACACAAACCTATCAGCAGTGGTAAAATCTATGTCCACTCATAAAGTATGTTGCACTGCTTGGGCTAGTGGTCTGTGCTACTGCATCCCTAAAGTGCCACTCCAGTAGCTTGCTTTCCCCTTCAAGCTCAGAAGTATAGCCTGATAGTTTCTGTAAGACAATCAGGAGCTCTGTATTGTGGCAGCAATTGAGACATTCCATGAATAGAACACATGCTCTAATGTGAGCTGTATATCTATAGTGCTGCCAATTTTCCCATTCTGCTAAAAACCCCAAAGAACAGGCGGTCCTGGGGCTAAGTGTGGCCCTCCATTGGTCTCAGTACAGCTCCCTGGGATTCCCCAGAAGACCCCACTCCTGCCTCCATGACATCATCATTTGGTGGTTTCCCAGATTTTGGACACATTCTTTTATTTTGAAAAGGCTGGAATATCTCTCCCAAGGGTTAATTAAAAAAAAACTAAATACAGGCACAAGCTAAAATACACAGACTTTTCTCCTCCCATCCTTTTGTCTTCAGTCTCATCTATCATTGTTGTCATGTGCCAGTACTCTGTTCCTCTCAAGAAAAAACACAGATATTTTCCATTGTGTTTAACGAAGCACAGGATGCTAGGTTTAGAACTGTTGCCGGACTGAATCACTTCCATCACACATCGAATAATACAGTAAAACACACCAACTCATCCCTGATGCCCTCTGGCAGATTCTCCAGGTGCCCACCTTTCCTAAATTTCCAGTTTATTTATTTTCTCTTTTGTTGTTGTTGACATGACTTTAAGTTATTTGGATCCCTTCTCTGGGTTGAGACTTCTGTCTATTTGCTTTGATATGCTAATTGAATTCCCAACTCTAGTAATCTAAAGTCTATGCATAATAATCACCATTGATTACCTTACTCTTAAATGAGCAAATATTTCCTGGCCATGCTAGCCAGATGTCTATTTACTACTCCAAGCAATAAAGAATGCAATAAACAATGCTCGACATCAACCATTTGGTAACACACGATTTTCATAAAAACCTCCTTTTATATGATTCAGCGCATTATAAATTCATTCGCATGGCATGGAAGAACATGTTGCTTACCTGTAACTGTGGTTCTTCGAGTGGTCATCTGTGCCCTCACACAATGGGAATCTTTGTGCATGCGCAGTAGCTTTTCAGAAAGTTCCAGAGCTGAGCAGCTTGGCGGGAACCCCTCCCTCATTTGGTACTGAGCATGCTCAGTCCTGCCAAGTTAACAGTCTCTCCTCAGTTTTGAAGTCTGCCGAAGCAAGACCTGAAAGAGGGAAGGCTGGGTGTGTGTGTGTGAGGGCAAAGATGACCACTCCAAGAACCAGTTACAGGTAAGCAACCTCTTTTCCTTCTTCGTGGTCCCTGTGCCTCACACAATGGGAGATTGAGTAACTTAGCATTGGATGGCGAGTCAGGTCCTACAGGATCGAAGACAGCACCGCACGACCAAAACAAGCGTCATGCTGGGCCCAACAGTCAAGGTGGTAGTGGCGGACGAAGGTCGAGGGCTGTGACCAGGTAGCCACATGACAGAGCTCCAGCAGATCAACCACAGGGAGGAGAGCTGCTGACGAAGCCATGGCCCTTGTGGAGTGGGCTTGGAGCAGAGGGGCTGGCAGAGGTTGCCCCGCAAGTTTGTAGGCTAGGTGAATTGTCTGGACAAACTTGGAGAACCACTGAGTGGACACCTTGTGACCCTTGTGGCAGCCACCATAACAAACAAAAAGGTCTGTCGAAGTCTGTCGGACCGTCAAAGTTCGTTGAAGGTAGAAGGCCCAGTGCACATCAAGCAAATGGAGTGAGCACTCGAGAGGCGAAGTCGGATCAGGGTAGAAGGTAGGTAAGATGATGTCCTGATTCAGATAAAAACCAGAGATGACCTTAGGAAGGAAGGACAGATCCGGATGCAAAACCACCTTGTCACAGTGGAACACCAGGAAGGGTTCATCTGACTGTAGCACAGTCAGTTCCCCTGCCCACCTGGCTGAAGTGATGGCAACTAGGAAGGCCATCTTTAAGGTAAGGAGATGGTTGTCAGATGTTGCCATCAGTTTGAAAGGGTGCCGCATCAGTTGAAAGAGAACAAGCGACAACGACCAAGGCGGGAGTGGTGGGGAGACAGATGGGCAAAGGTGTTGGAGAAACTGCTTGACTGTAGCATTCTGAAATAGGGCCATGGAAGGAGTGTCGCGCAGTTGGCAGGCTATGATAGCCGACAGATAGACCTTCAGACAAGAGAACGCGAAGCACTGTTCGCAAAGCTGCAAGAGGAAATGCAGTACTGTCGACAATGAAGCTGGAGATAATGTCTCATTCCAGGTGTCTGTGAAGGCCACAAATGTCCGCCACTTGTAATGGTACGAGTGCTGAGTGGACTCTCTCCTGGCAGCCGTGAGGACAGCTTGGATGGCAGGGGAGTCTAGAAGGTTACCCTCCATGCGTGGAGAAGCAGGAGTTGAAGGTCTGGATAAAGAACATGGCCCTTCGAACGGGAGAAGAGGTCTGATGTTCAGTGAAGTCGCATTCTGCGGTCCCGAGCAGCAGCCAGGAGAGGGCCAAACCAATGCTGTCTCGGCCAGTACAGGGTTAAAAGGACGCTGTTCGCCTTGTCCGGCATAAGCTTGGCCACTACCCGGCCCAGGAGTGGGAACAGAGGAAAGATGTAAAGAAATTCATCGTCCCAAGGGAATTGGAACACATCACCGAGAGAGCCAGGGCCCAGACCGGCTCTTGAGCAGTAACGGGGACACTTCTTGTACTGATCGCTCATGAAGAGATCGATGGACGGTGTGCCCCAACGGAACACTATCTGTTTGAAAGCGGCATCTGAGAGGGACCATTCGTGGTGACACACCACGTCTCTGTTCAGCGTGTCCGCCATGACATTGTCCCATCCTGCTAGGTGAACCGCTACGAGGTGCACACGCAGCGGGACACACCAGTCCCAGAGGCGTAGGGCCAGGTGGAGAAGAGCAGAAGAGTGAGTGCCTCCTTGTCTGCTCATGTAACAGATAGCCGTCATATTGTCCGATAAGATCTGAACTGTCCATTCAATGATCAGGTTCCAGAAGGCCCGCAGGGCTTTCAGGATGGCTAGAAGCTCCAACGTGTTGATATGTAGACGCGTCTCCAAGCCGGCCCAGTATCCCCGTACAGTAAAAGGCCCACAGTAGGCTCCCCAGCCAAGGAGGGAGGCATCTGTGATGATCATCAGTGTTGGGCAGGGTTCGACAAACGGCATTCCCAATAGTAGGTGGCGAGGCCTGAGCCACCAACAGAGGGATTCCTTCACAGGGCGGGGAACCCGCAGAAGGCAACATTGGACGTCAAGAAGCAGGTCGAAAGATCTGAGAAACCAACGCTGCAGAGGGCAGGCACGTTGACGGGAAACATACTTTACCGTCATCGTGGCTGCCATGTAGCCTAAGAGCTGTTGGATCTTTCGGGAAGAAACGGCCAGGGCGCATAGAACAGTGCTGGTGGTGTGGCACAGCATCCAGGACCGCCTCATCGGGAGAAAAGCCCTGGTGGAAGCAGAGTCCAGGGTGACGCCAATGAAATCCAGAGTGCATGAAGGCTCCAAATGCGACTTCTTGGGGTTCACCATGAGACCAAGGTCTGAGAAAGACAAAGGACAAGGCGAATGTCCTCATACAATTTTTGCTTGCAGGGCTTCACCAGTAGCCAGTGGTTTAGGTAAGGATACACCATAACACGTTTTGTGCAGAGATATGACACCATCGGGGGCAGGCATTTGGTGAAGACCCTGGGGGTGCTAGACAGGCCAAAAGGCAGGACTTTGTATTGGTGGTAAACATAATCAACTGCGAATTGGAGGTATCTCCTGTGCTGGGGCCGAAATGCGACATGGAAGTAGGCGTCTTGTAGGTCGATGGAGGCAAACCAGTTCCAATGCCTCAGAAAGGGCAGGATGGAAGAAAGAGTGACCATCTTGAATTTCCTGGGGAGAATGTAAGAATTCACCCTCCTGAGGTCCAAGATAGGTTAGAGGGTGTCATATGATTTGGATACTGTGAAGTACCGGGAGAAGAAACTGGTGGAATTGGCCGAGGGTGGCACCTGTTCTATGGCCCCTTTGAGGAGGAGGGACTCTATCTCCTCAAGGAGGGCCAGACTGGCAGGAGTGGATTAGAAGACGCCTAGAGGTGGAATATTTTGAAACTCGACGGCATAACCAAGACGGACGATGGAAAGAACCCAGAAGTCTGAAGTGATCTTGCGCCAGATGTTGAAGTGGCGAGCCAGACCAGGGGTTCTGGAAAGATGGGACAGGCAGATGAAACGACAGTAGAGGTTGTAACCTGCAAGGAAAGTCAAAAGCGAGATTTGGCAGTAAAAGAGGACTTCTTAGAGGACGATTGGTGCTGTCTGAAGGAGCGTCTTAAAGCTGGAGGAGAGGATTGAGTGGATGCACAGCGAGGTGAGCGCAATCTAAGAGAACAGGCAGAGCACTTCCACGAGGAGTGTGACGAAGATGGTCTCATGGACTGAGGAGTAGGATGGAGACCCATCTTCTTGGCCATGAGGCGAGCCTTCACCAGGTGGTCCATGGCCTCATCCGTGATTGCATGGAAGAGCCCCTGACCATCAAAGGGCAGGTCTTCACTCCTCTTCCTACTGTCCTCTGCAAGCCCAGAAGAGCAAAACCTCGCAAAGCGACAAAAGGCGACGGCCCCTACCATCACACGTGCCACGCCCTCGACGGTATGGCAAGAAGACAAGATCTGCTGATTAGAGAGGGCCACATTATAGAACTGGATGGCACTAGTTCTATGGTCATCCGGCAGATGAACAAGAAGATAAAACCTGTCCCAGATGGTCCTCTGACAGGCAGCCAGGCATGCTTGCGTGTTTGAGATCCTGGTGATCACAAAGGATGCCAAATAGAAACGTCGACCGAAGGTGTCCAAACGACAGCCCTCATGGTCCGGAGGTGTCGTGTGAGCCCTCTTGCCCTCCTTTGTCTGTGAGGAATCGACAACTATCAACTTCAGTGTCAGATGGTTAAAAAGGAAGTCAACGTCCTTCTTCTGGGTTTGGTAAAGATGCTCCAAGTGGTGAGGGATCGGCTGGAGTGAGGCTAGCTGGGCCCAGGGGTGTTTTAACACTTCCTGCAAGACAGGGAGGAATGGAATTGGAGCTGTGGAAGGAGGCCGCGTGTTGATGTAATGAAACACCGGGTCTTGCACTGTTGAGGCGGGCCCAGAAATGTCCAAACTAAGAGCATTGGCCATTCTGACCAGGATGTCAGAGAATTGCTTGACATCTTCCGGAGACAAATCTGGGGTCGGGTCTTCAAAGGAGTGGAGAAGTATGGAAGTCCAGCATGGAGTCTGTGGAATCACTGTCGGAATCATAAGAGGCCGAAGACTGAGAAGGAGATCGACGTGACTGAGGTGGATTCGGTACCGGAACAGAGGGAGCAGTTGGTAGAACACTAGCGGAGGCCGGTATCGTAGCCAGTATCAGAGGTGGTACGGATGTCATTACCGATGCAGATGACACTGGAATAACTGCCAGGATTGGTCGGAACTACAGATTGCGTCAGTACCAAAGCCATTAGAGAATCGGTAACATCGATGGAAAGTGAGTATTCGGCAGAGGGCAAGAGACCGTTGCCGTCACCCAAGGAGGCAGTGATATCAGCCTTCAACGAGGCGACCGGTCATGGGACTGGCGGCAGGCTGGACAGCAGGACCGAGAACATGTTCTCGAATGTCGGTATTGAGAGGGGTGTCAGTAGTGAGACGCAGAAGAGCACAACGGAGAACGAGAGTGCTGCAGGCGATAGGGAGACCAGCAACAAATTTCCGCATGGTACCAATCACGATAGGCCGGTGAATAAGAGTAATACAAGCTAGGCTGTTCCCTCCAGAGATGCTTGTGGTCATATCAAGCAATGTAAGAGGTAGAAAAGGTGATTCGAGTCTTGATCATGTAGGGTCACGTTCAGCACGGGAATCCTGATGACGTGGGGATCTGCATCTATTGCCATGTCCTGGAGAGCACACAGTGGTAGATCAAGGGCGATCATGGGAAAGCGCCTGAGAAGTGTCCGGACAGGACCGACGATCCAACTCGGGGCCAGCAGGAACAAGTAACAGAGGAAGCGGAGTTTGTATAGCCACTACTCCTGCCTGGGTCGACATGAGCTGTGGAGACAACGGCGGTGAAGATTGGCGTTCAGAGTCCAAAGCTAAATCTGCAGGCACTGGAACTGAGAGCACTGGGAACTGGACATCGTCATGCCCCAGTGACAGTTCGGGAGCATCCTCTTCCTCCATGGTAGCCATCGAGGGCTGCGTAGGAGGGGGTGTCGGCAAGGGGGCTGACTGATGGCCTGCAGGAGAAGGAGAGTGGTGTTTCTCCTTCTTCTTCTTCTCCTCCTGAACGGAAGAATCAGCAAGGTGGGAGGAAGGTTGCTTATGTTGAGCCACCATAGGGACCTTGCGAGGCTGAATAGAAGCCAGTTGAGAGCCAGAAGAAGCTTCTCCAGAGGAGGAGGTGATAATCGGCATCCTGGTGAGCTTCAGAATCCTCAACAATGACGAAACTGGAGGCAAGGCCATCAAAGACGATACCGGTATTGGTACCAATGAGGTCGATGCCGTGGAAGAGGGCGTCGACGAAGGTCTCAAAGTCAAGAGTGCCTGAGATGAAGCCATGGAGGAGGTGAAAAGGGCAGTATTCGAAGCCGCCTGCTCCTTTATCCAGAGGGCTTGCTCCCAACAATGAGACTTTAACTGGGAGGCTCTGTTTTTCAAGGTTTGAGAGGTGAAGTCCTTACAGATGGAACATGCCCGGACATTATGGGCCTCTCTGAGGTTTGCTCTCTGAGGCAGAACAGGCACTCAGAGTGGCCGTCGGACAAGGAGACCCTGTGACTGCAAGACACACACAATTTAAACAATGACGACATAGAAAGGGGGAGGAGTTCTTACAGACTTTTTTGTGGAAAAAACAGCGAAGAACAAAGAAATAGCAGAAAACTAAGCAAGCTGCTCAGTGAGGAAGGCTTTCCAGGCTGCTAACTGTTTGGTGGAGAAAAAGAAACTGAGGAGAGACCGTTAGCTTGGCAGGACTGAGCATGCTCAGTACTGGATGGGGGAGGAGTTCCCACCAAGCTGCTCAGCTCTGGAACATTCCGAAAAGCTACTGCACATGCGCGAAGATTCCCATTGTGTGAGGGACAGAGACCACAAAGAAGAAACAACGTGATATGACAATTGTAATGCAGCCCCTGAAAATGCTTGAAACTGAATTTGGTCCTCATGTGGAAATTGGTTCTTGACCCTTGTTTTTCAACTTTTTTTCAAAATTCTAGGAATGTAAGTTGAAGTGTCTTCTGCTTAACAACAGGGTTCTTCAGATTCAAATACATAGAGAAAGGAGAGAAGGGGAAAGAGCAAGAAAAGAACAATGACGATTTCATCTCTCAGTGAATAGAGGTTACAGGTTACCACACATTTGCTCAACGGGAAAAAAACCTGTTGATAATTTTGTTATGCACCCCAGTTTTAAAATGCACTTAAAGGGACCATATCTTTCCCAACAATCATGAAGTCTTATAAACCCAATCAGTTCCCACAAGAGATGCCATCCAGTAACACATCTGAAAGAAGTTTTCCTTAAAAGTCTGTATTTCTCAGAGAAAAAAATACCTTGTAAACATTATCTGTTTCTTCCACAGAACTGGTGAAAATCAATGTCTTCTGAGCATTAGTAGGAGTAAAATCCAGTGTTTGAAGTAAAGTTGAGATTCGGTTACATTCAAGGCAAATCTGTACCACCTAGAGTCATACACAAGCCAAAATGGTCAGATCTTGGCTTAAATAATTCTTATCTTGGAAAGACAACTTCCATTTCTGCTTCTTACATTAGGAATCAAAAAGAATGTTAGTTCACTTGTGATAATTTCTATAGACGTTGGAGGTCATTCTCTGCAGGGGTTTCTCTTCTACCTTCATGCTGAGAGAAAGGCAAATCCAACTATCCGTTGGCATGTCTCTCTATAAAGGGAGAGCAACGTCCACCAAGGCAATCATGTGCCACAGTTGAAAGAAATTCAGAAAATAACAGACAAAGGTGATCTGGAAGGAGAAAAGTCTGTCTACCTAAGTGAGCTTAGCTTGTCATATTGTCTGCTCTGGCCCTTTAGAAGAGATGCAAACACAAAAGACCCATTAAAATTGGTTTTTTAAAGACAAATTAGGGATAATATTAGAAATATAATAAATTTGAGTTGTGTGAGAAACATTCTCAGAAGAAATTGGCAGTGGTTTTCCTGGACACTGAAAAGGCGTTCAATACGGTTAAATGGGAATTTATGTTGAACATCTCTGAGAGGATAAATATATGAAAAGGATTTCTGAAATGGGTAAAAGCTATATATACAAGCCAATTTGCCCAAATTATCATCAATGGTGAAAAATCAGAGAAACTAACTACCTAGAGGAGCACAAGACAGGATTGCCCACTATCTCATCTCCTGTTTACACTGGTAATTAAGATCCTAATTGAGAACGTCAGAAGTAATCCCAAAATAACTGGGATTAAATTAAAAGGTCATGAATATAAAATCAGAGCCTTCGCTGACAATTTGGTAGTTACATTAGAAGAACAAGAACACAGTTCAAAAGAACTCAAAGCCACCATTAAAGACTGTGAAAAACATTCAGGACTGAAAGTGAATGAAGATAAAAACAAATATATTGACAAAAAAATCTCCTTGGATGAAAAAAAGCAAATATTGCAATTATCCGGACACACTATTATTAAGAAAGTTAAATACTTAGGTATTCAACTTACTAAGAAAAACTCAGATTCATTCAAAAACAATTATGAAGTTATATGGAAGAATATTCAAAAAGATCTTACGAACTAGAACAATCTAAACCTGTCTCTTATGGGAAGAACTGCAGCAGTTAAAACGTCTGTTTTACCTAAGTTTCTTTACTTATTTCAAACAGTCCCTGTTATTCATAATGATAAAGTGGTCCATGCTTGGCAAAGTGATATTTCTAAATTCACTGGAAGTGGAGGGGAGCCAAGAGTGAAACTGAAAATTCTTCAAGATTTGAAGGAAAGGGGTAGCGTGGGTCTGCCAAATCTAGTGCTATATCTCCATACATGTTGTTTACATTGGCTGAGAGATTGGATTAAGCTTGATAAAATAAAATTACTAAATTTAGAAGGTATGGACCTGTGGTCAGGATGGCACTTTTACCTATGGTTCAACAAAGCCAAGATTAACAAGGAATTTAACAACCATTATGTAAGAAAAGCCTTATTGAACGTATGGAGAAGGTATTTTCCAAGATATTGCCTGAAAACATCTCTCTGAGTCCCCCCGTAGCATATTATAAAAAAGAGAATGTGCTATTTGACAAATAGATTAAATATCAAGATTTGATTGAGCTGCATAATGATCAAATTAAGAATCAGATCACAACGAGAACTTAATGGAAGTGGAATTAGATGTCACTGGCTTCTTCATAGATAACTCAGAGAAAAACCAAAGGCTGATATCAAATTAAATGGGTATCAATCAAAAGAAGAATTGACTGCAATTTTGTCCTCAGAAAAATATAAATTTATCTCTTTAACTTATAAAATCTTATTGAAATGGGCTATGGAAGATGAACCGGTTAAAACTTCAATGATCAAATGGGCACAAAATTTCTCTCATTCGATTTCTTTCAATCAGTGGGGAAAAAATTTGGAATACAAGGCTGAACTACATAGCACGCCAAGACATTAAAGAACATTTGTACAAGATGTAGTTTAGGTGCTATCTTATACCTTGAATGATTGTCAAAAACGCATCAAAACTGCTCAAACAAATGCTTGGAAATGTGATCCTGAAATTGGCACGTTTTTTCACCAATGGTGGTTGTGTAAAAATGTTAAGAAATTCTGGAATACAATACATATTCAGATAGAAAGATTTTAGGGTTTCAGTATGAAATGACTCTGGAGCTTTATTTGCTATCAATAATGAGTGACAACTTAGAGAAAAAGGCTGGGAAGTTATTATTCTACATGACAGCTGCTGCCAGAATGTTAATAGCCCAAAGACAGAAACAGAAAAGCCTCCCCTCAATAACTGCCTGGCAGATTAAGCTTTTTGATACGTTACAGATGGATAGATTCACATATGTAGAGGAGTTAAATTAGAAGGATTTGTCAAAGACTGGGACTGTGTTTCAGGAATCTACTGGGCGATATCAAGACAGTGAACATCGACTTTTGATAACTTAGACTTAATACGTGGGTACTTGTGGCTTAGAGATGTGACTGACAGACAAGCAGATTATTATTTGGCTACTTTATTACTTCTCACTTGAGGGGAAGTCAGGGATGGATGAATGAAAAATGAAATCTGTGGAAGTGGATTGTATAAAATTACATATACGTATACCTCTTCCTCTTCAAGGTAGTACGAACGTTAATGTTAATGTTATTACTTGTGTATGTTTTATTAACTATTAATTTAAAAATGCTTTTTGGTCCAACCAGTTTATGCAGTATTATGCCTCCATCTCTGATCACCTGACCCAGGAAAAGTGAGGCAGACAGGCACATTCAGCCCGTAAGGCTGGCATCAGTGGCCATCTGGATCTTGGTTATTCCTTTGAACCACTTAGGGATTGGACAATCAGAGCTGGGCGAATAGGTAAGGCGAAAGAGGTCTTTACGTGAGTGTTCTGGAAGAGATATCATAACTTGTGCTTCTAGGAATAAACTTCCCCAGCCCTACAGAGCCTTTGGGAGAGTTTCTTGGGTAACAGCTGTGTGTGTGATCTGTTGGGGGTAAAGCACTCTGTTTGCTGGTCTGATTGGTTGCTTGTGGGGTTGCTTCACTGCTTGAAGGTTTGCTTGGTTGTTTGTGAGTCTGTTTCCTTGCTTGCTGTTTGCTGAGTTGCTTGTGAGTCTGTTTCCTTGCTTACGTATTTTCTGGGTTGCTGCTGAGTTTGTTTTCCTTGCTTGCTTAATTGCTTGCGAGTTAGTCTCTTTGTTTGCTTGGTTGGTAGACAGTTTGTCTCCTTGCTTGGTTGGTTGCTGGTTTGTGTGAGCTAAGTGGCGGCTCGCTCGCTCATTATTGTTCTGTTGTGTTATGATGAGCTTGTGGGTGTTGGTCTAAGGATGATTGACTATGTGTCAGCTGAGTGGAGGCTAGACTGAGGATATGTTAGCACTCTATTGCAGCCATTGTATCCACTGTGTGAAGGCCCAGGTGCTCTCTCTGAGCACAAGGTCCCAACTCTCAACCAGCTGCTGGGAGTTGAAGGAGCTAGCAGTCACTATATAACTACAGCCTCAGTCTTGAGAGCTTGGTGAACAGGTGGGGCTAACAGGGGTTTTGAGAGGGAGAGGTCCAAGTTCTTTTTAATTTACTGTTGAAATTGTGAATATGGATGGAGAGGGACCTGCTTCAGTCAGCTGCAACAGCTGTGGCATGTGTGTTTTCTTGCTGAAGGATGTGGTTGGGTATACCTGCAGCAAGTGCAAATTGGTGGCCTTGTTGAGAAGAGAAGGTCCAGCAGCTGAAGGCTCATGTTTCTAGTCTTTTGATTAATAGGGAGGATGTATAGGGCAGAGAGAACCATCTTGAATACAGAACACATGGGAAACATCACTGAAAAGGAAGCCAGTTCCCAAACACAGAAGACAGACCCTTGGAGGAATGTTACATGCAGAAGTAGAAGGGCCAGGAACCAAACAGAGAGTTTGGGGCTACAAAATCGATTCCAAGCTCTCTCTCTTATTAATGAGGAAATGGAATAGCAGCAAGAGCAACAGTATTAGTTTGAAGAGAATGTCCAGATGACCCTTGAAGAATTGGCTCACCAAGTAACTCCTGCCAAGCCTCAGAGGAGACAAGTTGTGGTGGTTAGGGACTCCTTGCTGACAGGAACAGAAGCAATGATTTGCAAGCCTGACAAAATGAATCATGAGGTATGCTGTCTCCCTGGGCCAAAATTTGCAATTTAACAATGAAGCTGACAAGACTGGTCAAAACCACTGACTGTTCACCCTTACTTTTGGTTCATATGAGAACCAATGACACTGCAAGGCACAGCTGTCAGCGCATATGGGTAGGAAGCTGAAGGACCTTGGTGCACAGGTTGTAATTTCATTTCTAGTCCCTGTTGAAGGATATGGCTCATGAAGGGAGAGAAGAGGAGTAGAAGTGAATAACTAGCCCCACATATGGTACTGCTGGGAATGTTTCGGCTTTTTGGACCATGGTCTGCATTTTCACAAAGATGGTCTTTGATGGGTGTACCTCACACTTATTGGCAGGAATGTTTTTGCTAAGAGCCTCACAAATCTGATCAGGAGAGCTGTAAACTGAGTTCTGGCAGGGAGGGAGACTGTATTATTCAGGGCAGGAATTCAGCAAGTGCTGGGCAGAAAAGCCTTAATGCTATAGAAGGAGCAGGCCAAGTAGTACTTAAGAGACCAACAGTGGAAGGAAAAGCATCTTTAGTAAAGAGCTTGCGGGAAGGGCACATGATCTTAAATATCTCTACACTAATGCACAGAACATGGGAAATAAATAAGATGAACTGGAAATCTTAGTACAAAAAAATAAATACAATAGATATCACTGAAACCTGGTGGGATGAGTCTCATGATTGAAATGTAGTAATTAGAGGGACAACCTATTTCAGAGAAATAGACCAAACAAGAAAGGAGGAGGAGCAGCTTTATATGTTAAGGTTGTTTACACTTGTGAAGAGATCCTTAACTTAAATCCAGAAACCCTGGTTGAGCACATCTGGGTAAGAATTAAGGGAGTGAGATACAATAGGCATGTCATCGTGGAGGTCTACTAGAGACCTCCAAGCCAGCCTGAGGACTTGGATGATGCCTTCCTGGAGCAAATGACCACATGTTCAAAAAGGAGAGATGCAGTAATAATGGGAAATTTCAACTATCCTGATATATGGTGGCAGTCAAACTCTATCAAGAGTGTAAGGCCCAACAAATTCTTCACTTCCCTTGCAGACAATTTCATTGTCCAGAGGGTGGAAGAGGCGACAAGGGGATTAGCTATTTCAGATCCAATCCTAACCAACAAGGATGACCTTGTTAATGGGGTGAAAGTGGTAGGAGTGACCATGCTCTACGGTAATTTGTTATTCAGAGGGAAGGGAAAGCCAAGTGTAGCCAGACACTCATTCTAGACTTTAAGAAAGCTGATTTCTGTAAACTTAGGGAATTACTGGCTGAAATTCCATGGTTAAGAATACTGAAAAAGAAAGGAGTTCATGATGGATGGGAGTTTCTCAAAAGTGAGATACTAAAGGCATAATTTAAAACTGTTCTATTAAGGAGGGAAAATGGAAAGTTTCTAAAGAAACCAGAACATGTGAATAAGGAAAGCTCAACTGAGCTAAGTGTTAAAAAAACATGTACAAGAAATGGAAGAACAGGTACTGGTACCACTCTACTCTGCTTTGGTTAGACCTCATCTTGAATACTGTGTCCAGTTCTGGGCACCCCAATTCAAGAAGGACATGGTCAAGCTGGAAGAAGTCCAGAGGAGGGCGACCAAAATGGTGAGGGGCCTGGAAGCCATGCCCTATGAGGATAGACTTAGAGAGCTGGGTTTGTTTAGTCTGCAGAAGAGAAGGTTAAGAGGGGACATGATAGCCATGTTTAAATATTTGAAGGGATGCCATGTAGAGGAGGGAGAGGGCTTGTTTTCTGCTGCTCCAGAGAACAGGACAAGGAGCAATGGATTCAAGCTGCAGGAAAGGACATTCCACCTGAATCCCAGGAAGAACTTCCTGACAGTCAGGGCTGTCCGGCAGTGGAATATGCTGCCTCAGAGTGTAGTGGAGTCTCCTTCTTTGGAGGTTTTTAAGCAGAGGCTGGATGGCAATCTGTCAGGAGTGCTTTGAGGGTGTTCCTACATGGCAGGGGGTTGGACTGGATGGCCCATGTGGTCTCTTCCAGTTCTACATTTCTATGATTCTATGAACAGGGGAATCACCAAAGAGGAATTCAAGCAAATAGTCAGGATATGTAAGAGGAAGGTCAGAAACGCTAAAGCACAGAATGAACTCAGGCTTTCCATAGAGATTAAACACAATAAAAAGGGCTTTTTATATACGTCCACAGCATATTGACTTTCCAGAAAGGAAAGGAAAAACAAGGAAATGATAGGGTTGCTGCATGGAGAAGATGGCCGAGAACTAACAAGGGGCAGAGAAAACACAGAACTACTTAACACCTTCTTTGCCTCAGTTTTCTCCCCAAAGGAAAAAAGTACTTAAGCTGGGGGCTGGGAAGCAGAATAGGTAGAGAAGTAGTACACGAATACTTGGCTCCTCTAAATGAATTCAAGTCTCCAAGGCCAGATGAACTACATCCAAGGATAGTAAAAGAACTGGCAGAAGTAATTTCAGAACCGCTGGCGTTCATCTTTAAGAATTCTTGGAGAACAGGAGAAGTCCCAGCAGACTAGAGGAGGGCAAATGTTGTCCCCATCTTTAAAAAGGGAGAAAAAGGACCCAAATAATTATCACCCAATCAACCCAGAAAGTCAATCAATGCTTCTGTGTCTATCAATGCTTCAATGTCTATCAAGTGCTCTATTTCTTTTGAAACTATCATTTGTTTCTCCACATCCTTTACCACTGGTGAGGAGACATACTTGCTTGTTGGTACTCCATCAAACAACATCTTGCAACCTCTCATCATTACTTGGATCATCCACTGATCTGTTATCACCTGATCCCACCAAATGCCAAAAAGCACAAGTCTCCTCACAACAGCTGTTATCTTCTTGTCAGTATTGGGCTCCTACCCCTTCACTGGGGAGATCCTCCTATTTCTCTTGGTCCTTATCCTTGTCTATCAATTCCTCTTCTGTTGAACTGTTCTTTTGGTTTAAACCATTGTTGGATTCCGTATTTAAAGTCAGCTTGCCTACTCTTTCTTCTACCTCGATGAAAGTGGTAATATACTCCTCAAAAATTGCTTCCTTTCTACCTTTCTTTTGTGCAGACTTGGCATAACTTGATTTTTCTCTCTGCTCTCCACCAGCACCCTATCCAGCACTTTATTCCCAAACAACAACTCCCCTCTGAATGGGACAAATGCCAAAACAATTCTCAACTTCTGATCTGCATCCTAGTGACACAACCACAATGACCTATTTGCCACTGCTACTGCATTTATGCTTCTAGTCATACAGGTCACAGAGTCATAACCAGCATCAGCTAAATATTTCAATACCTTTTTAACCCTAGCTAATCTCTGGTTAACAATTGAGACTGAGATTCCTCACTTTCTGTAATCTCCTGCATCCACAATGCTACCGCTTAGGTGAACATGTATACATGGCCACTGATGCCCTTATCGCCAGAGCTGAATCCTCATGCACTTTCTTCAACACAGCATCAGCTCTCCTCTCATCCACTTCTTTTACAGTCGTGTCCGCTTCCCAAGGAACCAACACCCTTGATATAGACACTGCTATTGGGCCATCCACCAGTGGGATCTTAAGGAACTCTCATTCCTTTTCCCCAAAAGAGTAAAGCTTATTTGTATATCCCAGTAATCTATGAGTATGCAAGGAAGCTTCCCATTCAGATTGGATCAATTCTTTGAATATATCAGGCATTGGCATCTCAAGCCCGTAAGATTCCTTTCTTTTCACCACAGATGCAACTTCGTTTTCTCTTTCCTTCTCCTCTTTATTCTGTCCTTTCTCTTCATCTATCTCTAAACCTAAAATCTGTAACACTTGCTTTAACATGCTTCTAAATATACCCACTTGAAACAATCTATTACCATCTCCTTCTCTCTCTTCTTCCTCATCAGAAGAGTCCTCTGTATTCTCCATAACTACTTGCAACACATCCTCTTGCCAACTCTAATCATTCTCATCTCCCTGCAACATATCATGCTTTCCTTCCTCATACATTTCATTGGTCTATCACATTTCACTTCCTCTCTGTAATCATTTTTTAATTCCACTTTCCCTTTCCCCACTTTTACTTTGGTTCATTTCAATTTCTTCTTGTCGTTGATGTTCATTGACTCTCCTATGCTGTTCTTACTCTCTCACATTTAATTCATTAGATATTAAAGGTAAATTCATTCTATTTCCATTCAAGGAATTAATATCATTGATAATTCATCGCATTTGATAATGATTGTAAACTCTTTCCATCTACATTTCCAAAATTATTAAATTGACTTTTCTCCACTGTTAACATTGTACTCAATTAATTTGAAATTGCCTGTCTAATCAAAAGTTATAACTCATTTGTATTACTGGAATTCATATTAACACCTGAAACAATTGTGCCCATATTGCATCTTTCTCCATCTCTAATCAAAGACCAAAAACCTCTGTGCTGCTGTCTCTCCTTCTGTGTGACACCTTTGGTATACCTTTAAACATCGATTTTAAGTACTGCATAAGCTATGGAGTCATATTCTTAACTGGAGAATAAATACCATCCATCTCACTTCTCACCATGCTCTCTACACATCTATAACCGCTCTGAAATGGCACTGGAGGAGGAACTGAGAATGCTCACACTGCTGAGCTATGTTCTAATGCCACCCCTCCCTTCATTTCGAGGTGCTGAGTTAGATGTTCTGAGCATGCTCCAATTCCAGAGCTTTGCTCACTAGTAGCCTGTCCCGTGTCTACAGAATCACAGGATTAAAGACAGCAGCCCGAAGTGACCCTTGGAGGCTAAATGGCTGCTACACATTTCTCTGGCTTAGACATTCAATTTCAACATAGTATCCCCTTTCTTTTTCTTTTTAGGCTTTTGCAGCCACGCTGCTGCCTTTTATGCCTTGTGTGATAATGGGGCTTCCCATTATCTAGACTTGGCTAAAGGGGGATGTTTCCCTCTTCAGGTAAATCAAGGGTTAATGAGGTATTGGGATTAGATTACATTTTATTCTGGGTCAGCCTCACAGATCACAGGGTGAGAATTGCTCAATCAAAAAGGAAAGAGGTGAGCATCTTCAAGATGCTTCGAGGGAGAAGTTATAAAACTCCTTGGGAGGCCATGTGGCTGAGAGACAACAAAGAGAGTCAACAAAGGAACCTCCTGGGAGATGGGATCTGTGCCAGTTGCAGGCTGCAGGCTCTGGCCTAGCCTCCTGGCCACATTCCTCTCTTGGACCAGCTAAGCCTGAGAAACCAATGTGAGTAGCTAGAACTAGTTATCTAGTCGCGTTAGGGATTATTGTTATTTTGGAGGCTGGCTGATCTAAAGAAAGTATCTGTGTTTTTATATCTGTTTTTGTAACTACTTGTAACTTAAGCGTGCCTGGGAGGGGGAAAGCCTCTCATGTGTATGATTGCCTTGTTTATTTGCATGCCTTGAATAAATGCTTTCTGTAAAACCTCTGTTTCCTCTCCATCCCCACGCCACACGCTAGATAGAACTTCCTCACCCGGGGGGGGAAGGTCCTTAAGCTTAGGGATTGACAATCTACTGAGCAGAGTCCCACTGTGCTGTTCAGTTAATTCAGAATTCAGTGGGTGGTGGCAGCTAGGAATAGTAATCGCTGGATAATTTCCAGATCCTCTCAAGGGTGGAAGTACGGCTTGGGAGGGCTGGAAATGAAAATCCCGTATGACATGGTGGCAGCGGTGGGATTAGTAATCGCTGGAGAATTTCCAGATCCTCTCAAGGGTGGAATTCTGGCTTGGGAGGGCTGGAAATGAAAATCCAGTATGACTCCTTGCCATCATATTTCTCTCCATGTTTACTGCCAAACAATGCTCTCAGTTTTTCTGTATCACTCCGACTGGAGGACAGGAAAACTCTCCTTAACTTCTCCTCTCTCTCCTCCTCAGAGACATGTGGGTTGGTGGCCATCTGAGAGCATTTACCTTTTACTTTATCTTTTCATCAGCCTCTGAACCTTGCAGATTGGAGGACATCTGAGATAGCAAAATTTTATCAATCACATTCTTTCCATCCTCAGAGGCTTCTGGCTTGGTGGTCATTTGGGAAATTATTTCTTTTGACAAATTCTGCCTTCTTCATTCTTCTCCTGACTTTTTTCACCATTTCTCTACCTAAATAACTCACTATACACCCTGTTTGTCAGAGGAGGAATAAAACCTGACCACTTCACGTGGTAGAATAAAAAAAATGCCAGGGAAGAAAGGAGTCCTAACTGTTGCAATCTAAAAGCATGGGGGCTCCTGTCTGTATCAGCTGGCACATGGGATTAACCCAATTGTAGTAGATTTTTCCTTTGTGCCATCCCAAGAATGACTACAGCTCATTGTCAGTATGGCTCTATCCTCCTGATTATAGTCCACCAAAAGTTCTAATCACAGTGTGAGTTGAGGGAAGCATTTGGGAGTCTTCAAACACTCAGGCTATACTTTCCCCAAAGTTACAAACTACGTATGAGGTAAAGAGGAACAGAGATGTAAGGAATCCATCTAGCTGAGTGATGAGGCACAAGGAGAACATTACCCTGCAGAACTTAAGCTAGAAATAAACTGGCTTGGTGGAAGACGCTTTCCCATGATAGAAGAATGCATGTCAAAGTTCATCAACTTGTTCTTGTTGTTTTTGGTCTATCAGACTAAAAGGGAAGAAGCAATCTATCCAGACAATGTCTTCCTCGACTACAGAACAAACATAATATACGGAGATACTGACCTAATCATATTAAAAGAATGATTTTATGGCAGAAGATTCAATTAATACTTTCATTTGGCTGTTTTTGAAGACAACAGTCATTAACATTAGAAATGATGCTCAAAATTCTTCTTCATAGTATCATCTTATTTCCAGGTAATCTGTCCAAGAAATCTTATGCATACAAAAAAGTGTTTTTCTCCTCCTATGGAAATGCTGTTCAGTCAACATAAAGATCTGTTTTTTACCCTACAAGATTTCTTACAAAATTTCATTGATATCATCTTTATTTTTTTAACTATTTTTATTTAACAGAGCAATCGACGGGAAGGGGAAATTGGTAAAAGAAAGAAAAAAGAAAGAAAACATTGACGCCATCTTTAGAATCAACAGTTACATCAAAAAAATTTACAACTTTTTAACTGACTTATAGGATTTTGCTCACAACCAATCTCAACTTCTAGTCTTAGTATTTTTAAGCTGCAGCGCACATAACATTCATGATTACAGCTTTTCCCACAGAAGTTCAGTAAAACTTAAGAGATACCCAAGTCCCATTTTAATGTCTCAATGCCATCCAGAAAGTAATAATAATAAGAACAGGTTGCATAGCTGTAACTGTGGTTCTTCGAGTGGTCATCTGTGCCATCATACACTAGGAGCTTTAGCGCCTGCACGGTAGCATTCGGAAACTTCTAGAGCTCGTTCGCTTGGCGGGAACCCCTCCCCCACGCTGGTACTGCGCATGCTCCTCCCGCCGAGCAACGGTCTCTCCTCAGTTCTGTCGTCCGCCGTAGAACCTACAGGGACCTGAGAAAGAGGGGAGGAAAGGGTGGGTGTGTATGATGGCACAGATGACCACTCGAAGAACCACAGTTACAGGTAAGCAACCTGTTCTTCTTCTTCGTGGTCTCTGTGCCTTCATACACTAGGAGACTGTGTAGCTTACCGGTCAGATGGCGGGTCAGGTCCTACAGCACGGAAGCCAGCACCTCACGTCCGAACTCAGCGTCTCTGCGCGACCGGCAATCGAGCCTGTAGTGGCGAACGAAGGTCGATGGTTGGGACCAGGTCGCCGCACGGCAGAGTTCGTGCAGGTCAACTCATCGCAAGAGGGCCGCAGAAGTAGCCACAGCTCTGGTGGAGTGGGCTCGAAGCAGGACTGGCGGAGGCTTCCTCGCGAGCTCGTACGCCAGCTGTATAGTCTGTACCACCCACTTGGAAAAATGCTGGGTGGACACCTTGAGGCCCTTCCGACGTCGCCCATAACAAACGAAGAGATGCGGCGTCTGTCGGAAGGAAGCAGTCCTGTCCTTGTACAAGGCCAATGCCCGACGCACGTCCAGGGAGTGGAGGGACCGCTCCAATGGTGTCGTTGGGTTCGAGAAGAAGGCAGGCAGGATGATGTCCTGGTTGAGATGGAAACTGGACACCACCTTAGGCAGGAACGAGATGTCAGGTCTCAGGACCACCTTGTCTCTGTGGAAGACCGTGAAGGGCTAATCGGATCGAAGAGCTGTGATCTCTCCCGCTCGCCTCGCTGAGGTCACCGCCACCAGGAAGGCGGTTTTCAAGGTTAGAAGCCTGTCGTCCGAGGTCGCCATCGGCTCGAAGGGCGGCTTCGTCAACTGCGACAGCACCAACGAGAGGGACCACGGCGGTAGCGGCGGCGATACCGGCGGGTACAGATGTTGAAGTCCTTTCAGGAACCGCTTAACAGTATCGTTCCTGAAGAAAGTCGATGCCGCAGATCGTGGCGGCTAGTATGCCACGATCGCGGAGAGGTAAACTCTTAGGGATGGAAACGCCAGGCCCTGTTGCCGGAGATGAAGGAGGAAGTGCAGGACGGTAGAGAGTCCAGCGGACGATACCGGCTCACTCCTCTCATTTGCAAAGGTCAGGAAGAGTCGCCACTTGTATTGGTAGTTGCGACGGGTGGATTCCTTCCTGGCCGCGACGAGGACGGTACCGAGCACGGGATCATCTAGTGCGATATCCTCCAGGCATGGAGGGCCAGGCGTGGCAGGTCCGGATGGAGGACTCGGCCGCTGGAGTGGGAGAGCAAGCCCGGCGTCGATGGTAGCTGGAGCAGGTCGCCTCGTGCAGCTCGTAGCAGGGGTGTGAACCAGTGCTGCCTCGGCCAGTACGGGGCTACCAGGATCGCGTCGGCTCAGTCGGTGAGGATCTTCGATATCGTCCGGCCGAGCAACGGGAACGGCGGGAACGTGTAGAAGAGTTCCCCGGTCCACGGAAACTGGAAGGCGTCTCCGATGGAAGCGCAATCGTGGCCCGCTCTCGAACAGAACTGGAAACACTTCACATTTTCCCTGGTCGCGAAGAGGTCGATCGACGGTTCGCCCCAGCGGTCTCGAATCAGTCTGAATGCCTCTCCGGAGAGAGACCATTCGTGATGGGATGAGGTGTCCCTGCTGAGGGCATCTGCCATGGTGTTCTCCTGCCCGGCCAGGTGAACCGCCACGGGGTGCATGTGCAGGCGAATGCACCAGTCCCACAGGTCGAGAGCGATGTTGAGCGGGGTCGTGGAATGAGTCCCTCCTTGTCTGTTGATGTAACAGACAGTGGTGGTATTGTCGGTCAGGACCAGGACTGTGCGTCCCGCTACGACATGACGGAACGCTCGTAGTGCCTTCGAGACGGCGAGTAGCTCTAGCGTGTTGATATGAAGAGCGGTCTTGTCGGTCCATCTGTCGTGGACTTTCAGATCGCCGCAGTGGGCACCCCATCCGTACAAGGAGGCGTCGGTCGTTACCATCACCTTCGGTGTTGGCTGTTGGAAGGGCATCCCGGACATCAGATTGTTTCGCGACTGCCACCAACGGAGGGATGAGCGGAGGTCCTCCGGTAGTTGCAGTCGGATGGTCTGTTCGTCTCGCAGAGGGTCGAATATGCGGACGAACCAGTGTTGAAGAGGTCTTGCCCTCAGTCTTACGAGATAGGTCACCACGGTCGTCGCGGCCATGTAGCCTAAGAGCTGCTGTACGCTCCTCACAGACAACGTCAGGGCCGTATAGGCGTGGGCGGCGGCCCGGATCAGGGTTTGAGCCCGAGTTTCTGGCAGGTATGCCCTGGAGGAGGTGGAATCGAGAGTGGTCCCGATAAAGTTCAAGGTCCTCGCCGGCTCGAGGTGGGACTTCTTCGGATTGACTTGTAGGCCAAGGCGAGTCAGAAGCAACAACGTCACGTGGACGTCGTGGCAAAGTCTCTGTTTGCAGGACGCCACCACAGCCAATCGTCGAGGTAAGGGTAGACCGAAGCGCCCTTCGTCCACAGGAAGGATACCACCGGGGCCATGCATTTGGTGAAGACCCTTGGGGCAGTCGAGAGTCCGAACGGCAGCACCTTGTACTGGTAGCAGGTGTCGTCAACTGCGAAGCGGAGGTACCGTCTGTGCTGCGGGCGAATGGCGATGTGGAAGTAAGCGTCTCGGAGATTGATGGAGGCGAACCAGTCCCCTCGATGGAGGAAGGGCAGGATCAACGGTATCGTGACCATCTTGAACCTCTTGGGGCGGATGTAGTAGTTCACCCCTCTGAGGTCAAGGATCGGCCAGAAGGTACCATCGGCTTTCGGTACCGTGAAGTACCGGGAGAAGAAGCCGGTGGTCTTGGCTTCTGGCGGGAGCCGCTCGATCGCTCCTTTTTGAAGGAGGGACTGGATCTCTTCCAGGAGGGCCGGACTCGACGGGGTGGAGTAGTAGACGCCTCGAGGTGGAATATCGTGAAACTCGATGGCGTAGCCAAGACGGACGAAGGAAAGCACCCAAGAGTCTGTCGTGACATGTTGCCACTCCAAAAGGTGTCGAGCTAGAGTCGGTCGGTCTCCAAGGGCTGGTGGTAGGCTGAAGAGTGGATGTTGAGAAGTCCTGCCAGACAGGTCAAAACCGAGACTTCGCGTCCGAGGAGGACTTCTTAGAGGAAGCCGGACGGCGTCTAAAAGTACGTTTGGCCGACGAGCCAGAGGATGGTCTTGACTGGCCGAACTGGGCCGAGCACTGGAACGACGAGGTAGACGATCGTCGCCAGGACGGGCGGAAGGTGGAAGTCCTGCGGGCTTGCGTGGCTGGCTGGAGCCCGATCTTTTTGGCAGTCAACCTCGCCTTAACCAAATTGTCCAGCGCCTGGTCGGTAGTGGAGTTGAAGAGGCCCTCGCCATCGAAGGGGAGATCTTCGATCCTCCTTCGGGTGTCCTCTGGGATGTCGGCTGGTCTGAGCCAGGCATGGCGGCGCAAGCCGATGGATCCCGCCATGACCCGGGAGGTGAACTCCACAGCGTGCCGAGAGGAGGCCATCTGCTGCCAGGCGATGGATATGGCCTCGTTGAAGATGACGGAGGCGGCCTGACGGATGTCCTCCGGTACCGTCTCCATCGCCGGTTGAAGGCGGTCGAGTACCTTCTTCAGGTATGCCGCGAGACAAGCCTGGTTGTTGGACAGCATAATATGCAAGGAGGCGGCGGAATAAAACCTCCTTGCGTAGGCATCCAATTTCCTGCCTTCTTTATCCAGCGAAGTGGTGTGCTGTCTGCCAGCGCCTTTTGTTTGTGCTGACTCGACCACCACAGAGTTCGGTGCAGGGTGGTTGAAGAGATAACTTGCGTTATTCTTCTATACCCTGTAGAGGTGCTCCAAACGCTGCGGTATCGGCTGTGCCGAGGCCGGTCTGTCCCACGCGGACTTAACAACTTCTGCAATCCGGGGCAGAAGAGGCAGCGGGGCCACGGCAGGTTGCTTCCCCTCGAAGATGGAGAAGACGGGATCGTCATCCTCCGGCTCCGCATCCGCGATCTTAAGGCCAAGGGTAGAGGCCATGCGAAGCAGCATCGCAGAGAACTGGTGGACGTCCCCTGGTGCTGAATCTGGGATCGGCTCCCCGAATCCCAGCGGAGGAGACTCCTGGGAGGCCATGTCCGAGGCCTCCAACTCGGCGCTCGAGCCGTAGGACTCCGAGCTCGGTGAGTCCTCTTGCCGCTCACTCTCTGGCTCCTTTACTGCCGTTGCGGGTGCAGCCTTTTTGGGCTTCTCCGCAGCCAGGACGGTGGTAGTGGCAGCATCACACTTCGGCTGGCTCACCACAGACTTCACCTTCCTGGTGGTGACCGGCGTAGTCTGACAGGCCGTGGTGGTCGTAGCCTGTCCAGTCACCACTGACTCCGCAGGGCGCGTTGCCGTAGCCGTAACCCTGGGAGGCGGCGATACCGCTCGGT
Organism: Ctenosaura bakeri; assembly: GCA_948474755.1. Lineage (NCBI taxonomy): Eukaryota > Metazoa > Chordata > Lepidosauria > Squamata > Iguanidae > Ctenosaura > Ctenosaura bakeri. The sequence goes on along the minus strand of CAOLHI010001706.1, from coordinate 163,336 downwards.
ATCGAGGTGAAGGCTCTCTCGCCCTATGGTATCGAGGTGAGGGAGAGCGGCTGAAGGAGCGGCGGTCCGACGGCGAACGGCTTCGGTGCCGACGGTACCAAGAATCTTCTCTTTGAGGCGAGCGTGAGTCACGCTGTCTCTGAGGTGACCAGGACCTCCGGAAGGTCTCCCAGCGTCTCGGGTCACGGTGGTACCGATCCTGGTACGATGGAGAATGTGACCGGTAAGAAGCCGGGCGTTCTCTCCACTCAGATTCCCTCGCGTACCTGGCCGCATAGGACGCCGAGGTATATCTGGAGGCAGACGAGCGAGGTTGTTCCTCTCTTGTCTCCCTAGGAGGCGGCGAGGCCACCGGACGCTCCGAAGAGCAGGACCGGGACCTGAATGAAGTAGAACGCCGCTCCGGAGAAGCAGAGGGCTCTCTCTGCTGCAGGTCGGCCGACCTGCGACGGCTGGAAAGCCGGTGGTGCTCCTCCACCAGGGTTGAAGGGTCTACCACAGGCGAGTCCAGGCGTTGTTGGGGAACGTCCTCGATCTCATCGTCAGAGAGATCGACGGACTCGCCTCGCCCTTTGGAAGGCTGCAGAGTTGGAGGAGGAGTGGGAGGGTGAACGTCCCCAGCCGGGGAGCGCTTCTTCTCCTTCCTCTTCTTCTTCTTCTCCTTCTCTTTGCCCTTGTCTCCGTCCGGAGCAGGGCGCTTTTTAGTCGGCGTCACCTTAACGGGAGCCTCAGCCTTCCTCGCCGTCGAGGATCCTTTTGCTGACTTGGCAGCCGCCGAGAGCTTCGGGATCCTCGGTAACGCCGATATCGGCGTTCTCACCGGTACTGAGCCCGATACCGACAAGGTGGACAGAACGGCAGCTGCCGATACCGTCAATGGCGTAGTCGTCTTCTTTTCGGCCATCTTAGAAACGGAGGTCTCGTCGATTGCCCTCAAAGACTGCTCCCAACAGTAGGATTTAAGTCTCGCGGACCTGTTGCGGAGAGTCTGGGGAGTGAAATCCCGGCAAATTGGGCAAGTCCGAGTGTTGTGGGACTCACCCAAGCAGAAGAGACACTCTTTATGGCCGTCGTTGAGGGCAACTTTGCACCCGCAGGACACGCACTTCTTGAAGAGCGCGGACATAAGACGAAAACGCCAAACAAGAAAGTCCAAAAAACTCCAAATCCAAGGGGAAGTCTGAGGGAGAGGTCAGAAACAGTCCAAAAGTCCGAAAACCGTGAAAAAACTGTATGCCAAGCAAGAAATCGAGGAACAAGCCGAAGAACTTTCCGTACGCGACGGCGGACGAGAAAGAACTGAGGAGAGACCGTTGCTCGGCGGGAGGAGCATGCGCAGTACCGGCGTGGGGGAGGGGTTCGCACCAAGCGAACGAGCTCTAGAAGTTTCCGAACGCTACCGCGCAGGCGCTAAAGCTCCTAGTGTATGAAGGCACAGAGACCACGAAGAAGAAGAATATTCATTTATTTGTATCCCACCTCTCCACACGGATCGAGGTGGCGAACAACATGAAATATATTATACATTACAAATGGCATGTATGGTTTACAATGTGTTTTAGCCAATTGCCCCCAACAAGCTGGGTACTCATTTTACCGACCTGAGGAAGGATGGAAGGCTGAGTCAACCTGGAGCCCGGCAGGATCTAACTCACAACCTTGTGACTGCAGTACTGGCATTTAACCACTGCGCCACCAGGGCTATGTACCGGGTGGCATACAGGATCAACCCAATTGTAGTAAGTTATTCCTCTGTGCCATTGCAAGAATAAAGTTAATAATTCACAAGACACTTTGAAGAGCTGCAGCTATTAAATATCTATGAATAAAAAGCCAAATTACTTTACCTGTTGTACTTGCCCATATATTGCAGCTTCTTCCAAGGATGTGATCACAATATATGGATCATTCATGAACATTTTAATTGAATATTCCATATTTTTGGTCCAATGATTTCCAACAGCAACAATTTGCTGGGGAGCAGACACCTTCTCTTCAATATTCAAATTTGCTTTGTAATATTTTAAAATATTAAATACCTATCAAAACAAGATTTAACCTATATCATCACTTTTAACATTTGTCAAGAAAACACCATAGGTAAAATTATACAGATATGAATGGAAAACAGAGCAACAGATTACTAATTGACTAACTGTTGTCTTGGAATCAATTAGGGTTTTGGTTTATGAAATAACACTTCCCATCTCCACATCTGTCCCCGTCCCCTTTTTACTTACTGATATGGCCATGCTCTGTTCCAGAGAAAAAGAATAAAATTTAAGCAACACGTATTTGAGGAGTGGATAAAATGAAGCCCTCGAAAGACTGGTGAACTGCAATTCTCTTCAGTTCTAGCCAGCATATCCCATGATGAGGAATAATGGGACTTGCTGTCCAATGTATGGAGGGCCACACAGCTTAGTCCAACCATTGCTGAATGTTGTTCAGACAACTGCACAATAAGCCACTTTTCTGCATCAAAATCCACACTTACTTGATCGGTGGCTTCAGAGAACAGTACATCAGCTTCATCAAACACAAGATGACACAGTCTAAGGAACAGTAAGCTATGGTATTCAAGCAACCGCAAAAGGCTATGTGGCGTTGTTACAATTAATTCACCTATAAAATTAGAAAATAGTTACTACAGTTTTTAATTAACAATTCAGCCACATAAACCACCTAAAGTCCATCCACATACACTTATGACGAATTGTAATTTAAGGACTACATAAAACATAAGAACAGGTTGCTTACCTGTAACTGTGGTTCTTCGAGTGGTCATCTGTGCCCTCACACATTAGGAGCTTTCGTGCCTGAGCGGTAGCGTTCAGAAACTTCTAGAGCTCGTTCGCTTGGCGGGAACCCCTCCCCCACGCCGGTACTGCGCATGCTCCTCCCGCTGAGCAACGGTCCCTCCTCAGTTCTGTCGTCCGCCATAGAACCTACAGGGACCTGAGAAGAGGGGAAGGAAGGGCGGGTATGTGTGAAGGTACAGATGACCACTCGAAGAACCACAGTTACAGGTAAGCAACCTGTTCTTCTTCTCGTGGTCTCTGTGCCTCACACATTAGGAGACTGTGTAGCATACCGGTTGGATGGCGGGTCAGGTCCTAGAGTACGGAAGCCAGCACCTCACGTCCAAACCGAGCATCTCTGCGCGACCGGCAATCGAGCCTGTAGTGGCGGACGAAGGTCGATGGCTGGGACCAGGTCGCCACACGGTAGAGTTCATGCAGGTCTACTCCTCGCAGGAGGGCCGCAGAAGTTGCCACAGCTCTGGTGAAGTGGGCTCGAAGAAGGGCCGGTGGAGGCTTCCTTGCGAGCTCGTACGCCAGCTGAATAGTCTGTACCACCCACTTGGAGAAGCGCTGGGTGGACACCTTGTGGCCCTTCCGACGCTGCCCGAAGCAAACAAAGAGATGCTGGGTCTGTCGGAAGGGAACAGTTCCGTCCTTGTAGAACGCCAGGGCCCGATGCACGTCCAGGGAGTGTAGGGACCGCTCCAGCGGTGTCATCGGGTCCGGGAAGAAGGCAGGCAGGATGATGTCCTGGTTGAGATGGAAGCTGGACACCACCTTCGGCAGGAACGAGATGTCAGGTCTGAGGACCACCTTGTCTCGATGAAAGACAAGAAAGGGCTCATCTACTCGAAGGGCTGTTATCTCACCCGCTCGTCTTGCCGAGGTAACAGCCACAAGAAAGGCAGTCTTTAAGGTGAGCAGCCTGTCATCCGAGGTCGCCATAGGTTCAAAGGGCGGCTTCGTAAGCTGCGATAGCACCAACGACAGGGACCACGGCGGTAACGGTGGCGATACCGGCGGGTAGAGATGTTGTAATCCCTTCAGGAACCGTTTGACGGTATCGTCTCTGAAAAAGGCCGAGGATCGTGGCGGTTGGTATGCCACGATCGCGGAGAGGTACACCCTCAGGGACGGGAACGCCAGGCCTTGTTGTCGGAGATGAAGAAGAAAGTGGAGGACGGTGGGGAGCCTGGCAGGCGATACTGGCTCAGGCCTCTCTTCAGCAAAGGTCAGGAAACGTCACCACTTGTATTCGTAGATGCGACGGGTGGATTCTTTCCTGGCCGCGATGAGGACGTTACTGAGCACGGGATCGTCTAGTGCGATATCCTCTAGGCATGGAGGGCCAGGCATGGCAGGTCTGGATGGAGGACGCGGCTGCTGGAGTGGGAGAGCAAGCCCAGCGTCAGTGGTAGCCGGAGTAGGTCGCCTCGTGCGGCTCGGTCGGCGAGGATTTTCGATATCGTCTGGCTGAGCAGCGGGAACGGAGGAAACGCGTACAGGAGTTCTCCGGTCCACGGAAACTGGAAGGCATCTCCGATGGTGGCTCGATCGTGGCCTGCTCTCGAACAGAATCGGCTGCACTTCGCGTTCTCCCTGGTCGCGAAGAGGTGATGGATGGTACGCCCCAGCGGTCTCGAATCAGTCTGAACGTGTCAGGAACAGATTCACTCTTACACGGATCAACAAACTTAATAGAAGATTTATTGTAACATAGTAAGGGATGCTGTCTTCAGACGTTAAAGCTGAGAATGGAACGTTTTCCCCCACCTTACACTTTAACAGACAGTTTCTCCTAAGATAGTTGTAAAAGAACGAACGTCATCATGCCAAATGGTTCCTTTGAAATTCCAGCCAGAAGGAATGGTTGGCGCCTGGGAATAGCTAACAGCCTACTATCACTATTTCCTCAGTCTACTGCTATCCTAAAACAATAAAACATGGAGGACTCCCGACATCCTGCCCCACTTTTTTTTAAAAAAATATATACATAAAGATACACAAAATATAGAAAATATCACGGAACAGTAGAAAGACAAGAAAACTAAATAGTAATATGAATGCAGTAGCAAGTCAGTCGGGGCGTTGAGGAACATCAGCCGGCGAAGAAGTCAGCGAAGGTGCCCTCTTCAGCAAACTGGAATGAAAAACAGGATGAATAGCCTTGAGGGAAGAAGGGAGATCTAGTTCAAAAGAGACATCATTAATAGCCCTTTTCACAGGAAAAGGTCCGAGAAAACGAGGGGAAAGTTTTTTAGACGGAGAAGGAGAGGAAATGTTCTTAGAAGAAAGGAAAACCAAATCCCCGGGCTGGTAAAGGGGATTAGGCTGCCGTTTACGGTCAGCGAAACGTTTGTGGGAAGCTTTAGCGGATGCTATAGCATCTGAGACGGATTGCCAAATGCCAGAAAATTTAGAGACCCAAGCAGAAACAGAAGGAGGAGCGGAGGAAGAGAGGGAGAGGGGGGGAAAGGAGAAGGAAGGAAGCCGTAAACTATTTCAAAGGGGGGTTTCCCAGTAGAGGTATGAACCGCAGAATTGATGGCAAACTCAGCGAACGGAAGGAGCGGAGCCCAATCTTTCTGGTTCTCAGAAACAAAACACCTAAGAAATTGTTCAAGAGATTTGTTAACACGCTCAGATTGGCCATCTGTTTGAGGGTGATAAGCACTGCTGAGTTTCTGAGTGACTCCCAGGGTTTTCAGTAGACAAGTCCAAAACTTGGAAGTGAAAATTGGATCCCTGTCCGAAATGATCACCGAAGGTAGTCCGTGAAGTTTCCATACATGATTAACGAACAGGTCAGCCAGCTGGTCAGCACGGGGTAGTTTCTTTAGAGGCACAAAATGACATTGCTTGGAAAAGTGATCAGTAACAACCCAAATAACATGAAAGCCGTGTGAAGAGGGAAGAGACACGATAAAATCCCATGCGATGACCGACCAGGGGCTAGCAGGCGCAGGCAGAGGTTGCAGGAGCCCTTGAGGTTTAGATGTGGGCGACTTAGAAACGTAGCAAGTGGCACACTGCTTAATGTAAGTTTGCACGGAGGGGTTTAATCCAGGCCACCAAAAAAGGCGGCGAATCGCATGCAATGTCTTCAAAAACCCAAAATGTCCAGCGGGTTTGGAATCATGATAACGATGAAGTACCTGCTCGCGGGCAGCAGGGGGAACGTAGACCTTGGTGCCATAAAAGGGGAGATTGTCAACCCATTCTATTTTATCCTTGTTTGCCGGTAGCCAGGAGTCTGCATGCGCTGCATGAATGATAGCATCGCGGAGAGCGGAGTCACAAAGAGAGGAGGCAGAAAGCCTTGTCTTTGCTAATGCACGAGTAGTCACTTGAGAAGCCAGAGAGGAGGCAGGAAACAAGGTATTGGAGTGGGAGGACGTAGCAGGGGATTCCGCAAAACAGGGAAGTGAGAAGAGGTCCGCCAGTTGGTTAGTTCGGCCAGGTTTGAAAACAATTTTAAATCGGAATCTCTGGAAAAATTCAGCCCATCTCGCCTGCTTAGGGGAGAGTTTCTTAGCAGACTGTAAGGCTTGCAAATTCCTATGATCAGTCCAAACTTCAAAGGGGAGTCGAGCCCCTTCAAGCAAATGACGCCAAGAGGACAGCGCAAAATGGATAGCCTTGGCTTCTTTCTCCCAAATAGGCCAATTAGCTTGTTGAGGGGAAAATTTCTTTGAAATGAAAGCACAAGGCCTGAGTGCTCCTGTGGTGTCATGTTGTAAAAGAACGGCTGCCATGGCAAAGTCCGAAGCATCCGTTTGCACAATGAATTGCTTCGTACTGTCGGGAAAAAGGAGTAAGGGCTCAGACGTAAATTTAGATTTCAAATGGTCAAACGCCGATTGACACTCAGGCGACCAACAAAGTCTATACGCCTTGCCCGCAGTGGATCCTTTAGGTTTCCGTAGAAGGTTGGTGAGTGGAAGCGTTATGGCAGCAAAATCCTCAATAAAGTTCCGGTAGAAGTTCGCAAAACCAAGAAATTGCTGCAGTTGCTTCACAGTTTTAGGGACGGGCCATTGCAAAATGGAGTTAATCTTCGAAGGGTCCATTTTAAGTGAACAATCTTGAATCCTATATCCCAAGTAATCAAAAGTTTGGGTGTCAAATTGGCATTTAGATAGATTAACCACGAGGTTGTTATCTATAAGCCTTCGTAACACTTCACGAACCAATGACACATGAGATTCCATGGAATCTGCGTAAATTAAAATGTCATCCAGATAAATCAGAACCCCCTGATACAACAAGTCATGGAAAATGGTGTTCAAAAACATTTGGAACACAGATGGCCCCGATTGTAAGCCAAAGGGAAGAACCGTCCATTTAAAGTTACCTAGAGGAGTTGCAAAGGTGGTGAGCCACTCAGAGTCCGGGTCCATTCTAATCCTATGAAAAGCCTCTTTAAGATCAAGTTTGGTGAAATATTTTCCTTGAACAAGATGGTCCAAAACAGTCCGTATCAGAGGTATGGGATAACAATTGGAGGAAATAACCTGGTTAATAGCAGAGTAGTTAACTATCAGTCTCGGATCCGCGCTGGGATCTTTTCTCTTCGGAAGAAGACAGGACTCGCCGTGGGGGCTGTAGAGGGCTTGATAAAGCCGCGAGCCAAGTTTTTATTTAGGAACTTCTTGAGAGCAAGGAGTTCTTTTTGGCTCATGGGATAAATTTTCGGTTTAGGCAGGGTGGCCCCGTCAACTAATTCCAGTTTACAGTCAAAGTCCGTGTGGGGAGGCAATTTGTCAGCCTCCCTTTCGTGGAAAGCCTTTTGGAAGTCTCGGTAGTGTGAAGGAATTTGTTGCAATTCTTCATGGGGAATAGAAAAGTTTTCATCTGAAGAGGACATAGTGCCAGCAGTCCAGTTTATCTGGGGGTTATATTCACGAAGCCAATCGATTCCCAAGACCAATTTGAACTGCATCGCCTTGGGAACTAGAAATCGCATGCTGTAATTGTTTTTGTCCATTTGAAATGAGATGGGCTTAGTGATTTTACTAATTACTCCCCAGTCATTGAGGTCCCATCCATTTGCGTTAATTTGATGGGGCATTCCAAGGGCTCATAAAGAGTTTTCAATTGTTTGGCCAATTTGGGGTGTAACAAACTTCTGGAGCAGCCAGAGTCAATTAATGCCCTATGTACATGCAAAGTCCCATCGCTGCCACTAATCGCAACCGTGGCGTAGAAATGGGGAATTTTAGGAGTACTTACAGATGTTCCCGCCGCTTGCCAGTCATCGCAGTCAGGTTTAGAATCTCCATCTATGTCAGATGAGGACGAAGAGGTGGTTTCATCATCGGGATCGGAGTCTCCTGTCGCCGCTGCAGGGTCCTTAGAAGTGCGTCTAAGTGGTTGTTTGGCGGCCGCTGTCTGATGTGTGAATTCTATATCCTTTGGGTCTGCTCGTGCTCCCTTAGTCCCAGTCGGAGCTTGGTTTCCGCGGCAGGTGTTGGCGAGGTGGCCCGGTTTTCCACAGTTAAAGCACATGCCCAAACGGAGACGTTTGTTCCGTTCCTCAGCATTGAGGACGGTGGGACCGCGAGGTTGTCGTTTTGGCACGTCTTGTCTTTGTCGGTTCAGCTGAACAGTCTGGGTTATGCCTTCCATTTCAGTAGCTAGTCTGACCCAACCTAGCAGGGTCTGTGGATTGGCCTGCATTAAGCACCCGTGTAGATATCAGGATTTAGTCCATCTTTGTATAACTCAATTAGAATTTCATCACTCCACGGGACTTTGGTGGCCAGGTTTCTAAATTCACGGGAATACGTCCCCACATCGTTCCTGCCTTGTTTCATTCGTTTCAGTTGATATTTGGTGTTTTCCAATAAGTGGGGGTCTTCAAAGCGTTCCGCAGATGGTTCATGAAGAGCTGCAGATTTTCAGTTTCGGGGGCGCGGGAGTCATATAGGTTCGCTACCCAGTCTGCTGCCAGTCCTTTCATCCTCTGGCTTAGGTATCGAATTCGGGCCGCATCATCCCGAAATAGATGGCCGTGATCAATCATGAAATTGTTTGCCATAGTCAAAAAAAAGGAGAGTTTCTCCCCCTTCCCGTTGAAGGTCGCTTTCAGGTCTCCCACATTTCTGAGTAACAGTGGCGCTGGCGTGTGCCCTGTTGGTTGCTGGGGCGGACCAGGGGTGCCTGCCGCCGAGACAGCCGCTCGTGGTTCTCCTCCTGGTGATCTCCCTGTCTGCGAGGGACGGATGCGCATCTCGCGTAGCATGGTCTTGAGTTCGAGTATCTCCTCATCTTTTCTTTCCAGTTCGGTTTCCATTTGCTTTATCTCCTCCAAAAGGGATAGGTCTTTTGCTGATGTATCCCATCTAGCAGCCCTTCTGCGTTGTCTCAACGACGTATGTGGCTTTTCTCCCCAGACCCAGGTTTGGCCGCTTGTGGGGGTTTCCATAGCCTCGGTCAGGCGCAATTTTGTCTTGGTATCCAGGGGCACTTCAGTTTCTGTAGCTCCATCAGATTCTGCAGATCCTTGCTCTTCTTCAGTAATCGACTGGTCCATCAATTGGTGCATTTTTTGAAAGGATTCTCGAGCTTTCTGTCAGGAACAGATTCACTCTTACACGGATCAACAAACTTAATAGAAGATTTATTGTAACATAGTAAGGGATGCTGTCTTCAGACGTTAAAGCTCGAGAATGGAACGTTTTCCCCCACCTTACACTTTAACAGACAGTTTCTCCTAAGATAGTTGTAAAAGAACGAACGTCATCATGCCAAATGGTTCCTTTGAAATTCCAGCCAGAAGGAATGGTTGGCGCCTGGGAATAGCTAACAGCCTACTATCACTATTTCCTCAGTCTACTGCTATCCTAAAACAATAAAACATGGAGGACTCCCGACAGAACGCCTCTCCGGAGAGCGACCATTCGTGCTGGAATGAGGTGTCCCTGCTGAGGGCGTCTGCTGTGGTGTTCTCCTGCCCGGCCAGGTGAACAGCCACGGGATGCACTTGGAGGCGAACACACCAATCCCACAGCTCGAGGGCGATGTTCAGCAGAGTTGTGGAGTGAGTCCCTCCTTGTCTGTTGACATAACAGACGGCAGTGGTGTTGTCTGTCAGGATCAGGACTGTACGCCCGGCGACAATGTGGCGCAACGCCCGCAGTGCTTTCGAGATGGCCAGCAGCTCGAGGGCGTTGATGTGAAGAGCCGTCTCGTCGCTGCTCCATCTGTCGTGGACTTTGAGATCGTCGCAGTGGGCACCCCATCCGTAGAGGGAGGCGTCGGTTGTTACCATCACCTTTGGTGTTGGCTGTTGGAAGGGCATCCCCGACATCAGGTTGTCTCGTGAGTGCCACCATAGGAGGGATGAGCGGACTTCCTCCGGCAGCTGCAATCGGATGCTCTGTTCGTCTCGAAGGGGGTCGAATATGCGGATGAACCAGTGTTGAAGAGGTCTTGCCCTCAGTCTTGAGAGATACGTCACCGCTGTTGTCGAGGCCATGTAGCCCAGCAGTTGCTGGATCCTTCTCGCTGACAGGGTGGACGCTGCGTATACGTGAACGGCGGCTTGGATCAAGGTCTGCGCCCAAGTCTCTGGCAGGTATGCCCTGGCGGACATAGAGTCCAGAGTGGCACCGATGAAGTCCAACGTCCTCGCTGGTTCGAGGTAAGACTTCTTCGGATTCACTTGTAATCCGAGACGGGTAAGAAGTGTCAAAGTCATGTGGACGTCATGGTAAAGTCTTTGTTTGCAGGACGCCACCAACAGCCAATCGTCTAGGTACGGGAAGACGGAAGCGCCCTTCGTCCGCGGGAACGATACCACCGGGGTCATACATTTGGTAAAGACCCTTGGGGCAGTCGAGAGTCCGAACGGCAGCACTTTGTACTGGTAGCAGATGCCGACTGCGAAGCGGAGGTATCATCTGTGCTGCGGGCAAATGGCGATGTGGAAGTAGGCGTCTCGGAGATCAATGGAGGCGAACCAGTCCCCTCGATGGAGAAAAGGCAGGATCGACGGTAGCGTGACGGTAGCGTGATCTTGAACTTCTTGGGGTGGATGTAGTTGTTCACCCCTCTGAGGTCCAGGATTGGTCGAAGGGAACCGTTGGCCCTCGGTACCGTAAAGTACCGGGAGAAGAAGCCGGTGGAGATGGCTTTCGACGGGAGCTGTTCGATTGCTCGTTTCTCGAGGAGGGACTGGATCTCTTCCAGGAGGACCAAGCTCGACGGAGTGGAGTAGTAAACACCTCGAGGTGGAATATCTTGAAACTCGATGGCGTAGCCAAGATGGACGATGGAAAGGACCCAAGAGTCCGTAGTGACATGCTGCCACTCCGACAGATGTCGAGCTAGGGTCGGTCGGTCTCCGAGGGCTGGTGGAAGGCTGAAGAGAGGTTGTTGTTGAGGCGGCCCGCTGAACAGGTCAAAACCTGGACTTTGTCTCGGAGGAGGATTTCTTTCACGAGGTGGGGCATCGCCTGAATGAGCGTCGAGCGGACGACCCCGAAGAAGGCCTCAAGGGACCGGACTGGGCCGATCTTTGGAAGGACGAGGTCGACGACCTTCGCCACGACTGGCGGAAAGTAGAGGGCCTGCGGGCCTGCGAGACTGGGTGAAGGCCGATCTTTTTCGCCGTCAGACTCGCATTGACCAGGTTGTCCAGGGCCTTGTTGGTCAACGTGTTGAACAGGCCCTCTCCATCGAAAGGGAGGTCCTCGATTCTCCTCCGAGTGTCCTCCTGAATGTCCGCCAGTCTCAGTCAGGCGTGGCGGCGCAAACCGACAGATCCTGCCATGACCCTCGATGCAATCTCCACAGCATGTCGAGAGGAGACGAACTGCTGGCGGGAGATTGCTACCGCCTCGTTGAAAATCATGGCAGTAGCCTGGCGGATGTCCTCCGGCACCGATTCTATGGCCGGGGAGAGACGATCGAGGACCTTGCGCAGGTATGCCGCGAGGCAAGCCTGCATGTTGGACAGCCGTATGTGGAGGGAGGCGGCGGAGTAGAACCTCCTGGCATAGGTGTCCAACTTGCGGCCTTCCTTGTCCGGTGGGGTGGTATGTTGTCTGCCGCTCCCCTTCGTCTGAGCTGACTCGACGACCACAGAGTTTGGCACAGGGTGGTTGAAGAGATAACCGGCGTTATCCTTCTGCACCCTGTACAGCTGTTCTAGCCTCTGCGGTATCGGCTGTGCCGAAGCCAGCTTGTCCCATGCGGACTTAACAACTTTAGCAATGCGAGGAAGGAGAGGCAACGGGGCGGTGGCAGGTTGCCTTCCTTCAACCATCGAGAAGACCGAGTCGTCATCCTCCGGCTCCGTGTCGGCAATCTTGAGGCCAAGTGTAGTGGTCATCCGAAGCAGCATTGTGGAGAACTGTTGCACATCCTCCGGAGCTGAATTGGGCACCGGTTCTCCGAATCGCAGAGGAGGGGACTCCTGTGAGGCCGCTTCCGAGACATCAGACTCGGCGCTGGAGTCATATGACTTGGAGCTGGGTGAGTTCTCTCTCCGCTCCCGCTCTGGCTCATTCATCGTGGCCACCAACTGTGCCTTTTTAGGCTTGTCCGCGACAGAAACGGGGACCGTGGGGGCGTCCTGTTTAGGCGCAGCGACCACCGACTTCACCTTCTTGGTGGTGACAGGTGTTGTTTGGCAGGCCGTTGAGGCCGTGACCTGCTTGGTCACCACAGTTTCCACAGGGCGCGTTGCTGTAGACGTAACCCTGGGCGGCGGCGATACCGCACGGTATCGAGGTGAACGCTCCCTCGCTCTGTGGTATCGAGGCGAGGGGGAGCGGCTGAGAGAGCGGCGGCAGTCGGCCGGCGAACGGCTTCGGTGTCTACGGTACCGACGTTCATCTCTCTCTGGTGAGCAGGAGCGGGATCGACATTGCCGTTGAGGTGACCGGGACCTCCGGAAGGTCTTCCAGCGTCTCGGGTCACGATGGTACCGATCCCGGTATGATGGAGAATGTGACCGGTAGGACGCCGGACGCTCTCTCCACTCAGATTCCCTGGCGTACCTGGCCAAGTAGGACGGCGAGGTGTACCCGGAGGCAGAAGAGCGTGGCTGTTCCTCTTGTGTCTCCCGAGGAAGTGGCGATCTTTGCGGCAGCTCCGAAGAGCGTGACCGAGATCTAGCCGATATCGAGCACCGTTCCGGGGAAGCAGAGACTTGCCGGGATGGTCTCTGCTGCAGGTCAGGCGACCTGCGGTGGCTCGAAGGGCGGCGGTGTTGTTCCTCCACCAGGGTTGGAGGGTCTTCCACCGGCGAGTCTGGGTGCTCTTGGGGAGCATCTTCGATCTCGTCGTCCGAGAGATCGACCGGCTCACCTCGCCTTTTTGAAGGCTCAAGAATTGGAGGAGGAGTGGGAGGGTGAACGTCCCCACCCGGGGAGCGTTTCTTCTCCTTCCTCTTCTTCTTCTTGTCCTTCTCCTTCTCCTTTCCCTTGTCTCCGTCCAGAGCAGGGCGTTTCTTCTGAGGCATCTCTTTGGCCGGAGCCTCAGCCTTCCTCGTCGTCGAGGAACCTTTGCTGACTTGGCAGCCGCCGACAGCTTCGGGATCCTCGGTAACGCTGCGATGGGCGTTTCGCCGCCGGCACCGAGCCCGATGCCGACGAAGTAGACAGAACGGCAGCCGCCGATACCGTCAATGGTGCGGTTGTCTTCTTGTCGGCCATCTTGGGTTGGGAAGTCTCCTCAATTGCCTTCAAAGACTGCTCCCAACAGAAAGATTTTAGCCTCGAAGACCTGTTCCGGAGAGTTTGGGCAGTAAACTCTCGGCAGTTTGGGCAAGTCCGGGTGTTGTGGGTCTCGCCCAAGCAGAAGAGGCACTCCTTATGGCCGTCGGAAAGAGCGACCTTATGCCCACACGAGACGCACTTTTTAAACAACGCGGACATAAGACGACCGACGAAGTTAGAAGAAACGCGGAGGAGTCTGAATGTTTTACCAAGTCCGAAGGGAAGTCCGAGAGAGAGGTCAAGAAACAGTCCAAAGTATTCCAAAACCGTGAGGAAAATAGCCAAGCAGAGGAAATAGCGAGGAACAAGCTAAAGAACCTTCTGTACGCGATGGCGGACGAAAAAGAACTGAGGAGAGGCCGTTGCTCGGCAGGAAGAGCATGCGCAGTACCGGCGTGGGGGAGGGGTTCCCGCAAGCGAACGAGCTCTAGAAGTTTCGAACGCTACCACGCAGGCGCGAAAGCTCCTAATGTGTGAGGCACAGAGACCACGAAGAAGAAGAAGAAGAAAAAATATTCTCTGAATTGTGAAAAGGTTTTCTGTTTTGTCACCTAAAAACAGGTTGTACTTGAAATTCATAAGCCTCGTTAAAAAACATAATCAGCTAAAACAAAAATCTGTACAGCTACAAAGAAGCTACAAACAATCTTACTTTCATATTAACAAAAGTCAATGGCTGTATTTGCCCGAAGTACTGATGTACATTTTGTTTTAATCATAATTTGCTGAACAAGCCAGGAACAGTCTTGCAGCCAATTTAATGAAACAGTGGCTTGCTTTGACAAAACCTGTTTAATTCCCTTCATACTGTCTATTCAGTTTTCAGCTGGTTTTCTGTATCACCTTGCACAGTTCAAGAAACTACACAGGCTCACTTGCTCATTCATCACTGGTAAACCACACTAACAAAGCAGAGAATTTCCTTTGGAAATCTCTAGCCAGACAGGCCACTTTACATACATATCTAAGCCAAAGAAATGTCTGTCTTCTCCACTGCATTCCTCACAAAAGCATGATCCTTGCATTGGACAGCCTCTTCTAAAAAGGTTACCAAGGTTGTAGCCAAATTCCTTGTCTCTGCAATAAATACCCGTAAAGGTATTTTACAAAATTTATAATGCTATAGGCTACATAGGCTAGGATGGTTAGAAAATCAATCCAGAAAGATGCAGTTGTTTAGAATATGTAAAATTTAGCAGCCTGAGAGACCCATAGTGTGATGAGTGTTTCATGGAAAGGACATGTTGGGTAGAGTAGCTACTGGATTAAAGGTACTTAATTATATTTTATCGTTCTTAAAAATTGTTTTAATATAATTTATGCAAATACAACTCTGTACTCTTATGTACGTGACACATTGTACATATAACATTGTAGGCACAATATTATATGTGTCTAATGTTTTTAATAACCTGATGATTTATAAATCGTAATAAAGATGGATGATGATGATGATGATGACAGCCTCTTCCAATCAGAAGAAAGAAGAAAATATCTGTTCAATACTGCCCACTTCTGAGCCTACATGATTTATGAGATATAACTCTCTTCCTTAGAACTCATCTATCACAATGTTTTGCCTCCTCATACGTGAAGAAAAAACGAGGTGTGGTGATCTACGTAAAAAATAACTATCCAGCCAAAGAAATTCTCTTAGACCCTGCTGGACATTATCTGATGGTAGAAGTTCAAATGCGAGATCTTAAAGCATTAGTAGTTGGAATTTATGCACCAACTGAACAAAAAGGGAAATTCTTTTCAAAAATCAGGAAACAAATCGCAGAATGCGCAAATGAGAACTCTTATGAAAATATAATCATTTTGGGCGATTTGAACGGTGTCTTTAATCCTATGGAAGATAGATCAGGTATTAAACAAGCAAAAAAAAGTAATGGAAAATTGTCACACAACTTCTTCGAGATGATGGATCAGTTGTCACTATTGGATGTATGGACTTTTAAGCATGAGTCTGAAAAAGAATATACATTTTACTCCGATAGGCACAAGACAATGTCAAGAATTGATTTCTTTTTGGTTTCAAAAATATTACACAGTACCATACAAGATATGGAAATACTCCCAAAGATAACATCAGACCACATCCCTATACTACTTTGCTTAAAATTAAGGCAAAACACACAATATAATTGGAGACTTAATGATAATCTTTTGAAAGATGACACATTAGTGAAAAATCTGAAAGAAGAACTTCAAAGTTACTTCAAAGAAAACATCAACCATAGTATTGCAATGAAGACGGTTTGGGACGCTGACAAGGCTGTAATTAGGGGACACTTGATTAAAATGGGAGCTTGGAAGAAAAAGAAAGCTAATCAAGAACTGTTACAATTAATAGATTTATTAAAGGCAAAAGAAAAAGAATTTCAGGATAACAGTTCGAATGGAAGATTGAGATTGGAGATAAGATCAATACAAGACCAAATAGCAGCCAAAAATATGATGGAGATAGAAAAGAAAATGAAGTACTGCCGTTTAGATCAATTTGAACATTCCAATAAACCAGGGAAATGGTTGTCGTATAGACTACGTAAAGAAAAAGAAAAGAGAAGAATTTTTAAAATAAAAATGGGACAAAGAGAAATTACAGATCAAGGCCAAATTAAAAGAATTTTTCAAAATTACTACACACAGTTGTATAAAAAAGAGATGACGCAGGAAGAAGAGGAAGGAGAGATAAAGAAATACTTAGACAAACACGAAGTATGGACAATAACTGATGATCAGAAGAAATTTATGAACGCAGAGATTACAAAAATGGAAGTCTCGGAAGCTATCAAGAAATTGAAAGTCTCTAAAGCGCCTGGCCCTGATGGCTTCACTGCAAATGTCTATAAAACCTCTGAAGCGGAAATTTTGACACTATTAACAACAACTTTAAATGAAATAAAACAGAAAGGGATTCCAGAAACATGGAAAATGCCAACATCGCGCTAATCCCGAAAGAGGGGAAAGATTCTACGCTACCAGAAAACTATAGGCCTATATCTCTGCTTAATACAGATTACAAAATATTTATAATTAGCAACAAGATTTAGAAAAGTCTTAAATGAAGTAATTCATAAAGACCAAAACGGTTTTCTACCAAATAGGCAACTCAGGAACAATACTAGAATTTTACTTAATGTGATAGAATACTTTGAGAAAAGAAATGAAAAAAAAACTGGCGATAGTGTTTTTGGATGCAGAAAAAGCATTCAACAAAGTTAGATGGTCATTTATGCTTGAAATATTAAAAAGAACGGGTTGCGGTAATAACTTTGTTGAATGGATCGAGGCTATCTATAAAAAACAAAAGGCTAAACTAATAATAAACGGAGAATTGACAGAGGAAATACAAATCAACAGAGGAGTTAGACAAGGATGCCCAATATCTCCTCTCCTATTTATACCTACTTTGGAAATACTAAATATGAGCATAAGAGCCAATTCTGCTATAAAAGGGATAAAAATCCAAGACCAAGAATACAAATTGAGGGCATTCGCCGACAATTTGATTTTCTTTATGGAAAATCCAACAACAGGAATTAAAGAACTGGTAGTTGAAATAAATAAATTTGGAAAGGCAGCAGGACTTAAAGTAAACAAAAACAAAACTTATATTATGACTAAAAATTTGAAACAAAGAGAGAGAGGGGAAATTATAAAATTATCTGGATTTAAAATGGAAAAGAAAAGAAAATATTTAGGAATTTGGTTTACGGAAGCAAACAAAGACTTATTTGACAACAACTATAGAAAAATGTGGAAAGAAACAGAGATGGATTTAAAAAGATGGGAGAACCTCAACTTATCTTTATATGGAAGAATCGCGGCTATAAAAATGAATGTCCTTCCCAAATTTAACTTTTTATTTCAGAACTTGCTGATTATTATAAATGAAAAGGCATTTAAAGTATGGGAGAAGGAAATATCTAAATTTATATGGGCGGGCAAGAAGCCAAGAATTAAGCAGAAATTAATGACCGAGTTGCCAAAGAAAGCAGGATTGTGGTTTACCAGATCTAAGAATATACTACTATGCAAATGCCATGTTGTGGATATGTGATTGGATTATCTTAAATGATAAGAGAACGTTAATGATTGAAGGAGCAAATATGAGATTTGGCTTCCACGCATATTTGTGGTACGGTAAAGAGAAGATAGACAAGGAATTTAACAATCACCTTATACATAAATCTTTAATTCGAATATGGAAAAATATAAAGAAGAGAACATATACTAAAATACCCCTGTGGGTATCCCCACAAGAGGTTTTTTATGGGAAATGGATTGATAAAAATCAGGATTGGATTAGATATAAAGATCTCATATTGATGGATAGATCCGGCGTAATTAGATTACGAACTCGGGAAGAACTTGAAGGAGACGGCTGTAAATTGAATCGGTTCCCATACCTACAATTAAGAGAGAGAGTTATAATGGACCAAAAATTAGAAGGAATCTCAACACAAAAATCATACAATGAATTAGAATCTATTATATTTCTGAAAACCAAACAAAAGATTTCACATTTTTACAAATACCTTCTTGCCAGAAATATGGAAGATGAAAATATAAAAGACGTAATGATAACTTGGGCGAAAAATTTTCAACATGAAATTTCTTTAGAAAATTGGGAAATGGCATGGAAGAATACAACAGAATTTACCAGCTCACAGGACTTAAAAAATTTTTTTACAAAAATGATGTATAGGTGTTATTTAACACCGGAAAGGATAAATAAAATATACAAAGTTGGAGACAATAGATGCTGGAAATGCAAAGAGAATATAGGTACATTTTACCATGTCTAGTGGACATGTCCTAATACAAAAAAATATTGGATTAAAGTACACAAGACAAAGAAATTTTTAAAATATCTTTCCCCATGATGCCCGAATTATATCTTCTGAACATGACATTTATGTTTAACAAGACCTTCCAAATGAGAAATAAAAGAGTAATACTCTACTTAGTGACGGCTGCAAGAATGGTATTTGCTAGATCATGGAAGTCACCAACAATTCCAGAAATAGAACAATGGATTCAAAAAATAACTGAGTTAAAACAATTTGATACCTTCTCTTTACATTTAAAAGGGAAACGCATCGACTCAATTGAGAACAAGTGGCAACAAGTAGCACAATTTATGAAGCTAAAAGGATATTGGGACTGATTTAGATATTGCAAAGTAGATAATATGATAGAGGTTTCTATGGGAGAGGATGATATAAGAATATATATATATATATATATATATATATATTTTGACCAAAAATATTTGGTAGGGGAAGAGCTTATATATATGATTAAATTATATATATTATTAAAATATACTATTAAAACTATGTATAATAAAGAAAGGACATTTTGAAAAAGTAAAGTCAAAACTGGGTAAATTGGATAAGAGAAAAATATGGGCAAGCTTTGGTTTAGTATACAAGAAGAAATTGGGGAGTTTCTAGAAAGTAAAATAGCATTGAAAAGGCTCTGGGAGAGAGGTCAGGGAAGTCAAGGAAATGTAATAAAATAACATGATATAAAGTTGTATGTATGAAGTGAAAATGAAATACATTTCTGTGAAAATATGTAAATATGTAAATAACTGTATATGTAAGGAAATACGAAATGAACAATATGTATGTTATGTTTTTATTATTTTGCAATATTATATAAAAATAAAATGGGGAAAAAAAAGAACTCATCTATCATGGTCGACTGTACAAAACTGTAAGCTGAAGAGATGTTTTAGGCCACCATCTTGGGGGGAGCCTCCTTCTTGCCTCTGGACATCACTCCAGTCTGCATATAGCCTGCTTCTGAATAATCTCACAAAACCATCCTGAAGTCTATGAGTCCTTCATTCCTCACCAGAACGAACTCTTTCAGTAAACATTCATTCTCATGAGAAAAAACTATTGTTACTTGTATTGTCACAAATGCTAGAATTATTTTAACTCAACTATAGTTACTTTTTTACAACACTGTGGATGTGTGCTGCTTTTTCCCCACATGGTGGTGTGGGAAATCAATACATTTGCAAAACTATTTCTGCCCATCATGTTGCCATGGGATGTGCCCTTCCTTACTGGGGGTACTGCTTTCCTCATGAAGGGGGTACAAAGGAAGTAGGGAATAATTCCTTTTCCTCTTCACGAAATGACATGCCTGTGCACAAGCCCAGGCTATGCCCACAAATGTCAGCAACAAGTTTCTAGACAAGTTTTTTTTTCTATAAGGGTGATGACATTCATTAAAGTACTGTATAAATTAAAAAAGGCCACATTTGATCTCTACAATAAGCAGCATATCTTGAACTGGTAACACTGAGGGGATGTTGCAGTCACTGTGCTTCATGGAATCACATTCCAGTATCCAGTCAGGGTGATAAAACGAAATCCGAAATCCATAAAAGAGTGATATCTTTATTGGTGTCACTCTTTTGGCCAATAAAGGTATTGCTTTTTTGTAGATTTTATTCTATCTTGCCACACAGCCAACACAGCTACCCCAGATATGTTTCTTGGATCAGTTAAGAGTGAATAAACTCATCCT
The DNA here is from genome assembly GCA_948474755.1 of Ctenosaura bakeri. NCBI lineage: Eukaryota > Metazoa > Chordata > Lepidosauria > Squamata > Iguanidae > Ctenosaura > Ctenosaura bakeri. The sequence continues at coordinate 143,250 of CAOLHI010001706.1, read as the reverse complement.
CTGCCTAGCATCTGCAGATTGGCTGCCAATGTGATGCTCCATCTTGTGGTGATAGGGTGTCACTGCTCCATGTTATGACAGAAATGTACAGAGAAAAAAACAGGACTGGATATGGCAGGATTAAGACCATGTCAGCTATGCCTACACCACCCCTATCCACTTTTATGTTGAAAAGAATTGCATCAATTAGAGAGCATGGGAACAAACCATAATAATTTGTTGTACAAAAGAAACAAACTTAACAAAATACAAATGTGAATAGTAAAAGTGACTAAATAGGAATTTATATAATAAAAAGGAATTCACTTGGCATAATTTACTACTGAATTTAGAATAATTTCTGCCCTTTATTTTTGCAATACTAAAGTAATCTCTGTACTACCAATACTTTCCAGCTGTAGCAGTGAAATTTAGTAAGAATTATTTGGTTATGTTAGACTTCCTTATCAGAAAATCTGAAAACCTCCAAAACTCAAAACTTTTTGCTGCCAGCCATAGCTTCTGTCTTTGAAGTGCCAGCTACAACACTTCTGCTCGATCGTCTCTCAGATCTGAGGAGCATCACAGCCACATTAAAGGCAGAAGCAGGCAGCTTGCAATAAAAAGAGAAAGACTGAGGATTTGAGAGGATTTGAACACGAGAGCCATAGCCAACACCTCAAAGGCGGCAGCGGGTGGCTGGTGGCAAAAAGGGAAAGACTGAGGATCTCAGAGATGAATGAACAGAACGATTAGAAGCCACAGCCGCCACCTTGAAGGTGGAAGCAGGCAGCTGGCAGCAAAAAGAGAGACTGAGGATCTGTGAAATGGCTGAAGGCATGCATTCACCCCAAACACTATGCTTAGATTCTTGTTGGTTTCAGATCTCTCTCCAGCCTTGTGTCTTATATACAACACAAGTAGCAAACCAACAAGATATGAGGCTATTCCCAAAAGATTCTGTATTCCAAAAAAAAAAAAAAATACAGAACACTTCTGGTCTCAAGCTTTTCGGGTAAGGGATACTGGTACTCAACCTGTAGGATGCTGTTTCAAGCAGGTGAATATCACTGCATATTTGTAAACCAAATATTTATTACAGCAATTTATATAATTTTATGGCTTTATAGGCCAGATGTGATTATTCATTAATCTATTCATCTTTTCAACATAAAGGATGTTATACTTACATCCTCTAGGAATTCTCACATTCTTGATTTCTTCCTTATTCGTTCCCAGAAAGAGCAGTATTGGGTGAAGAGGCCTGGAACAATGAGTGTATTTTTCCACAAACTCAAAAACTAGTTCTGCTTTCCTCTGTCTGGGACATATGATTAATGCTATTGGCTATATAGACACATAAAACACATCACATTCACATCAGAAACGCTTAAGCTTTTAAATCAATTTTAAAAAATCTTTTGTTCACACCAACATAAAGTATTCAAGATCCTTAAAACTCATATACAATGCTTCACTGGGCAAGGAAAAGTTTACTCAAACAAAATTTGATATCAACACTTTGTTTGAAACTAGACATGCATTTATTCAAATAGATGTTTTTTCTTTCGTCTCTGGTATTTCTTTGGAATAATATTTTATTGCACAGTTTAAGGGGATAATCTTGACTTCTATTGGCACAGCTAAATTCGGATGAGTTGGGGCCATTCAAACAACTGCCGTTACTGTCTGTAACCAGCTTGGCAAGCAATTGACTGGTCTCATTCATTTTGGTTAAGAGGCTACAGTTTCCAACACCTCTCCACTTCTCAGCATTCTAAGCAGCTGCATAATGAGTTTAACTGCTCTGTCAAAGGCAGAGGTGGCTGCTGCCTGACAGGCTTATGACTGCTGTGCTTTACAATGTTGTCTTCAGACAACTGTCATAACCCACATGTTTCTCTCATTCAGAGGTGATACATATTAAAGCACAGAACCCACTTCCCAAAAGCAATCACAGAAAAACAACCACATACAATAAATACAGATTTATTGCTTAAATACACTATGTTGCTGAAATTAAAGAAGCCTCTACACATATTAATTAATTAATTAATTAATTATTAATTAAATAAGGAAGCCTTTGCAAATATTACACTTACACCATTCCTAGCTGGCAAGGACAGGTAGCAATTTCTTGACTGCAGAAATGTGATAATTGGCAGAAGATATATAAGTGGATCAACTTCAGGACAAATGACTACTGAATCATAACCACGAGCTATTGCTGGCCAGGAGTAAGACTGCACATGATTAGGACCTACAAAATGGTTCCTTAAAAGATCCTATCAGAAAGAAAGGTGTACATATTAGATAAAATATATGTGCATTTACTTATAAGAAGAGAATCAAGGACAGAGTGGTAATCAAATCAAGCTACAGCATGTACATAGGCAGATCTTTCCTGTTAACAAGGCATTTAACTCTTCAGAAATAGAAGTGGCCTGCTACTGAAACTCTCAGAAAACCTCCTCCTGTACACACAGTTTTCCTACATGATATGCATTAAATTCACTGGATCACAGACCTGTCTTCTTTGGGAGATATGTAAGAGTAAGCACTTCAAAATTCTTTATTTGAGAAATAAATAAAAGATTATTGGTGAGGGGGGATCAGCTTGATCAGAACTGTGTCAGGCATTTCCTTGGCCACCATAACAAACTCCACTGAAACAACTGGCATAATCAAACTAGTAACAACTGTAGACAAAATCACAAATGGAAATTCTGGGGATATCATTTGAGATTTATTAGCTAAAAGAGTAAAAAAAATACACCAGAATTATTAATCTTATGCATGCATCATATTAAAACTAAATCAACTGTACCTGTCTTAATCAAGAAAGCCATTTTACACACCAATTATAAAGTTTAAAGTTGCATATACTTCTTTTCAAAAATAGTAAGTCACCCTGCCTCATGGGAATGAGCAATGTAACAACCTTTGTGATCAATCAGCAAACTAAAACTCAGTCTCCCATGTTCTTCCTAAAACTGACTTTCAAGCTGACAGACCACACCAGGTATTTTAATTTTACTGATCTCCTCGCTGTTTTTAATGTTCAAGATAGCAGTTACATTTAGCAGTTACATTTCTATACCATTTATCAGTGCTAAGCACTCCCTAAGTAGTTTACAACGTGTTTAGCTAGTTGCCCCCAATAAGTTGAGTATTCATTTTACCAACTATGGAAGGCTGAGTCAACCTGGAGCCCTGCAGAACTGAACTCACAACACTGTGGCTGCAGTACGGGCATTTAACCACTGCACCACCAGGGCTCTTAAATAGATCTTAACTATCCACAGTCATCTCCGCTGTTTAGATTTTAGCTTTACCTGTTGTAAGCTCCTCTGAATATTATCTTAATACTGCGTGAAATGCTCTTGGTTAGTTCTAACTACAGTAGACCCATGAAATCAATTTTTCAATGGTAACACATAGTAAATCCAATGGATTCACTGGTTCTATTCCAGTTGAATAATTCTAGTGTAGACTAACAATATGACAGAAACTATTGTCTGTATTTAAAGGCATGTGCGCTGTTTTTATTTTTGTACATTTTAATTATGTTTTAAATGTATTTTAAAATATAACTTAAACTGTTTATAACTATGTGTTCTAACAGAACTAATATTTAATTCCTTTTTCCGCTTTTTGTAATGGTACATTTTTAGCTAATGTTCTATTTTAAATTTTGTAAGCTGTGGAAAGAGAAAGGTGGGGTATAAATGGAATGAATAAACAATGACTCACAAATAAGAACACTGGATTTGCTTGTAAGATGTTTGTTTTCAGCAGTAGAAGGGGAAACCTTCTGTTGTTGGGTTGCTTCTCCCATTCACTCTGTCAGGCAGCAGCAGTTTGCAGTAGCAACCAGAAGGATGAGCAACCCATGAACTGATCAGTCCATGTTACAGCTGAGTGAGAAATTAACTCACCAAAATAAGTAAAGCAAAATAAAATATAAAATAATAAAAAGCAAAGATGAGAGACCAAAGGGAAAAGGAACAGAATATGACTCCCATCACCTTCCCCTCTAACACCAAGAAGACTTCAGTTTTCAGGGGGTAGGATGTTTCCCATTCCACTGCTGGAACCAAACAACTCACAGCTAAGTCCAGTGTTCTTTTTTCCAGCAGTAGAAGGAAAACTCCTGTAGTGGAGCCTACCAAAGCTCCCCGTCTGATGGCTCATCATCATGAACTGATGATATCTAGAATACTACACTCTAAAGTATGCACCTACCAAAAGAAGCCTCAGGAAGGCAAAGGTATTTCACAGTAGAGACAAAAACAAGTGGAAGGAGAAGACCAAGTGACTGCCCTACAAATATCTAACAGGGGACCATGAGTGCACAGAGTAGGAGAAGTAGCAGCAGTGCATGTGAAGTGAGTGACAAGTGAGAAATTTACGAGACCGGGGGAAAAATAACAATTATAGAGGCAGCTCTGATGGCTACAAAGGAATTTTCATACATCTTCTTAAGAGCTGAATCTGTCATTCTTTTCTCAGGAACTTTCTAGCTTTCCCTTTCCATCTCTGGCATGTATGGAAGAAAAAACAAAGGTAGAAACAGGAGCATTCAGTAATGGGATCTGGAGCTTGGGCATGAATGGCTTGGCTAAGTTATAAAATTTCTTAGCTACTATGGAGTTTGTATGCACTGTTGCCTGGTTTGGGACACTTTTCTCTGACCATCTTCATGAAATCTGAAGGGAAGGCAACATCAGAAGAGGAAAGACGTTGTCTGGAAAATGATTCACCTTTCCAGTGAGACAAATCAGGATCCTTAGGCTGGGATGGATCAGAGGGACAAGGCAGATCTAAGGTCTTACAGGCTTTGTGAATAAAAATCCTAAATTCCTCAGCCTGAAAAAACATTGTCTTCCAGAAGCCAGATCTTCCCCTGAAAGCTGCCCCTCATCACAGTCAGGAGGTAAAGGAGAGACAGAACACACTGAATGCTCCTCATTCAAGGAACGGATTGGACAAGACATCTTCCTTTCTTCCTTATAGTTAGGAATGCTTTGAGAGGCAGCACCCACTGGTTTCTTAGATGGCACTACCAACTTGTATTGTAAAATGGCCAATGCATCAGTAATAAGGGGCCTTTGTGCCCGGAACAAAACAGTGGTGCAATAGTGATGCTTAGGGTAGAAAAGTCCACACTCCAAGGTGTAAATGGCAGAAAACTCCATTGGAAGAGTGAAGGAGGGGAACAGGAAGATTTTCTATTTGGGACGGTAGGCTGTATCCTGAACACCTGCTGGAGCAAGACACAATGAGATGGGGATGGAGAAGGGTAGGAACGGGCCTAGGCTTCAGAAGTTGTGGTTTCCTACATTGTCGCCATCCAGAACCACTTGCAGAAGTCTGGGCAGAGATGCTGTCCAACTACAATAGGGTGCATTGTGGATAGTACTCACCCCAAGAAAACAGCATGGCTAATCCATCTTTATATCCAGTCCAGGCCTGGTGTTTGCAGTGATGGGTGCTTGGTCCCAGGTGAAGGGCTGCCCCCTTCTCCAACCACACCCCATCCCCTATAGGCTGTGACTGCTTCACTGCAAAGACATTGAACAAGACAAAGCCAGAAACTGGAGCGACTACAAGTGAGTCTCCAGACCTCCCAGGGTTATCGTCCTCCTGACCACAAAAACAGAAGTTTTTGACCAACAGAAGCTGGTAAACAGAGGTGTTTCCACCTAACTCTGTCTGACAAGGAAAAAGAGGAAGAAGAGAGAAAAGGATAAGACAGAAACAGAGATGATTTTTTTTTTTAAGGAGAGAAGACTGAGGAACAAAGGAGAGTAATAAGGAGTTAAGTTGTATACAGCAGAGGCAGGAACAAGACCAATCATCAGTTCATGGGTTGCTCTCCCTACTGGTTGTTATTGTGAACTTCTTGCCTGTCACAGCAAATGCAAAGAGCAACCCACTTCAGGAGGTTTCCCTTCTACTGCTGGAAAGTTTTAAATAAATAAAAAAAATACTAGATCACACTTAACAAGCAGGAATTGAGTAACAGCAATAATTCTTCTTGGGTTTTGAGCTTGAGGGTTGAGTGTTGTAGCCTCAATTTATTATTCTGAAGCAATTACTTCAGGTAATAAAATAGAAATGTTCCTTGGCTTCATTTCTTTAACAGAAACTTTGGTAGCAGAGGTAGCAGTAACACAGAAAGAATAGAGAAAAATTCTTATTCTACAAAAAAAAAAAACAGCAGTTCAAAATGTTTAAGCAATTTTTTTTTATTCAAAACTAACATTATGCACATGCAAAATGAAACAACCAGGTCAGGTAAGCCTTACGTAAGTACAGTCCTCCCTTCACATTCGTGAGTTTGATTATTTGCGAGGCACATGCTTGCCTTCCCTCCCCCACATTTTCCTCCTCCCATTCCCTCACCCCAGTCTAGTGAGGCTTCTGTTTAAAACGAATGTTTTTTTCTTTTGGGTGAGCAAAGCTCCCTCCACTGCTGGAGGAGTGTTCTCTCTACCATGTGGCTGCACATTCTGCTGGTAATGGATGTTGATTGATCAGGTGTTCTCTTTGCTCCTACCCCTCCCCTCTGGGAGGAATCTCCTTTCTCAGGATGCTGACTGGAAATAGCTAGACTGCCAGAACAGAACTCAGTGCTTCACTCTTCTCTGACAGGAAAGTGCCAGTGAGCCCTCATATTTTTATTCCACCTGGTAGTGCTGGGGTCAGAGGAAAGAGAATGGGAGGGGGATCATGGGGGTTACTCATCGTTCCCACTGTCATAAGAGTTCTGCACCCAAACCCTTGAGAATGTGGAAGGGCCACTGCAAACAGAAACATCTTGAATCGTGAAACCTTCTTCCAAAATGCATCCTGCAATGATTTTTTTTTTCTTTCAACAACCTCTGCTTTTCTTATGATATCCATTTTGGTGGCAAAATGTATAGATTCATGCTTTTTCAACATGCCGGCTAACTAGTGAGGCAAGCTAATCTGCTTTCCCCTTTCTTTTCCGTTTTTCTCTGTAAACACACTCAGTAAGTTATTCTGGAGACAGAATAACTTACTGAGATAAATTGTATCTTGCTGGTCATAGGTAACCACACGCAGGTACAGTTGGATCACCCAGAATAGAAGCCTATGCTTTCCCAGGCCAAGCTTCATTGCACTGTTTACTGCAGACATATTGCTGCAGCCCAGCCCTGAAAGTCTGTCTTTTTCCAGCCTTCCTTCACCATCCCTGCAATGCCAATGCTGAAAGAGAAAAAACCTTCCAGGCAACAAAAGACAAAAACGGGATGCTAAGCTTGGGTCCTGTAAAAAGACTTTGTAAAAACGAGCTTCTTCATCAGAGTATTTGTTAACTGAAGGATCCCTGTATTCTAAAAGAACTAGTGTTGTTGTTATAGTATTCTCAGATTCAAAGTTGCAGCTGACAGTAATTAAGAAATTACGTCAGAGATATGACCTCTTCTTTTTATATAATAATGAATATTACCTTTTTTAGAGCTGGAAACAACGGTGCTTTTTCAAGAGATGAGCATGGTTCAATTTTATTACTAAGAACAACAGGAAGGCGTGCACTGATATTCACCTGACGCTCCTAAAAATGAAATATCACAGCACTGTTACATATGATAAATATGAAGGCTAACTTTCACATTTCTGTTCAATGACAAATGAGAGAAAGAAGGAACAATCCACAACTCTCTGGGTTAATCCCACAAGCCAGCTGAATGTTCTGATCTATTAATATCAATGCACTTATAGCAGCAACAGCAATATCAGTGCTAAGCACTCTCTAAGCGGTTTACAATGTGTTTAGCTAATTGCTCCCAACAAACTGGGTACTCATTTTACCAACCAACAGAAGGATGGACAGCTGAGTCAACCTGGAGCCCTGGAGGATCGAACTCATAACATTGTGGCTGCAGTACCAGCATTTAACTACTGCGCCACCTTAGCTTCCCTCCTTCAGTTTTGTTAAACAGTATTTCCTGCATACTTATCTCACTAACCTTTTCCCCCTCAGGCAGCCACAGGAGAGAATGGCTTGCCCCGTCAGCCTTCCTAGAATGATCTTTCGCCATAAGTACCAACCTCTCATCCTCAGGAAGGCTTAAGGAACAATCTACAACACTCTGGGACATACTCAAGCTATACTAAGAGTGGGATTGGCAACTGACTGCAATGCTGTTCTTCTAAAAGCAGCTTGACTTGAAGCAAACTTGTCATTTTGTAGTGCCTAATGAAAGCACTCAGCAATTTTCAAAAGGCTGCTTTACAGACATCCTCTAGCAATGAAGCTGTTCGAAAGACCACCATAGCTGCCACTGATCTTGTGGAGTGTGCCCACACTTTATGTGAAATGACCTCTCCCAGCTCTTTTAATATCCTAGGATGCAATTCATCTGGCCCTGGAGACTTGAATTCATCCAGTGTGGCCACGTATTCCTGTACCACTTCTCTACCTATTATGTGCCTCATTTCCCCTCCTTCCTCACCTGCTCCCCAACCGCCAGGTTGAGTGCTTGTATCCTTCTGGGGAAAAACTGAAGCAAAGAAGGTGTTAAGTGTTCTGCCTTTTCTCTTCCCTCTGTTAGTAATTTGCCATCTTCTCTGCGCAGCGGCCCTATTGTCTCCTTTTTTCTTTTGCTGTGGACATATTTTAAAAAGCCCTTTTTATTGTTTTTAATGTCTCTGGCCAGCCTAAGTTTGTTCTGTGCTTTAGCCTTTCTAACCTCCTCCCTACATCTCCTGGCTACTTGCTTAAATTCTTCTTTGGTGGTTTCCCCTTCTTCCATTTCCTGTACATGTTTCTCTTAACACTTAGCTCAGCTGAGAGTTCTTTAGTCAACCATTCCGGTGTCTTCAGATGCCTTCCATTTTTCCTCCTTATTGGCACAGTTTTAGACTGTGCCTTCAGTATCTCCCTTTTAAGGAACTCCCATGCCTCCTGAACTCCTTTCCCTTTCACTATTCTTGACCACGGAATTCCAGCCAGCATCTCCTTAAGTTTACAGAAATACGCTTTTTTAAAATCTAAATGAGTATCTGGCTACACTTATCTTCTCCTTCCCACTGAATGCCAAATTCCAATAGGGCATGGTCACTCCCCCCTAAAGATCCAACCACTTCTACCTCAGAAGGTCATCCCTGTTGGTCAGGATCAGATCTAGAATATTTGATCCCCTTGTGGCTTCTTCCACCTTCTGGACCATGAAATTGTCTGCAAGACAAGCAAGAAACTTGCTGGACCTTGCTGTCTCGGCAGAGTTTGACTGCCAGCATATATCCGGGTAATTGAAATCTCCTATTATTACTGTATCCCACTTTTGAATGTGCAGTCATTTGGTTGAGGAAGGCATCGTCAAAGTCCTCAGTCTGGGTTGGAGGTCTGTAGTAAACCCCCACCAGTATATCCCAATTGTTTCTCGCTCCCTTAATTCTTACCCAGATGCTCTCAACCTGGCTTTCTGGGTTTAAGTCATGGATCTCTTCACAGGTGAAAACATCCTTGACATACAAGGCTACTCCTCCTTTCTTGTCTGGTCTATTTTTACAAAATAGGCTATACCCCTCTATTCCTATATTCCAATCATGAGACTCATCCCACCAGGTCTCAGTGATGCCTATCAAATCGTATTTATTTTGTTGTACTAGGAGTTTCCCATACTCTGTGCAATGTTTGTTTACATTGCCCTGAAACAGTTCAGGTAGGAACTCTTACAAGTTTAAAAGTAACATGTTTTTGATTGTTCTTAATTTTGCGGAAAGAATCAAGACTTGGGAGTTATGTACTTCACGTAGTATATGAACATGTCAATTGCATTTGTATCTTGTAGTGGAGTCTCCTTCTTTGGAGGTTTTTAAGCAGAGGCGAGGTGGCCATCTGTCGGGAGTGCTTTGAGGGTGTTCCTGCATGGCAGGGGGTTGGACTGGATGGCCCCTGTGGTCTCTTCCAACTCTACATTTCTATGATTCTACGATTATTTAATCTGTTTTTCATTAAACAAAGATGTCAAATTCTGCTTCAAAAACACTTTTCAATAGAAGTGCTTTCTTTCCCTTACTGTTTAAATCCTTTTTTAAAAAAAGATTCAGAAGATTCGAGATTCATGAAATTCATGGATTACCAGAACTTTCCAGGGATTTGGATTGGGGTTCGGATTTGGAAAATTCTGGATTTGTCCCATCCCTAGCAGATACACACACAAGCTCATGTGGTTATATATTAATACCAAACTAACAATATTAAACAGTGTTTTTTAAAAAAAGAAGCAGTTCATCTCCTGGAATACCTCTGTTTCATCTTCTCCATCAGCTACTTTCAAAACATCAGGGTTTAAAAACTGAAGAAGCCTGAAAAATATATTTAAAAAGTGTTTTTCAAATACAAAGTTTGCTAATACAGATCAATATATTTAGCAAATTTAAATTATGTTACAGCTGGCCCTTCTCCCAAAATGCTCAGGGCAACATTCATGGTCTACTCTCTTTTTTATCATAACAGCCATGCTTTGGTGTAGGTTAGGCTGATACATGATGGCCTCTGGCTTCCTACTCTGAGCCTTACAGCTAATCAGCCTTTGAATCTGGGCCTGTACAATCCAAGTCCATCACTCTTCCACGTATTGAACCACACTGCTATCTAAAAAGAGTGTTTTTTATTGATAAAAATTAGTATCATGAATTCAAAATTAACTTACTCACTGCTCTTTAAAGTAGATTAATCTTGAATGGATGAATAGGTATTCATAGTATCTATTTTATCAATTCAAAAAATTCTTTTTAAATAGTAATATGATATAATACTTAAGTGCTAGACTTGTGTTATACAGGCCCAGACTGAAAGCTGATTGCTTCAGCAATGCCATTAAGTATTTTCCCACTGTGCTAGAAATTTAATCTGTTTCTAGAACTCTGCAATATTTCATGCACTTTGTAGAAAAAAATCCCAAATGCTCATAGAAACCACACACGCATATTCACATAAGGCTGAATTTTTGCTAATAGAGAATGCCTCACTGAAAAATCAAATGAAAAAACTAACTGCAGGACCACAGTAAATTATGCCAGTTGGGGGTTTTTTTGGTTCAAGTTTCTAAAACATCTGACATTCTACTATATGCCAAGCAGTAGTAGTGACTTAAGCATGCAGATGATTTTCCTCATGGAATTTAGAGATACTGTGCTTTGCATCAGCTTTCTAAATCGTAGGAAAATGCTACATCTTAAGTAGGTATCTGTGATGTTGCGTTCACTCCATGCCATGTTAATGAATGTAGAATACGCTATCGATATAACATAAGGTTTGCATCGACATAAGGAGAGGTTGGTACTTACCGTGACTATTCATTCTAGGACAGCTGGAGGAGCAATCCATGACACAATGGGTCATTCCCCACACACCAGCTGGTCAGGGAGGAATTTTCAGCCTTAAAGGTCATTTTCTGTTAAGACCATTGTTCTCTCTCCTCCGTTCTCAGTTCCTTTACAAAGCCTTGCCTGCTACCCTTTTTCTTCTTTGCACTTTGTATTTATTCTTACGTCCACACTCTATATTCAGCTACCCATTCGGCGAGGGTGGATTGCTCCTCCAACTAGCTTAGAATGAATATTCACAGTAAGTACCAGACTCTCATTTTTAGGATAGCAGGAGGAGCAATCCATGACACAATGGGATATACCCAAGTCCTGTCTATTAAGATGGGGGTGGCTGTTCTATTTACAAACTCTCTGAAGCACCATGCGACCAAAAGCTGCTTGTGCTGACTTGTATTTATACATTTCATAATATCTGATGAACGTCAATGGTTCCTTCCATTCAGCTGTGTTACATACTGCCTCCAGTGAAGCTGGGGCCTCATACCCCATCGTCATAGCCATCAACCTCATTGAGTGTGCCCAGATATTCTTGGGTCTTTGTACCTTTGTCTAATCATAGCTGTCTCGTGCTGCCAGCCTGCCAAAGCTTCAAAGCTGTCTAATCAGCAGTAACTAGTAAACAGCATTTGTGCCACATCAACTATGCTTCCTGACATGATTGTTACACATTCATGTTTATGCATAATAAACTATAGTATTAGAAAATTATTGTTATAGGTTATCTTCTTATCTTCTTAGTGTTTTAACTTAGATTAATGTAGCGAGCATTTGGTTAAGCTGTTAAAATAGAGAGATAGGTAATTGTTATTTTTAAAATGTAGCAATCAATTGGTGATTTGTTATATATTGACTCGGAAGTACTTGAGTTGTAAATGTGGACTGCTGTTAAGTAATTACAGCCTAGTGAAAGAGAAACAAAGAGAATAACTTGAGAATGGATGGCAAAAACAGCCTGACCAATGTAAAGCTGTGTAAATAAATAACAGAAATAACAGATATGTATTAGATAAAAGTATTAAAATTAAGATATTGAGGGGACCAACGGAAATTTGGGGAGAGGAAGACACAAAGAATTTACCAACAGGAATCAAAAGTATGCAAATACTATATCAGGATACAATCAAAATGTATGATGTAAAAAGTTAGATTCAGCAGGGTTTTTTTGTGATCAAGCTTAATATGCCTCATTAAAAACACTGGTAAAACCCTCTGTGCTTTCTTGAGAGCCAAAAGGCAGGTTACACATGACAGTTTGTTTAAACAGTCGAAAAGCAGTCCAGAGCTACCGAGTCTGAATTTAACAAGAGTCCAAGGAGAGAGTCTCCATGAGCAAAATCTACTATGCAGGTAAAGGTCCAAAGAACACGAGCAGAGAATGCAGGAGTCAGTAAGGCTGTTACCACCAACAGAGTCAATAGATTACAGCAGTTTTATCCCATTCTGACCTCTGATTACATAGCCTCAGCATCCTGGCCAGCTGTGGCCTAATTAACAAGCTTTTCCTTTTCTACCTGCACTGGCTGCCGTAGGTACTGTCCCTCTCATGTCTATAGGGTGTGGGAAAAGTCCAGTCTGGGTCCTTTGGCGTGGGCATGAGAATAGCAAAGGAAAATGCATGCTTTAAGCCACCTTGCAATCATTTGCTTCAAGGCCTTATTTCTTAAAGTTTTTGGATGAAGAGGCACAAATAAGGCCATTTTTCTAATTGGTTTGGTCCTTTTTATATACTCTTTTACTGCTCACTTCACATCCAACTTGTGCCACTTCTTTTCCAAGGACAAAATTAGGACAAAAACCAGACAAACATGTATTTTGATATTTTGCTCTACTACCCATGCATTTCGGCACAAATGAGGGGTCTAATGTCAATATTATTTTGTCATCATCAGTCCTACAAAAGCTCTTATTCACTGAGAGCACGGATAACTCTGACACTCTCATTGCTGACGTAACGTCTACCAAAGAGACTACTTTGTAAGAAAATCATTGTAGTGAAGACTCTTTCAAAGGTTCAAAAGGCAGTTCAGCCAGCACTTCAGGGACTCGATTTAAATCCCATGTTGGAAACCTATGCAACATTGGTGTAGTTAACAGTGTAGCTCCTCTCAAAAGCCTCTTTATATTAGGATGAGTTGTTAACTTTTCTCCTCCTAGACACAATACTATAGATAGCACAGCCACCTGACACTTCTAAGTATTAAGTCTTAATCCCTTTCTTAGACTATCTTGAAGAAATTCTAACACATGCCTAATTTCAGTTGTTTCCATGCTGACTTCATTTAACACACACCACTTTCAAAAACTCTTCCAAGTGAACCCAAAAATGTTTTCGTCAAATCTCTCCTTAATGACAGCAAAGCATTTAACACATCAGTTGAATATCCATGACCACTCAACATTCCTTTTCCATCTCTGAGCAGCCAGTCTTAGCCAGTTTGGATTTGGATGTAATAGCAGACCCTGATATTATAAATCAGGTCTTCTGGGCAGCTTCTCTGGTTTCCCCACAGACATTGCATTAGTGAAGGAAGCCATGGGTGACAACGTCAGTGCAGAGCAATCAATATTACTGTTGCCTCTTCCAATCTGATTTTCCTTATTACATTTTTAATTATTGCCATTGGAGAAAATGCACAGAACTTCCCCTCTGGCCATGGCACCTGCACCGCATCGTGATATTGCACATCTACGCTTCCATCTACTGAAAAACACAGCCTCAGTTTGTAATTTTGACAGGATGCAAACAAGCTAGCTTTGAAAGACCCCCAAGCTTCCTCCATCTGAATGAATATTTCTTGGTTTAATACCCATTCTCCTGGATCAACAGTATGTATTCAGTACACCCTTGAGGTAAGTGGCTGATAGCGACTTTAGATTTATTTCTGCACACTTCAAAATCCAGGAGGATTCCTAAACTAGCAATTTTGACCGGACACACCGCTGGTTCGAAATGTAAGCCTTTACTGTGTGGTTTGTCAATATTTGTATAGCACTGCCCCAACAACCTTTGCTAGTGTGAGGAGGGCTAATCTCACTGCTTTCAATTCCAAGAAAGTTATGCTCCATTTCTTGTCACTGCCAGACCATATTCCCTGATCTGAGTAACCTTGGCAATGGGCACCCCAGCCAAACTTGTACCTGCTGTTAGAGTAATTCTCAACTGAGTCATTACAGGCGCTCCCTTGTCCAAGTTTTCTTTGCAGAATCAACACTTCAGCTCTCTGTTCAGCTGTTGTGGAACTTTTACATTCTGATGTATTTACATTCTGATCTTCATTATGCATAACAAGTAAGGTATTAAAAATTGTAGCAGCTCCCTTGTATGAAAATGAGCCCAAGGTACTAACTGGATTGTAGATACTAACAGCCCCTGGACCTATACCAAGAACTTCACTTCTGCAGATCTCATGCCTAGTAATTCTTGGTGTACTTTCCTTATCTTCTCCTTCCTTTCCTGTGACAGAAATAAATAACCCAATTCTGTATCAATAACTGCTCCCAAATGCATGATTATCCCGACTATAGACTTCTCAAAGTTTATTAAAAAACCTAAGTTTTGCAACAAGTCCAGTGTCTTCCCCACATTCTTTCTAGCCATCTCTTTGGATCCAGATTTTAAAAGAATGTCATGCAAATAAAGAAACAGGTGAATCCCTTTCTTTCTGAGAAGTGCAATAGCTGGAATTAATACCTTAGAGAAAACTCTTAGAGCTGAGCCCAGCTCAAATGAGAATGTTTTAACTGATAATGCTCACCCATAAACTGGAAGCGTAAATCCTTTCTGTAACTCTTTGCTATAGCTACAAGCAAATACACTTCTGTAAATTTTACAGACACTAACCAATTTCCTTGCTGCAATTTTTCTTTAATTGACTGCAATGTCTCTATCTTAAATTGCTCATACTTCATGTAACTATTTCAAATCTAACAATGAACGGATAGTACCATTATTTTTTGAAACCGTAAAGAACAATGAATAAACACCTTTACATTTTTGATAATGAGATACCACCTCTACTGCCCCAATTTGGAGAAGGTGAATTACCTCTTCCTTGACTATCCGCTGTTCTCCTTTATTTTAGGCACAGGTGGGGGGAAATATCTAGTCTTTGCTTTCCTAACAATCTTAATCTTGTAACCTACAGAAACTACCTCAATAACCCAATTATCCAAGGTTATACTATACCATAAACTTTCAAACTTTACCAATCTCTCCCCCCTCTGTATCTGATTTCCTTCACAACTGTTGTCTACCCCCACTCCCATTGAATTGGGTAGATCTGTTTTTCTAAAATCCTTGTTTACTGTACTGTGGCCTGTTGTCTTTTCCCTAACTCTCTATTTTGCCTAAGTTTGTCTAAGAAATTGCCTGTTACTTCAAAACGAATATACATTTCCATGAAAAGGCCTCCATTCAGTTTCCTTTTGGATCACTGGCATCACTTCTTATCTTTCCTTTCTTCTAGAACCTTCTCTAATGCCTTTTTTCCAACAGGAGAGCTCCCTTGAAAGGTATATATGCTGAATTATTTCTTGATTTTTGGTCAGCTTCCCAATGTATGAGCCAAACAGACCTCCTAGCATTTGTTATGGCCATATTTCTGGCTGCCAATGCCACTCCATCCTGACCTACATCCGCAACGTATCAATATGCCTTGAACCCTGTAAGGGCCATACTCCATTCATGTTTGCTTCTATCTTACATTGTCCGCATATCCTGGACCCATATCCTGGACTTTATGCACCTTTTTAAAGACCGTTTCTACCTTCCTACACTATCTTTCAGGGTCATGTCCCCCTCTTATGGAGCTACCACTCTCGAAACAAGCACTGCAATTGAGGCATCCATGAATGGGACCTTTAAGAACTCCAAACACATCTTCAGAACCCAAATATCCCTCCAAGCAAATACAGCTTCTGCCCATATATATTTAACCTCCTTGTATTCAGGGGAGCCTCCCATCTAACTCTCAAGATCCTTAAACATGTCTGGAGACTAGGACAAGAAGCAATGGATTCAAATGACAGGAAAAGAAATTTCACCTGAACCTCAGGGCCTCAGGAAGAACTTCCTGATGGTCAGAGCTGTCTGGCAGCAGACTATGCTGCCTCAGAGTGTTGTGGAGTCTCCTTCTTTGGAGGTTTTTAAACAGAGGCTACATGGCCATCTGTTGGGAGTGTTTTGATGTGTGTTCCTTCATAGTGGGGAGTTGGACTGGATGGCCCCTATTGTCATTCCCAACTCTATTATTCTATGATTCTGTCAGGCCAAGGTATCTCAAGGACCTTAACACAGGTCTTCTCAACACTGATGCTACTCTTTATACATCCTTTCTTCCATCCTTGTCATCTCTACTCTCATCACCCCATTCCAATGTATTAACCACTCTTTCTTCTTATTGCAAATAGTCTCTCTGCAACTTCTTCTCCTAAGGTTCTGTCTTGATCACCGCTGATTACACCTAAGTTCTGTTCCTGTTCCATTTCCTCATCTTCTTCATTATCAGAATCAGAATGACTTCTCATGTGTCTCAATTTTTCCTTGCGTTTTCCTTTCATCCTCTTCTGTCTGTTGTTATAGTATATGCTTCTCTGCTTTCTTCTCCACCTTTACATTGCTCACATCCCCAGTCTTTGCCCTGTCATGATCAGCCATCTGATTAACTAATGACTGCTCTGCACTTTGTTTGATAAGGCTGTGTCAATCAAATTCTGTATGTCATTATTTAATGAATTCATTGTTGGTCATACTTGCAGTCTCAACATAGTAGACTATCTTAAATAACTCATTAATAAATTTTCTGTTAAATTACTATTAAATTCATTTCCTTGTGTTAAAATAGATTTCATTTCTCTTTCAATTAATTGTTTCAAATACAGTTGTAAATCATCTAATTTAATCACTACTTCTGACCTCAGACTCTCCATATTTCCCTGAACTGCCCGCAATTCACAGACAATGCTCTGTATTGATGGGGCTATTGCATTCTGTTGTTGCTGCATTTTACCTGCTAGCAATGCTTTCAATTCCTGAACAATCAACATGTGCAAAGAATAGGAAAATTCCAAATTCCTCCCCTCCTGCAACCCCACAGTGGCAATCAAAGAGCACTGCTGTTTATTGGTTGTCTTTGACGCACCAATCATGTACATCCCAGTTTTAACCTATGTCCCACCTACCACCCTAGAACCAGTAGAATCAGCATGCCCACTTGAAGCTGTCGGCGGCGGGTGAAGGCCAAGCTGATGCGGGGCGAGCGGCTGGAGCTGACAGCGTTTATTAGTGGCCACTAAACAGAGGGTTACAGCACCCCCACAGGTAAGCCCCAGCACAAATGTAAACCAGTCCCAAAGCAAATGTTAAGTCCCAAAGTAAATGCAGGCTACTTCCTAAAGCAAAGAAAGGGTTACTTCACCCAAGCAAAGACCAAGTGCTCGGGCGCCAGGGAGGCTGGACGCAATCGCTGGAGGGAGGGGCTGGATCCGGACACAGGCAGAGGAGGACGTGGAAGACCGACGCTTGTTGCTCCGTGTCCTCCCCTCCCAGCGCCCGTCCTAAGTAGCTCCCTGGCCCAGCGGCGGCCAATCAGGTCTGGGCTCTCAGTTGAGAGCCCTCAGCCTGCCGCCTGGCCTCACAGCTGAGAGCTCTCAGCCCGCAGCCACTTCTCTAGCAGCCGCCAGGATCGGCGGACTGCCTCTTTCCCCTGCTGCCGTTGCAGGAACGTGGGAGGAGGGGCAGCAGTTTCCTCCGAGTTGGAGCCACGGGTGGGCGGAGCTCCCGGACTGAAGCCGGGGCCTGCCCTTCCCAGCGAGCCTGCAGGCACCCTGCCCGCCGAGGCAAGCCCCAGGCCGGCCCCGGCACTGCTAAGAGCCCGTCCGCGTCGGCAGGGACCTCCGAGGCGTCCGGGTCTCCCCCCGCATCAGCGGCGGCCTCCGAGGCGTCTGGGCCTTCCCCCGCATCGGCAGTGGCCTCCAAGGCATCCGGGCCCTCCCCCCCGTCAGTGGCAGCCTCCAGGGCGTCTGGGCCCTCCCCCACGTCGGTGGCGGCCTCCGAGGCGTCCGGGCCTTCCCCCGCTTCGGCCTCCAAGGCGTCCGGGCCTTCCCCCGCATTGGCGGCGGCCTCCGAGGTGTCTGCGGGCCCAGCCGGGCCCATGACAGAAGTGACCATCGCTGACTTCTCCTGGCCAATGGACACTATCAGCATAACTCTGGTATGAACGGTCTTCTTTAGTTTGGATGGCTACTTTAAAGCTTCTCTACCTTTTTATCAGACTATCTCTCATTTCCTCTCTTTCTTTTCTCTATGGGGGGCTCCACTATTTTTTCCCAACTCGCTCTCACTGGAGGACAAGAAGATGCTTTTCAAACCTCTGTCCACAGTCTCACCAGAGCCACTCTGAGGAGCAGACATCTGGCTGGCACCATCCTCTAGCCAACCAGAGCCAAGCTGGGGAGTAGCCATCTGGCTAGCCAATGGTTTCACATCTTTCCCAGCCAAGATGTGTTGTGAGGCAGTCAGTGTGCTGGACTCAGGTGGCTCCTCGATCATTCTTTTCTTTTTCTCTGTTAACAGGTCTTCTTTATCAATTTCCTCCTTCACAGACCTCTTTTTCTTAACATTACTCTCCATTCCTGTTCTGCCTACTAAAGATTTTAAATTATGAATTTTACTATGAAAGGGTTTAATCTGTGACCAGCTGGTAAGGCAGGAAACTAAAACCTGAGGACAGAGGGAAGAGAGCAACACTCTTAACAGAAAAAGTACATTAAGCCTGAAGATTCTTGTCTGATCAGCTGACACATGAGGAATAACCCACTGTGTCGTGGATTGCTCCTCCCACTATTCTGAGAATGTGTTATAAGCAACCAAATGGTCAATGTTGACAGTTTATTATCTGTAGGGTAGTGTAAATGTGTATTTAGCCACACTGGCCAGGCAAGGCTTTGTTTACTTAGAAGTAATAGTAATCAACAAAAGATTTACTATGTATGGGCTTTAGATTATCAGGGTTAGGAATGCAGTTAACAAAATAGGTAGCAAATCAAATAGAAAGGTCCTGAGATCTCAGCTTAGTGAACAGAGATCAAAGAGACTGGGAGGAAAGAATGGCCCCAAAGTGCCTGTACAATGTTAAGTGAGGTAGTCAGAGAAACTGAAATAGAAGCCATGTCCGCAGTAGACTGTTATAGTGCTATTATTCCACTTTCAACATTCTATGGAATCCTGGAGTTTGTAGTTTAGGGAAAGGTCTTTGAGGCCCCTCCCTAAACTGCAAACCCCAGGATTTCATGACGATGAAAGTGGAATAATAGCACTATAACAGTCTAGTGAGGAAATGGCCACAGATAACACAAGTGATGTGGAAATGCTTTGGGTCAAAGTATGTGAAGTTAGTGCCTTGGAAAAAAGCTGGAAGTTTGGAAGAGGTGTAAACCTGGATAATCTGCCAATGGGCACTGTGTGTGAGTGAAAGTGCATACCCCTATATAATCCAATCGGTGTTGTAAATTATTTACAAAGTGTGTTGTACGCTTAGCATCCTGTGCCTTTTTAAACACAATGAAAAATACTGGTTTGTTTTCTTGGAAGTAAAAGTGTAGCAAAACACGACAGTATCTAAAGAAATGTTAACCATCTCAACATGGACAGTCACATTTAAAAAACCCTTCTGGTAGATCCGCATTCTTTCCTAAAAAAGGTTTGTTGTTGTTTTGTGGTCAAGTTGTTTCCAACTTATGGCAACCCTAAAGTGAACCTATCACAGGGTTTTCCAGGGCTGAGTATGTGTGATACATTCAGGGTTACCTAGTAGGTTTCCATGGCCAAGCAAGAAACAAACCCTGGGTCTCCAAGGCTCCAACTTTGGTCCAAGATTCCAACCATTACTCTATGCTGGCTCTTAAATATGAATTTATTTTGGAAAAACTGTAAAGACAAAAAACATCTGAACTGCTCTGAGGTTCAGTGCAAGATCAAAGACAACCTCTGTTCTTCTTTAAGCATGGAAGACAAAAAAAAGGGGGGGTACCTTCTGCAGAAGTCCATAGGAGGCATTCTGGATACTGGGCTGTGCCTCATTTACTATCCAAGAGAAACAAGATTATGTGTTCATTACTACTGAAAAGGACAGGCTGCTTACCTGTAACTTCAGTTCTTAGAATGGTCATCTGTGCGCTCATACAAGTGGGTCTTTGCACCTGTGCAACATCTGATTTTGGAAACTTCTAAAGCTGAGCAGCTTGAAAGGAACCCCTCCCCTTCCTGAGCATACTAAGCATATTCAAGCCTGCCAAGCTACCTCCCTCTCAAGTTTTGAAGTCCACCAAAGCACAAGATCTGAAAGAGGGGGCAGTAGGGCAGGTCTGTGTAAGGACACAGATGACCACTTGAAGAATTGCAGTTACAGGTAAGCAACCCTGTCCTCCTTCTTCATGATCTCTGTGCCTCACACAAGTAGGTGACTAGAGAGCTTGCAGAGAGGAAGGTGGGTCAGGTCCTAGAAATGGAGGACAAAACCACATGGCCAAAATGGGCATCTTGTTGTGCTCTACAGCCTATCTGGTGGCTAGGACCACATTGCTGCCCAACAGACTTCTGGGAGTTCCAGGCCCCAAAGAGCAGCAGAGAAGGCAACTGCTCTTGTGGAATGTGCCCAGAGAGAAAGAAGAGCTGGACAACTGGCAAGTTCATGTGTAACTCAGATCACCTTTACAATCCACTTTGAGAAGCGCTAGGAGGATATCTTGTGACCTTTATGCCTGTCATCATACCACACAAGCAGGTAGGGAGCATGGCAAAAGGAAGCTGTTTTCTGGATGTAGAATGTGAGGGCTCTACAGACATCCTGCGATTAAATGGAGCATTTCAGAGCAGGGAGTTGAGGCTAGAACATTGGTAATACGATATATTGGCTCATGTGGAAGTGTGAAACCACTTTTGGCAGGAAGGTAACATCCCAATGCAGGACTACCTTGTCCCTATGGAAGACAAGGAAGGGTCCATCAGAGCAAAGTGTTGTGAGTACTCCAGCTCATCTGCCCAGAATTATGACACAAGGAAGGCTGTTTTCAAGGTAAGAAGGTTCTCGTCAACAGTGGCAAGTGTTTCATAGGGGTGACACGTCAGCTGGGAAAGAACCAAGGAGAGCAACCAAAGGGCAAAGGGCACTGAAGCCAGGGAGTACAAGTGTTGGAGACCCTTAAGAACACACTTGACTGTCAGATTGCAGAAGAAGTGGGACAGTGAATCCATTGGTTGAAAGGCCACAACCGCTAAGAGGCAAATCTTGATGGAAGAGAAAGTGGGGCCAACGTTCCTTAAGCGAGAGGAGAAAGTGGAGGACAGTAGAGAGGGAGGCCAGTGAGGCTAGTTTGGATGGAGTCACGGCAAACACCAAGAAGAGTCTCCATTTGTAGAAGTAGGACCTGAAAGCCTGTAAGATGGCATGGATCCTGAGTTCTTTGAGAACTCAGTAATAGCAGAGTAACAGAGAAAACATTTCCCTGTTTGAGTGTGGCTTCTTAATATATGATGGCTGATCTGAAATATAAGGCAGAAAGCAGAATTCAAAATGTAAAAGAAAATATTTACTAAAACTTATAACAATACATTAAACTCACCAATTAATTAATTAGATAAGAGATATGCTTAGCATATTTTAGAAGTTAAGAATAGTTAAGATCAGTTGAAATTTTAAGCAGCAATATGTGTGTGTGGTTAGCCAAAGTCAGAGAGAAATAATGACATACAGCTGAGACTGACAGTTGAGAACTCTAGCAAGGATAGCCAACCAGGTAGGGAAGAGAGAACGCTGCTGTAATTTCCAACAAGTCCTCTTCTCATTCTCTTGGACCCATATATAGGATTTTCATACCTTCTTGTAGTCTCTGGAAACAGTCTCTCAGTAGAGGCTTTGTAAGAATATCAGCAATCATATCTGTATTGCAGTATTCCAGTTGAACAAGTCCACTACTGCACCTCTCTTACACTTTATGAAATCAATGTCAATATTCTTCCTTTCTCACTTTCAGAAATCTTGATGCAACTTTGGTTATCTTACATCAAAATGGTTGGTTTGGGCTCTGTTATCTCAAAGTCTAGAAATAATCTAGAAAATGCATCCATTTTCTCTCATTCCATACTGCCTTTGCTGACACACACTCAGCACCAGTAGAAGAATCTGCAATTGTAGATTGCATCTTACTTGTCCAACTTACAGCTACTCCACCATAAAAGATCAGATTTCCAGAGGTTGATTTTCTGTCTGCCAGATCTACAGCCCAGTCAGCATCTGCATAGGCAACTATTGTGGACAGTCACAGGCTGGTAGCATCTGCTTGTAATCTGCAGTTCCTTTCAGATATCTGGTGACTCTTTTTACTGCAACAAGATCCCTTTCAGTAGGACAGCTAACCATTCTGCATAAGATTCCAACCGAATTTGCAACGTTAGGTCTGGGGAAATTAGCTATGTATAGTGGCTTTCCAACTGCAGTTCTGTAATTGTCTCTGTTATTCAAAGGTTTACGTTTCTCATTGCTCTTTAAGAAACCCATTTCCATTGGGGCTGGCATAATTTTTGCACCTTTTTTTTTATTATTTATTTGTATCCCGCCTCTCCATATGGATCGAGGCGGCGAACAACTTACAAATAGCATGTATTTCGAAACATTTCTATATGTGCCCCCAACAAACTGGGTACTCATTTACCGACCTGTGAAAGGACCAAAGCATTCCAGAAGATCTGTTTGATTAAGAAAGAAACTTCCATCACTACCTCTATTTGTTCCTAGATAATATGAGATATCTCCCAAATTTTTGAAATCTATCTCCTTCTTGAGATTATTCACTATATCTTCACTATCTGCTTGGTCTTGACTGCACAGCACCAGATTATCAACATAACATGTAATTTAAGTCCATTTATTATTTCTGAACCTTTTGTACAGACATTTATCAACAGTGCCTGGGGTGAAACCTTCTTTGATGAGAAGTTGATTCAATTTTTCAGTCCATGCTCTTGCAACTTGCTTCAAACCACAGAACTTTTGTTTAAATTTGCAAACGAGATGCTCTTTTCCAGGAATTTGGAACCCTGGAGGCTGCTTCATATGTAATTCCTCATTTAAATCTCCATAGAGGAAAGTTGTTTGCACATCAAGATGCTGTGCATGCATTTTCTTAGAAGCTGCCACAGCAAGGCGAATTCTTATGGTTGTTTGTGTAACCAGTGGAGCAAAGGTTTTGTTATAATCCTCACCAAATTCTTCAATATAACCCTCTGCAACAAGTCTGACTTTATATCTTTGAATCTCCCCTTCTGTATTTTGCTTTGTTGTAAAAATCCATCTGCATCCAATTGCCCTTTTTCCTTTTGACAATTCTGTTCAATTCCATGTCTTATTTTTATATAAAGATTGCATCTCTTCAATTACAGCTTGCACCTCATTCTCTGAATTTGATTTAGGTAATCCTTTGATCTTTTGCAAATCAAAGGGTTTTAGAATCTCTTCCTCTGTTGCAAAATAAGAGAATCTTTCAGGTGGCATACCTTTACTGCTGAGTTCTAACCTTCTCAGCTGGACTTGGATAGCTGGCTCCCCTTCTTGCACACTATCCAGTTCCTTGCCATTCAGCTGTTCCACTGCATCTGTAGCCCCTTCTGGATGCAAGACATTTGTAGGATGGAAGAATGGCACACACTCTAGTTTGTGCTGGGAGTCTCCTTCCACTGCCAACAAATCTGGATATGCATCTTGGTTTGAATTAGATTTACGCTGTGGTCTTTCATCAATATATACAGCACTTGTTAATTTTATTGTACGCCCATCTGGATTCAGAATCCTGTAAGCATTTCTAGCATAACCAATAAAAATTGCTTCTTCACTCCTGCAGCTGAGTTTGTCTCATTTCTGCTTGGGAATATAGGTATATGCTTTGTTTCCAAAAAGTCTGAGACGATTCTGTTTGGATTTAACTCCATGCCATAATTCAAATGGAGTTACATCTTTGGATTTAGTTGAAAGTCGGCTGCACAAGTATGTAGCAGTCATAATGGCTTCCGACCAATAGCTTTTGGGCATGTTTGCTTCTAAAGGCATGATGACTGCCATCTCTTTTGAGAGTTCGGTTCCAACGTTCTGCTACTCCATTCTGTTGTGGAGTGTGAATGTCGGGTAGCCCTCCATATTTCAGTATGGGACACGCAGTAGTAGTTAATTAGCTGCTTGCTTGTAACCAAGGATGGGAACCAGAGACCGTTAGATAAACAAAGCTAAGAATGCAGCACTGATAAGAACTACCAGCCGAAGCTGCCCCATTTCAAGGTCTCTAGCTGCGGGAACAGAATCTTTTGCTTCTACTGTTTGATTTCTGCTAATTGCTTTCAGTTCACTCACTGAAGTCCTGTACAATGCATCATACTCCTAAATAAATCATGTATTGCCACTGTTACATTTGTGTGTGTGATTTCAGTTCCTGTCAGTAAACTTGGGTACTTTGATGCTGAATGCCACGTTCTTTTAAGAACTCATCAAATTCAGCATTGACAAACTCTTTGTCATTATCTGTACACAGGCTCTTGAGTTCATAGCCAAATTTATTAGAAACATGATTAAAATATTGTTTGAATTTCTGAAAAGCTTGACTTTTCTCTCTGAGAATGTAAGTGTACATATATTTGCTGAAATCATCAATAACAGGCATGAAATAAGAATTTCCACCTGCAGACTTTTGGCTGAATGGACCACAAACATCAGCATATAAAAGGTCCAGCGGCCTGGTGTAACTGGCAGATGAGGAGCTCTATCTGCCTTTTCCTTTAAGCATTCTATACATTTTTCATTGTTAGAGCACGTTTTGAATTTAAAGTCTCTAGCAAATCCTTGATAAGCCAGTTTCTTGATGCATTCTATATTCCTATGGCCAAACCTGCACTGCCATAAATTTAAACAACCTTGTGATTGCACTGACCTACATTGTTTGCAAATGAATCCAAAAATTGTAGTTGATAACAATCATCTTTTAGGATTCCTTGAAAAATTAAATTTTTGCTATGAAAACCAAAACAGGATTCCTTTTTGAAAATCATTCTATTTTTTCTCGCAGTAGTGGTTCACACACTATAAAGTGAGGCCTTTAAATCTGGCACATAGCAGGCATCTCAAAGTCCCCGTACTGTTTTGGCCAAGCTTTGTTTGCAACTGGACTGTACCTTTTCCTTTAGCAAGCACTGATTGTTCACTGGCAAAGTAAACAGAAAAAATTATGTTTGCATCAAAATCCATAAATGGGTCTCTGTGATTGAAATAATTACTTGTAGCACCAGTATCAATAGAATAGAATAGAATCTTGACTACGGTCATAGACCAGCACAGATAAAAAGGGGTACAGAAAAGGATAAAAACAGGTTAAAAACAGCACTGAAATTCTCCTTCAGGTTGCACAGCTCCCATATAACAAGACAAGCTTGGAACTAGTCTACTGCAGATGTCAGTGCCTGACGAATTTTAACCAGTGCTGCACAGAATCTGGCAACACTGTATGTTATACGGGGGTTGGTGTATGAAAGTAACAAAGAAGTGTAGAATTCTCCAGTGCGTCCTTGGTATTTATGCAAGAGAGGGGAAATAAGGCTGTGGCGAATGTCCCTGTAGTATGAGCACTGGAGAAGCACATGCTCTGTTGTTTCAATTTGGCCAGAGCCACAGGGGCACAGTCTGTCTGAGAAGGGGATTTTCTTGTATCAGCCTTTGAGGACAGCTGAGGGGAGGGCATGACATCATGCCAAAATAAAGGCCCTCTGGTGTCTAGGTACTTCTAGTTTTGCTAAGTATGCCATAGGTGAAGATTTATATCTGTTGGGGTCAGAAGCAATAAAGGCTGAGGTGCTAGCTAGATCCAGTTGTTGCTCTGTGGCCCTTTCCGCATGCGGAGGCGGAAACGGGGGGAAACGCACTAAAACAGAGCTTACCGGCAGCCGGGTAAGTCCGTTGCCATGTGGAGCAGCACGAGCTCACTGCTCAGCAGTCCTCCGGAGTCCAAAATGGCGGCTTCGGCATCCAAAATGGCGGCTTCCGGCTGGCGGAGGCTCTCCACCAACCAGAAAAGCTCGTCAGCCAGAAGCCCGCCCCAGCAGATCTGCAGGCATACACTAGTGCATGCCTGCAAATCTGCACTGGAGCACGGCGATGGAGCTGCATGGGGCTGCGTGCTCCGTGCTTTTTAAAAACCTCTGAAAAGAGGTTTTTAAAAAACACGCTGCACCACCAGTTCCGGTTGCTTTGGAGCAGACTGAGGTGTGGAACTACGAAAAGTAGTCCACCCCAATCCACTCCTCGGTGCAGATGACCTCCATCGGAGGTCGCTCTGCACCATTTTAATACCCCGGTGCGGAAAGGGCCTGTATCTACCACCAGTTGTTTGATAGCTGCTTTGGCCTTATCATATCCCATGCTGAGCAGAAGCTCTGGGGAAAAACCCAGCGATGAGATTTTAGTTCTCACTGTCTGTTTCCACGTAGACTGGAAGTCATCTCTCAAGTTAGTGGAGCCAGGCCAGTGGGAAAGAAGGATAGTCTAAGCCAGTAGCTGAGTACAGTTACCCACACTCTGGCTTCCACTTTCATAAAGCCTGACTCCAGTCTCAAGGTTGTGTTGGAGACACATTTTGGAGCTTGGAAAGATCTTAAAAATTTGAATTGCACAAGTTCTAATGGTGCAGGGTTCGGGACGGGTCGCAGTTGGGATCCATATAGGAGTTGTGCTACTGATTTGGCTTCGAAGAGTTTAAGTGCCACAGGTATATATTGTCTTAAGAAATTTGAGAATGGCTGATGAGCTCCTCTGTGCACTACCGGCCACATACTCTCCATGTGCTTTCCTGCTACCAGTAGCATGAAAGATTGCTCCCAGATATTTGAAGCAGGAAACCTGTTCAATCTTTTATCCACCTATACTCCAGGTATGATTCTTGGGCCTTATAGCAAATGCCATGATTTTAGTTTTTTGGTAATTGAGTACTAGCTGATCCTCTCTGCAGTACTGTGCTAGTGCTCTTA
Organism: Ctenosaura bakeri; assembly: GCA_948474755.1. NCBI lineage: Eukaryota > Metazoa > Chordata > Lepidosauria > Squamata > Iguanidae > Ctenosaura > Ctenosaura bakeri. The sequence continues at coordinate 115,844 of CAOLHI010001706.1, read as the reverse complement.
GCGCTCTTTTTAGGCCAATGGGTTTTCTTGAAAGTATTGCAGCATCGTCAGCATAAAGTAGAACTGAAATGTGTCTTCCCTCTGTTTTGGGGGGATGGAAGTTTGTGTTGTCAAGAAGGCCTACCACATGCAGTTGATGTTTGTTTGGGGCCCCTGGGATTTAATAGTTGATGAGGCTGTAGATGCAGCTTCAGTACAAAGCATTTTAGCAGAGGTATTTGCTACTCGGGATGTCATACATTTCTTGAGTAGATGTAGGGAATAATCACTTCCACTATCACTGTCTGTATCATCTAAATCTGTGTAACGTCCTGACAGCTTTCTGTGTGTCTGTGGAGAGGGAGGTGATTTCTGTGGGGCTGGGTTCCTGCTAGATTTTTGTTGGGCTGTCAGGGTATGTGTCCAGATATCTGTAAGTTTTCTTCTTAGCACAGATATTTCTTGATTAATAGCCTGAGCAACCTCCATTAGAGAATGCTCCTGGTCCTGGCTGGCAGTTTTGTTGCCTAGGTTCTTACAACTTTTATCAGCAGAGTTATGTCTGTGTGTTAGTTCTCCTGAAATGAGGTCACGAATTGTCTCATCCTTAAAGACTCTGATAGTTTTGATATAGAACGTTTGCCAAAGAAACTCACTCTTTTGTATCAGTCTGTTAGGAACAGAGGCCTGGTTGAAAAATGCATTTGCTTGCTCTTAGGCTGGGTAAGTAATGAAAATCTTTTAAGTCAATTGTTCTGCTGTGGCAGTTTAACAGTTGGGAAAAAAAATTTACAATAGACTTCCAAATATGGGCATTGTGATGTATTTCTAGGAGGAGCTGCTTTTTCTGTAGCACACAGCAGTGTTTGGCTACATCCGAGTGTCCAGATGACTCAGCAGGGCAAGCTTCTTCCATGTGACCAATATCAGCTGCCTTCTTAACCTCCTGTTTGCCATGAGGGATTTGCATATGTAAGGCTTATTGGAATTGCTCTACTTTGTTTGCTATATCATTTAATCTCTGCAGAATAAGAATCAAACTTTCTGCAGACAGTAGGCAGACCTCACGGAAAGGTTGAGCAAAATTATTGTGAGGTACATTGCCAGCAAGTCCCGTGAGTTTATTTCTGTTTTCGCTGTCATCCCCCTTATCTTCCTTTTCCAAAGAGTAGTTTATGTTTAAGTTTTGAAGGAGTGGGGAGGCTGTTTTGCTTACTTCAGATTTCTGTGGCAACTTAGGGAGTGAAAAAGTAGCTTTGGTTTCATATCTCTTACTCACAGCTTGTGGTGTCTCTGCTGCCGAAAAAAGTGAGCCAATCCTCATCTGTTTCTCCACTTTGTGGGATTCCTGAGTTCCCATATTATTGTTGGGACTGGTCCCGATTCTTGTGTTGCCTTTGGAAGGCATTTTGATGTGTACAGAGGTGATAGGGCCCGATTACGTTGGGAGGTTGTTTCAGTAGTTGTTAGTTTGTTGCCATCTTGCCTCCTCCCTCGCCACTATCAATAAGAATCACCTTGTGGTATTGATTCTCAGTAGACTTTTGCAGTTTTGCATTCATCAGACCAACATTAACACTAGTGGAAAATTTGTGCTTGGAATTAATTTGTTTTTAAAAATTTCTTTTTTTCCCCATTTGGTCTATGTTGCTCTGCGGTTGGCTTGGCTTTGCTACTTTTCTTCCCTTTTGTTCTGGGAAAGGAAGAGGCCTTGTTATGCAACTTCTCTTTAACAAGATGAGCTAAATTTCTGCTTCTTGTTTCAGGTTTGATTTTCATTAAATTTTGCCTATTTTGATATTCTATAATCTCAGTAACAGTATTTTGCAAAGTTGCATCTCCCTTAACTTGCAAAGTATTAATTATTGGACAGTAATATTCTGGAAGACTAGCCAGAAACAGTCCAAGTTTCACAGACTCTGGGATAGATTCTCCAGAAAGCTGAAGTTCAGACAAAGTAGTCATAAAATTAATAAATCAATAAATGTGCTCATTCAAAAACTGAAGTTTACAACTTTGTATTCACAAGCCTCATTATTAGAGCAGTTTGATTTGCAATACTTGGAGAATCAAATAATTTCTTTAGTTTTATCCCATATTTCTTTAGCACTTCTCAAATCTCTGATATGATAGACTATATTAGGATCAACTGCTAATCATATGTATGCTGCTGCTCTTTCATCATCCTGATTAAATTTCTCTTGCTTTGTGTCTGCTTCTGTGAGTCTTTGCCCTTTCACAGCATTGAACAATCCCACAGTGGTTAACAACATCTGGACATTCCATGACCAGGTTTTATAGTTACTTCCATTTAGCTTTTCAGCAACAAGAAATGGATTATGACTAGCTGCTGCCATCTTCTATTAATCTTCTATTGTTTAAGCAGACAGTCTCATCAGCCTCGTGATTAATAGATGAAGCACACACATTACAGTAGACTCTGGGTCCGTAACCCAGAAAAATGTTGGGAGTTACCCAGGTGGTTAGTCCAATGGGAAGTCAGTATTAGCAGAGTAACAGAGAAAACATTTCCCTGTTTGAGTGTGGCTTCTTAATATATGATGGCCCTGGTGGTGCAATGGGGGTTAAATGCCAGTACTGCCGCCACAATGTTATGAGTTCGATCCTCTAGGGCTCCAGGTTGACTCAGCCGTCCATCCTTCTGTTGGTTGGTAAATGAGTGCCCAGCTTGTGCGGGCAATCAGCTAAACATATTGTAAACCACTTAGGGAGTGCTTAGCACCGATAAGCGGTATAGAAATGTAACTGCTATTGCTGTTGCTGCTATAAGTGCAATGATATTAACAGATCAGAACATTCAGCTGGCACGAGGGGTTAACCCAGAGCGTTGTGGATTGCTACTTCTTTCTCGGTAATTACCAAACTGTCATTTGTCATTGAACAGAAAACTGAAAGTGGTTAAATGCTGGTACTTCAGCCACAATGTTGTGAGTTCGATCCTCCAAGCCTCCAGGTTGACTCAGCCTTCCATACTTCCACAGGTTGGTAAAACAAGTACCCAGCTTGTTGGGGGCAATTAGCTAAACCACCTAGGGAGTGCTTAGCACCAGTAAGCAGTATAGAAATATACATGTTATTGCTATTGCTATTGAAATACAAGGCAGACAGCAGAATTCAAAATGTAAAAGAAAAATATTTACTAAATTTTATAACAATAAATTAAACTCACCAATTAATTAATTAGGTAAGAGATATGCTTAACATATTTTAGAAATTAAGAACAGTTAAGATGAGTTGGCATTTTAAGCAGCAGTATGTGTGTGTAGTGAATCAGAGGGGAACAGTGACACAGAGTGACAGTTGAGACTGACAGTTGAGAACTCTAGCAAGGACAGCCAAAGAGGTGGGGAAGAGAAAATGTTGCTGTAATTTCCAACAAGGACAAGACCGCTGAAGTGGGATAGGAGACATTGAGAGAAAGTGGCTGAATCAGTATTGTATCAGCCAAAATGGGGCTAGTGGGATGGCAATGGTCTTGTTGGTCACAAGCTTGGTGATGACCTGGCACAGGAGTGTGAATGGAGGAAAGAGATAGTAGAGGCCCCGTATCCAGGGAAACTGGAACACATCTCCCAGAGAGTCAGGGCCTCTCCCTGCTCTGCAGCAATATCGGGGACACTTTGTGTCCAGAGGAGGTGCAAAGAAGTCCACATCCGGGAGGTCCCCGGTGGGACACTGATACAGAAGGCCAGATCTGATAGACTGCATTTGTGGTGAGGAGAGAGGCTGTTGCTTAGGGCATCTGCTAGAGTTTTGTCTTGACCCACCAGGTGGACGGTTATGGAGTGAATTCCCCTGGGACACACCAATTCCATATTTGAGTTGTGAGATGAAGGAGGATCGAGGAGTAGATGCCTCCCTGGTGGTTGAGTTAGCATATGGCTGTCATGTTGTCTGACACTGTTTGAACAATCTGGCCATGGATGAGCCTCTGGAAGGTGTGGAGGACCTTAAAGATTGCCAGTAGTTCAAGGACACTGATGTGAAGAGAGGCCTCAAGTCTCATCCAGTGACCCTGGACACTTGCCCCTTGGAATGAGCTCCCCACTTCGTGAGGAAGGTTGTCATGCCCTTGCACCAAGACCCACTGGACTCTTCCCAACAATCACACCCTAGAAACATGAGAGGGACAGTACTTACAGCAGCTGGGGCAGGTGTGAAAAAGGAAGAGCTTGTTAATTAGGACACAGCTGGCCAGGATGCTGAGGCTATATAATCAGAGGTCAGGATGGCAGAAAGCTACTACAATCTATTCACTCTGTTGGTGGTGACAGCCTTGCTGACTCCTGCATTCTCTGCTTGTGTTCCTTGGACCTTTGCCTGCACAATAGATTCTGCTTATGGACCCTCTCTCTCTGGACTGTTAAATTCAGATTCGGTAGCTCTGGACTACTTTTGGATTTTGAAATGCTGTTTGCTAGTTATTGCTAATTACATAGCTGTGAAGTCTTGGCAGGCTGCCAGCACAAGACAACTAGATTCCAGACCTTTAATTTACAACTCTCAGGGCCACGGAGGCCTTGCAGCAGCAAAACCAAATCCTCGTCAATCAAGTCAACCAGATGACTGCAGCTGTATCTGCCTAGCAGGCTTCAGTCAATCAACTCCAGTGTCTGGCACTCCCCCACCTTTTCCTTGGCAGAAATGCCCTGTCTCTCTGCATTACTGAAAGAAAGTGCCCTGTTTCGCAGGCACTACTGAACAATTGGATACATTCCTGGCTCATTGTCAGCTATGCTTCTCTATCCAGCTGGAAGATTTCCCTGATGACTGCACCAAACTAGTTTTTGTAGCGAGTCTCTCATCTGGACCAGCAGCCAAATGGGCCACCACCTACCTCCCCCAGGACAGCCTTCTCCTCAAAACCTCTGCTGGCTTCATGAGGGGAAGGAGGGGATACCCAGTGCAAGCAGAGACTGCCTGGAGTAGAAAAAGGAGTCTGTGGCAACTTACATCACTACTTTTTGGTTGCTGGTCCAGCATCTGGCTTGGAATGATGCAGCTTTGCAGGATCAGTACTGGACTTCCTTAGCTGAGGACATCTTAGATGAGCTCGCCACCCTGCAGCAGCTGACTGAGCAGTGCATGAGAGCAACTGCTTTTACAAATGCTGTTTGCTAGTTACTACTTATTACACAGCTGTGAAGCCTTGGCAGGCTCCAAGGACAGGACAGTGGCATCTATCATGACCAAGTTGGAAGGTTGTGGTGGGGTGAATGGCATCCCCAAGAGTAACTGATGGTGGGACATCCACAAGATGAGGGAGTCCTTCATGGAGTTTGGGACGAGGAGGTGAGTATGCTGGTTGTTGCAGAGGGGGCTGAAGTTGCAAAGGAACCAATGTTGCAGAGGTAGAGATTGGAGACATGGGAGGTAGGTCACCTCAGTTGTTGCTGCCATCAGGCTGAGAAGATGCTGGATGCAAAAATTCGAGCAGGAATTCTTGTCAAGGAATTGGGTGATCATGGATCAGGGAGTCTGTCCTTGATGAGGTGGAAGGTATGCTTTCCTGAAGGTGGAGTCTAAACTTACACCTATGAAGCCCAAGGAGCAAGTCAGTTCTAGGTGGGATTTCTTGGGATTGATGTTGAGGCCAAGGTCAGATAGAAAAGAGAAAGTTAGATGAACATCTCAGTAGTGTTTGTTCCTGCAGGTTACCACCAGCAATCATTGAGATATGGATACGCCCTGACACTCTACATTCTGAGGAAGGAGACAACAACCAACATACACCTGGGGAAGAATCTGGGGGCTGTCGAAAGCTCAAACAGATGAATCCTGTACTGGCAGAGGGAGTCCCCAATGGTGAAGCAGAGATATTACCTGTGATGAAGGCGAATGGAGATCTGTAAGTAGGCATCTCAAAAACCAACTGAGGCAAACCAATCTGCCTTGCTGAGGAGGGGAAGGATGGAGGCCAAGGCATAGTTTTTGCCTGAGATGATAACTGTTCTATGGCCCCTTTGTGTAGAACTGTATTGTTTTCTTTCAGTAGAATAGGGTTTGGGGGCATAAAATGAAAAACACTGGTAGGAGGAGTATTCAAGTATTCGATGGCATAGTCCAGGCAGATGACAGTAAGAATCCAAAGTGATGGCCCACCAGGTGGAATAGTGGCACGCGACGTCTAGGACCCTGGATGGTATGTGGGCAGAGAAACAAAAAGATGGAAGTGGTGGTCACCCGCCAGGAGAGTCAAAACCAAGACATGGTGATGTAGGTGGTGTTCTTAGTGGATTTTTGTCATAGAATCATAGAAATGTAGAGTTGGAAGAGACCACAGGGGCCATCCAGTCCAACCCCCTGCCATGCACTCTCGACAGATGGCTATCCAGCGTCTGCTTAAAAACCTCCAAAGAAGGAGACTCCACTACACTCCGAGGCAGCATATTCCACTGCCGGACAGCCCTGACTGTCAGGAAGTTCTTCCTGAGGTTCAGGTGGAATCTCCTTTCCTGCAGCTTGAATCCATTGCTCCTTGTCCTCACCTCTGGAGCAGCACAAAACAAGCCCTCTCCCTCCGCTACATGGCATCCCTTCAGATCTTTAAACATGGCTATCATGTCCCCTCTTAACCTTCTCTTCTGCAGACTAAACATACTCAGCTCTCTAACTCTATCCCCATAGGGCATGACTTCCAGACCCCTCACAATTTTGGTCACCCTCCTCTGGACTTGTTCCAGCTTGACCATGTCCTTTTTGAATTGGGGTGCCCAGAACTGGACACAGTATTCAAGATGAGATCTAATCAAAGCAGAGTACAGTGGTACCAGTACCTCCCTTGATCTAGACACCATACTCCTATTGATGCAGCCAAAAATTGCACTGGCTTTCTTGGCTGCCGCATCACACTGCTGATTCATGTTCAGCTTGTGGTCTATGAAGACTCCTAGATCCCTTTCACACGTATTGCTATCCAGCCACATGTCCCCCATCCTATATTTCTGTATTCCATTTTTTCTACCTAAGTGTAGAACCTTACACTTCTCTCTGTTGAATTTCATTTTGTTAGCCTTGGCCCAGCTCTCCAATCTATCCAGGTCATTTTGAATTTTGATCCTGTCCTCTGGCGTATTAGCAACCCCTCCCAATTTGGTGTCATCTGCAAATTTGATGAGCATACCCTCTATTCCTTCATCCAAGTCGCTGATAAAGATATTGAACAGCACTGGGCCCAGGACAGAACCTGTGGCACCCCACTAGTCACTTCTCTCCAGGACGAAAAGCAGCCATTCGTGATCACCCTTTGGGTTCGGTTGGTCAACCAATTGCAAATCCAACTAACAGTAGCCCTGTCCAGCCCGCATTTTACTAGCTTCTTTGCAAAAACGTCATGGGGAAATTTGTCAAAGGCCTTACTGAAATCGAGATATGCTACATCCACAGCATTCCCTTCATCTATGAAGCTATCAACTCTATCATAAAAAGAGATAAGATTAGTCTGGCATGACTTTTTTCTGAGAAATCCATGCTGATTTCTTGTGATTACCGCGTTGTTTTCTAAGTGATTGGAAACTGCCTGCTTAATGATCTGCTCCAGGATCTTTCCAGGTACTGATGTCAGGGTGATAACTATTTGGGTCCTCCAGATTTCTCAAAGATTATAGCAAGCGGTTCTGAAATGACCTCTGCCAGTTCTTTTAATATCCTACGATGCAATTCATCTGGCCCTGGAGACTTGAATTCATCCAGTGTGGCCACGTATTCCTGTACCACTTCTCTACCTATTATGTGTCTCATTTCCCCTCCTTCCTCACCTGCTCTCCAACCGCCAGGTTGAGTGCTTGTATCCTTCTGGGGAAAAACTGAAGCAAAGAAGGTGTTAAGTGTTCTGCCTTTTCTCTTCCCGTTAGTAATTCGCCATCTTCTCTGCACAGCGACCCTATTGTCTCCTTTTTGCTTCTGCTGTGGACATATTTAAAAAAGTCCTTTTTATTGTTTTTTATGTCTTTGGCCAGCCTAAGTTCATTCTGTGCTTTAGCCTTTCTGACCTCCTCCCTACATCTCCTGGCTACTTGCTTAAATTCTTCTTTGGTGGTTTCCCCCTTCTTCCATTTCCTGTACATGTTTCTCTTAACACTTAGCTCAGCTGAGAGTTCTTTAGTCAACCATACCGGTGTCTTCAGATGCCTTCCATTTTTCCTCCTTATTGGCACAGTTTTAGACTGTGCCTTCAGTATCTCCCTTTTAAGGAACTCCCATGCCTCCTGAACTCCTTTCCATTATTCTTGACCACGGAATTCCAGCCAGCATCTCCTTAAGTTTACAGAAGTCCGCTTTTTTAAAATCTAAATGAGTGTCTGGCTACACTTATCTTCTCCTTCCCACTGAATGCCAAATTCCAATAGGGCACGGCCACTCCCCCTTAAAGATCCAACCACTTCCACTTCATTAACAAGGTCATCCCTGTTGGTCAGGATCAGATCTAGAATATTTGATCCCCTTGTGGCTTCTTCCACCTTCTGGACCATGAAATTGTCTACAAGACAAGTAAGAAACTTGCTGGACCTTGCTGTCTTGGCAGAGTTTGACTGCTAACATATATCCGGGTAATTGAAATCTCCTATTATTACTGTATCTCTCCTTTTTGAATGTGCAGTTATTTGGTGTCATCAAAGTCCTCAGCCTGGGATGGAGGTCTGTAGTAAACCCCCACCAGAATATCCCAATTGTTTCTCGCTCCTTTAATTCTTACCCAGATGCTCTCAACCTGGCTTTCTGGGTTTAAGTCATGGATCTCTTCACAGGTGAAAACATCCTTGACATACAAGGCTACTCTTCTTCCTTTCCTGTTTGGTCTATTTTTACAAAATAGGCTATACCCCTCTATTCCTACATTCCAATCATGAGACTCATCCCACCAGGTCTCAGTGATGGCTATCAAATCGTATTTATTTTGTTGTACTAGGAGTTCAAGTTCATCCTGCTTGTCTCCCATACTCCGTGCATTAGTGTAGAGACACTCAAGTCCCCAGGCCCTTCCTGCAAGTCCTGTACTATAGTTTCTACTCCTCCTGCCATTGGCTGCTTGTACTACTTGTCCTATATTATTTGGGCCTTTACCCCCTGCACTCGCCGAGTCCTTGCCCTGAATAATATTGTCTCCCTCCCCAGAGGAACTTAGTTTAAAGACCTCTTAATCCTCCTTGTGAGACTGTTTGCAAAAACATTCCTGCCAAGTTTCGTGAGGTGCAGCCCATCCCTTGCCAGAAGCCCACGTTCATGGAAATTCAGGCCGTGTTCCAAAAACCCAAACCGTTGCCAGCGGCACCATATGCAGAGCCAGTTGTTGACCTCTGCTATTGCCCTTTCCCTTCGTATCCTTGAACAGGGAGGAGAGACAAAATGACCACCTGCACACCAAGGTCCTTAAGCTTTGTCCCCATAAGCTCGTAGTCCTTTGCGATGTGGTAAAAGCTGCACCTCGCAGTGTCATTGGTTCCGACATGAACCAAAATGAGGGGCTTATGGTTAGTCGGCTTGACTAGCCTGGTTAGTCTCTCTGTTATGTGGTTGATCTTGGCCCCAGGAAGACAGCAGACCTCTCGATTGAGCTTGTCTGGTTTGTAAATTGCCGGTTCGGTTCCTCTGAGCAAGGAGTCCCCAACAACCAAAACTCGCCTCCTCTGAGGCTTGTCCTGGGCTCCTCGAATGAGCATGTTCTTCTAGGACAGCCTGGGCGTTCTGTTTAGGCTGGGAGTGTTGATCTAGTTCCTGTTGCTGAAGTTGGATTCCTTCTTGTTGACATTCTGTTCCTCCCTCCTGGTGCTCCTCATCATTTGTAAGGTCAAGAACGTTGAAGCGATTGTGTAGGTTGAGAGTCTCTGTTACCTTCCCTGGTCCTTCTACTCCTCCGTGTGACATTCCTCCACGCCTCCATTTCCTGGTACAGTGTTCTGACTTCCTGATCTGGCAGCTCCTCTGCGCATTTGGTCTTGAGGAAGGTCTTCTCTGCCCTATCCAGAAACCCCTCACCTTCCCTAATAAGACAAAAATTAGAAATTCGTGCCTCCAGCTGGCGTACCTTCTCCTCCACGAAAGGCCACCAGCTTGCACTTGCTGCAGGTGTACCCGACAACATCTTGTGGCAAGAAAAGGAACATCCCACAAATGCTACAGGTGACCGTGGCAGCTCCCTCGCCTTCCATCCTTGATACTACAGAGAGTAGTACAGGAGTAGTTCTAGAAAGAATAACTGGGCTTTCTTTCTCAAATTCAGCTGTATCCGCTACGTCTGCTCTACTGATTACCAAGGGTTGAGCTTGAAGGATTGAAGTAGAGGACTTCAACAGCACGCCGTTGGGAGCTCCTAATAAGACTCCTCCTCCCCTCATTTTTTAAAGGAGTGATGAGATGAGCAGAGGGGCATGGAAGACTGATGATGAGATGATTAAGAGTGGAAGGACAATGAGGTGGTGCATTTCCAGGAGGACTAAAGCCCATTTTCCTTGCCATCTGTAAAGGCTCTGGTCTGTGACTAAGTCTTTGCAAGATTCTGCCTGCAAGGATCCTAGCCCTGATCCTGTTCTTTGCAGAATCCTGCCCAGTATCTCAGACCCAGCTGGTTGCTCAGATGCAGGACAGCTAGAGCAGTGAGCAGCCAGCTATATAAGGACTGGGGTTTCTCTGCAGCCTTTGCCACAGCAACATGGTCTCCAGTGTTGCCTGTAGCATCTCCTAACTCCAGTGTTGCTGATCCTGCTGACAGCTAACTCCTGGACTTGGACCTCAGTCTATTTTCTGGACCTGCCTCTCACCTTTGGTCCTGTGGACTCTTGTTACTTAGTAGGCTTCTACTGCCTTGAACTCTTGCTATGGCCTGACTTTCTGCCTGTCTCTTGGACCTGCCTCTGGTCCTGTGTATGCCTGTTGCCTGGAAGGATCCTGTTGCCTTGGACTCTTGTGTGCTTTGACCTTCTCCTTGTCTCTTGGATCTGCCTCCTGCCTATGGCCCTATGTATGCCTGCTGCCTGGAAGGACCATGTTGCCTTGGACTCTCGTTGTGCTTTGACCTCCTGTCTCCTGGACCCACTTCTTGCCTCTGGCCCTGTGGACTCTTGCTACCTGGAGGACTGATGCCTTGGACTCTTGTTGTGCCCTGGCCCTTGGCTTCCTGATGTAGTGTCTGTCCCTAGGCCCAGCCCCAGCGCCTGTACCAGGTGGCCCTTGCTGCCCATGCCTTGAACACTGACAGTCAGCCTGGCCATCATGAGGTGGTCCACTGCATCATCAGTGGTGGAATGGAAGAGACCCTAGCTGTCAAAGGGAAGGTCCTTGATATGCTTCCAAGTGTCTTCCATCAATCCTGCCGAGCGCAGCCATGCATACCAGCGGAGGGCAACCGCACTTGTCATAATCCTGGCCGTGCACACAACAGAAGGGTGGGAAGACTGGATCTGCTAGGTGGACACAGCTACAGATTCATTGCAGTACTGCAGAGTTGTGGATCTCTGTCTGGCAAAAAGGGGAGAAAGAGTAGTGTTTTGTCTCAAATGAAGCACTGGTAAGTGACAAAACAGACTTGAACGTTGGACACCCTCACAATCAGAGAGGCTGCCAAGTAGAAATGTTGGCCAAAGATGACAAGGCGACATCCCTCTCTGTTGGGCGGGGTGGCGTGGACTTTCTTCCCTCTTTTCATCTGAGATGCCTCAATGATTATAGAATTGAGGGTAGGATGACTGAAGACGTAGTTCACATCAGTATGTTGAGTCCGGTATAGGTGTTCAAGTCGGCGAGAGGTAGGTTGCGCCTAAGGTGCTTCATTATCTCCTGGAGAGCAGGGAGGAATGGGATGGGTGCAGCAGCAGGAGCCTTGGTGTCAACATACTGGAAGATTGGATTCTGAACAGGTGGAGGAGGGCCAGACACATCTAGGTCAATTGTCTTTGCAATCCGAACAAGGATGTCCAAGAACTGTTTGGTGTCCTCTGGCGCTGAATCTGGGGATGGCTCACCAGAGACCATTGAAAAGGTGGTTGAGCATAGGTCAGAATGCAGTGAGCCTGAGGTGGTACCAGTGTAGATGTCAGTATCAAGACAGCCAAGATAGGGGCTGATGAGGTAGTCAGTATTGCCGTTGCCAGAGCTGTAGCTGGTACTGAAGCAGTCTTGATACCGTAGACATCACTCTCGGAGGAGGAGAGATTATCCTGGAATTGTGAGGTCAATCCCGATGTCCTGGTATCAGTGTCAGTACCAAGGAAGCTTCCAATATCAGTCACCAACACCAAGGACAGTCACCATGTCATGATTGAGACTGTGATTGAGATCTGGAGCGACAGTGGTGTGGATGAGTTTGAGGTAGGGATGACAATCAGGACTGAGAGAATGTGACTAAGACTAGTACTGCAGGACGAGACCAAAAGCAGACATCAGGATGAAATCTGTCACAGTAGGCTGATGAATAAGTGTAGTATGGGCAATGAAGATTCTCTCCAGACATGCTCTTACTCATATCGGTTGATATAGGAGGCCGATGAGAATGGGGATTGTTCCTGAGAACTTCCTAAGGACATGAACCAGCATGACCGTACTGACAGTCACAGCAGTCTGGAAAGTGGTCTTGATCTCTGCAGTCCGGTGTATGGTCTTCAGTTTGACACTGGTCCTCTTGCGAGGAATGGCAATCCCAAGCCAGTGGAGGGGATAACGACTCCAGAGCATCTGGAGAATGTCAAGTGTCCCAGGGATGAGGGGACAGGACCAACACCAGGTTTATCTGGTGGACTGGTTGTTGAGCAAACAAAGTGGACTGTGCAGGAAGGGTTGGTACCAACTGTTGCATTATATGAGTATATAGTGGACTCCTTGCTCCACAAAATTCTCACAACCCTTTGTGTGTGTGTGTGTGTGTGTGAAGGTAAACTGTTTCAAACTGTTGTTGTGGCTGGCCAGTTCCATGGGAATGTTTCCCTCAGCGTTATGTATTCTGTTATCAGCTTGTCCGGAAATGGCACACAGCTGCGCTATCATATGTGTTTTGCTACATGACAAGTTATGGCTATGACTTGTTATTCATGCTTGCTGTCGTAGGTCCACGTTGTTTACAGCTTACCATATAACCCCAAGCCTTGTGTAAAAGGCTCTCCCTGTTTTTGTCTTTGCTCTCTGTCACTGACTTGCCAAAAATGCTAGACAGAATGTATTTTTCTTCTGTTACTTAGGTAGTTTGAAATGTTTTTTACAATAAACATAGTTATTTACCAGTTTGACTTCAGCAGTGTTGCTTTACTTTACTCCATAAGAGCAGGCATGGAGCAGGAAGCTTTGATGCTTTTCACAGTGGGAGTTTTTAATTTTTCCTGTTATTGCAACACCAACAATGGTAGGGTTGGTTCTGATACCAGTGGAGGCTACTCATCCTGGCTAGTAGAGGCACTTTCCTCCCTAGAGATGGAAATTGGACGAAGGTGGCTTTTCACCTTCTTTTTAGGTGTTGTTGTCAACTCTTGGAGAAAGTGGTGGTGTTAACTCCTGGAGAAATGGTGCTTCTGTTGAGCCGTAAACTGCGGCAGATCCCCAGCCTGGGATGGAGGAGTTGGTGAAGGAGTAGGCAATGGCCAGGCAGCCAGTTCCAAAATCTGTGACTGAGTAGGTGCGGTGACACAAGGAGTCCAACAGAGTCTTTGATGTGAAAGAAGAGGGTCCCTGTACTGAAGGCAGTAACCTCCATATAGAGGACAATGTCGGCTTTGGCATTGAAATCAGTACCAATACTGAACGACGCTGAGAAACTGTCAATAAGGAGACTGATGCCATGCAGAGGGCTGTATTGGCAGCTGCTTGTTCCTTAATGTGGAAGGCTTGCTCTCAACAGAAAGACTTCAGACAAGAAGCTCTGTTTTTCAAGGTTTGGGACGTAAACTCCCAGCAAACAGAGCAAGTACAGACATTGTGTCCCTCTCCCCAATAGAAAAGACATGCAGAATGAGCATTGGAGAGCGCAACCTTGCGGCTGCAAAATATACAAAGTTTGAAAAATGAAGTGGACATAAGGAGAGGAAGGGACAGTTTTTTTTTTTTTTGAAGAAAAGGAATGGAAAGAATAGAAATAAAAAAGATTAACACAAGAAAGGGAAAGAGAAAGTGAAAAGAGGTTTTCTACTCAGCCAGAAGCTTCGAAACTACTAACTGTTTGGCAGACAAAATCGAACTGAGAGGGAGGTAGCTTGGCAGGCTTGAGCATGCTCAGTATGCTTGGGAGGGAGATGGGTTCCCACCAAGCTACTCAGCTCTAGAAGTTTCCAAAATCCGCTACTGCACAGCTGCAAAGACCCACTTGTGTGAGGCACAAGGACCATGAAGAAAAAGCAATTGTTTATTGGTTGCTATACCAGTTTTGACTGCTGTCTAGTCTGGGTCCCATCTGGAACAGTGATCTGTTAGAATATAGTACCAGGTGCAAGGAAAAAGGGAAGAAGATGGGAAATGTACAAATAAGAAAGAAAAACATGTGCAACTGACTGAATGTTAAGGTCTAGGACGGCTTTTATTGTCATGAAGACTCACAGTCTTCCTCTGCAACCTTAAGTGTGAGGCAAATGCCTACCATAGACCTCTACAGAAAATATCTACAATGGTAAATGCCAATGTTACCTTCTCCAGAATGTCCTAGTGGGAAGTATCCTGGACAAGAGAAGCCGTTTCCTACTAAGGCAGGATCCATGGCTGAATATGTGTCTACCACAGATTGCTGAACCTGTCTGCCAAATGGTGCCTCCAAAGGGGCATAGAGCTCTACTCTGTAGCATCTAGTGCATGTGCTGGAATAAACTGTTGTTGTAATTCTACAAACCTTTGAAAGAGGAACATTAGTGAAATAAGCCACAAAGGTGATTGCTGCCCTGGTGAAATGAAATGTATATCCAATAGTGGCTTCTAGAGAATCCCATATTTTGCAGGGGTAGGAGGAACTAGAGCAGAAGGCAGAAAGGACCAACTCTTGGAACCTTGGAAGTACTGTTTACTGTTGGTATAAAGGACTGCAGCTCTGGGAGGCTCAATACTTCTGAAGTTTAATGTGACATCACAAAATCGTAGCCCTATGGGAACTGGGACTAACTGTAACCACATTTTAACCTTTTCCGATGACCAGCTAAAAGATATGGATTCCTAATGTTAATTATTGAACCAGATACATATTCTTAATTAAATTGTTACATTACATTAACAATGCTTGAAATTCAACAGGCAATTCCTTTACTTTTTACAGCTTGCTTTCCATTCTCTGATTATCTACAAAATTCTTAAAGTTCTTGAATTAACAGAATTCAAATCTTGGTCACCTTTTGAGAGATTATCAGCCTTGAAGAAATGCCAGTATACTTTTTGTTAACTAACCAATTCATGTTGCATCAAAATAACTTAGACAAGAGATAAGGGAAGACTTACTTCATGCTAATATTCTCCTCATAAAGATTTTCTTTAATTTCCTTTATATTAGCAGTTTTCTTCAATGAGGCACTAGAATGAAACACACAACCATTTGACAAAACCTTAGTCAAAAGAAAATAGTGGTTGGGATACAAATGACAGCATGTAGAATGCTGTACACAACAGCTGATGCTTTCTTGATATTATTTAAAATCTTACCTGGTTCCACAGTGTCACTGTTCTGATATATACATATGGCAGTGAAAGCTGGACAGTGAAGAAAGTTGATAGGAAGAGAATCAACTCATTTGAAATGTCGTGCTGAGAGTTCTGCAGATACCATGAATAGCCAAGACCACCAGTAAAATAAATGTGTGCAAGAGCAAATCAAGCCAGAACTGTTTCTAGGAGCCAAGGTGATTACACTGAGACTGCCCTACTCTGGACATATATCATGAGAAGACACAACTCATTAGAAAAAAACAGTATTTCTTGGTACGATGGAATCAGCAGGGAAAGAGAAAGACCACATTAAATGTGGATAGACACAACTGTGGAAACCATGGCCTTGAGCTTTCAAGATCTGAACAGGGCTGCTGATAAGAGCATGACTTAGAGGTCTCTCATTCACTTTGTCACTGTAAGTCAAAGTCTACTTAATGGTAGTTCATAACAACAGCTTCTTCCCCAGAACTGGGACTCAGAGCACTTTACAAAATTCAAAGAAAAAGAAAGAGAAGGAGAGAGAGAAAGGACTGTGTTTAAACAATGTAGCCTCCCTAGGAACAGAGGTTCTGGTAAAATCCTAAGAAAAGCCCAGTCAAAGACAGCTTTAAAAACAGCACAACATGTAAAATTAGCCATGCTGCTGCCCCAGCACTGGTAGCAGCCTCTGCTCCTCTTACAGAGGATTGCTGGGATCTAAATCTCAGAGGGAACAATGAAAGGTACATCTAAAATATGAGCAAGATATTTCATAAGAAAATTAAATAATCAACCAGGAATAAAGTGTACATAACAAGCATACAGAAAATTTGAATAAAAATGTTGCTATATTCACAAATATTTAAATGAAACATAAATTCAAGTGTTTTTCTGAGAAGAAGTAAAAAGGTAACCAAATTAAATTGAAACAGATTAATTTTACTCTTTGAAACCCATCAGCGATTTCATAATTATGGCTTTAGTTTAATGAAATAGGTTCAGTCTCTTGCATATGCAAAAAAATAGGAAGAAAAGATATAAAATACCTGTCTGGCTGCAGATCTGTTATGGAAACTGTTACACCTTGTTCCAGGGGAGGAATAGCCAACACTACAGTCTAAGAGAGTAAACAAAGATATCCCAAAATGTGTTCTTCATCACTTAATAAGCAGGTAATTTTTATGTTTCTAAATGAAAGTACTTCCTTATAGGACCTGACCAGAAAACAAGACACACTTGGTACCACTCTGAAACACAGTATAATGTGGAACATCTAGCACTGATGTTGTTTTCTTTTGTACTGGATTGTTATTTCATTCCTCTTTTGTAGCATCAGTAGCAAATCTCAAAGCCATGTGATTCACCAAGGAAAAGCTGTGAAGTTCTTTTGAACTGTGCAAATTATAAGACAACTGTATAGAATTTCCACCATCACTGAAACACAGACACAAAAACAGCTATATAGTCATGATAATTCTGCACGTGTCCATCTTTTGTATTTTTTTAACGATGGGCTGATTCTACAGTAACCAATACGATCAGAATTCAAAATGACCTTAAAGATTAGAGAGCTGGGTCAAAACTAACAAAATGAATTTCAACAGGAAGCGCAAGATATTACACTTGCGCAGAAAAAATGAAATGCATAGATATAAGATGAGTGATGCCTGGCCTGACATGTGGAAGGGACCTAGGAACATGAACTAAACTGAAACTGAGTCAGCGGTGTGATGCAGCCACTAAAAAAAGCCAATGAGATTCTGGGCTGCTTTGGTCAGACCCCACCTGGAACACTATGCTGAATTCTGGGCACCACAGTTCAGGAAGCATATGGACAAGCTGGAACATGTCCAAAGGAGGGCGACCAAAATGACAGAAGGCCTGGAAACCATGCCTTATGAGAAGTGGCATAGAGAAGTGGCGTAGGGAACTGGATATGTTTAGCCCAGAGCCTATTTTCTGCTGCTCCAGAGACCAGGACACAGAACAACGGCTTCAAACTTCAGGAAAAGAGGTTACATCTAAACATTAGGAAAAACTCCCTGATGGTATGGTAAAAGCAGTCTGACAGTAGAATACACTGCCTTGGAGTGTGGTGGAGTCATCTTCTTCAGAGGTTTTTAAACAGAGACTGGATGGCCATCTGTCGGAAATGCTTTGATTTTGGATATGGTATATATATTTATTTTGAGCCTCTTAAATTTCACAAAACTGGAATAAAGAACCTAAAGCAGTCACTCACTGCACGGACTATTTAAAAATAGATCCTAGTATTTCAGATAGATGCAAATTCGCTTTGAAATAGATCAAGTATCTACTTACAGAATCAAAGTATCTCTTCCTCCAAAATCAAAAATGTTGTATGAAGGTTAAGTATTCCAAAATATAAATGGAAATAATGCTTTCCTGTGTGGAAAGGTGATTGGACCTGATGACCTTTGTGGTCTCTTCCAGATCTATGATTCTATGATGTGCACACACAAATCATAAAAACATAATTTAAAAATAGGCAAGTACTGTTGCATGGGGATGGATCTTGGTTTTTTCGGGTACATTTTTAAAAGAGATACATGACAATAGAAGTACATAACACAAGCAGAACAAATTACATTAGCCTATTCATACATAAGGCCCATTTACAGTTGAGTTTACTCACAAGAACACCTAAGATCATACTCTCAGAGATTTTGAAAGTAGCTCTAGATATTTGAGAGAAGAAAGAGGATAAGTTGAAATGTAAACATAGGTGCTCCTACATTACCCAACTGGGGCCAACAAAAGTCACAGAACTACTCTGAGGTAGTTTCAACAATGCTGAGGTACTACTTTAATAGTCACAAAAATGTGCAACCATGGGACGGCAAAGGGAAAAACAGAGTAGGTAATGGCAATTCATAACACTTACAAGTCTCTGTAAATAAAGTCTCTGTACGTGATCTGAGAATGTTATGCATGTCAGTACATTGACTGTACACTAAAGCTATGCACAGCTGATTACTTCTCAACAGACTTGCACATAGTTTCCAACTGGCATTGCCCATAAAACACAAGCTATGGTTTTGATGCCTTGACTATAATCTTTGCTAAATGTACTTTTCTGGGATTATAGGGAGAAATAAGACAAGTATATGCAAAGCAGAGTATTTGCTGAAACATTCATTATTCAACATGATATTGTGCCAAACAAAAAAACCCCAAATGGTGGTATGAGTAAGAAACAACGGCCTAAATCCAGCTGTTATCTCCAATTAGAGGAGACCAATTGTATGATAACACAAAACATAACAGAAACCCCACAAATTCATGGGTTCAATTTCACTTGTATTTGCAAACAGATTTAGACCCAAATAACTGATAATTTCTGCTTATCTGAGACAAACCATTGATACTGTAAAGATATGAAAATATTTAAATTTCAATAATTTGGAAGAATGTTATGTTCAGTATTCCAAAATTCACTTACCCTATTTTGTGAAGTAGGTTCTGGCAGAATCTCATGTGTTGTCTTCTCAAAGTCATCAGAAGCAGCATGACCTAAAGGAAATACACAACTAAAGTGCAAAAATTCTCAGTAAAATTCTTACACACAAGTATTTATGATTTCAAATAGTAATTCACATAAGACAGGGACCTGGATATGTTACCCTTCCTGCAGGATGGGCTTGAGGGGACGCAAATATTTTAAAGATCCCTTATAAATGATACATTTAATGTTCATGTCCCAATACAATTGTTGGCTAAAACAATCACAAGGTCAGGAAATAGTGTAAAGGTGTAAAACAATCACAAGGTCAGGAAATAAGAAACTGTTTTAGGTGCTCTCAAACTACACTTGATACCTTTGTTTTCAACAGCAGATACCTGTACCATATCAGTTTATGCTGCAGATAGAATAGTTTGAAAAGGAGTTTGCTGAACAAGATTTAAGAACTGCTATTCAAAACACAAATGCACTGCTTACAAATCCTGAAACTCCTTCGGATTGGAACTAGCCACATGAGATTAAAATCTTAATTATTAGTAAGTCTGTCTTTCTTACCTCCTGCCCCA
Organism: Ctenosaura bakeri; assembly: GCA_948474755.1. Classification (NCBI taxonomy): domain Eukaryota; kingdom Metazoa; phylum Chordata; class Lepidosauria; order Squamata; family Iguanidae; genus Ctenosaura; species Ctenosaura bakeri. Next base: position 96,215 of record CAOLHI010001706.1, on the reverse strand, counting down.
AATAAACTACTGCTAAAAGCACCTACTAAATTTGGTAGATTACACTAGATGCTTAGTGTCTAACAATATCAGTGTCAGGCACCAACAGATCTATTTTGCATTTTCTCCACTACGTAAGTATGGTGTAATTGTGTTCATACATAACGCTAAGCAACAGTTTTGTACTACAGGAATGATGAACCAAAGGAAGCACTCTGCACTTCCCTGTGTGTATTAGGACCTTGGAACACTGTTTAGCGATAAACAGTAGTGACCAATAACCCAAAAGCAATCTTATGCTTGCTTATACAGCAGGACTGCAAACCAGGAACTGAACATCTAAGCATCCCATTCCACTGTCTGCTATTCCTCACCTACTACCCTTTTACTTCAGAAACAGATTTGCCATACTCACACATTTTAAAATCTTTGGATTCTTTGACATGCAGCAACGTTGGCCATAGAACACATGCAGGATTGATCTCTGCTGAGGCTGAGACCGACTTGAGATTTAACATTTTTTTATTTTGGTCCTCCACAATACTAAATGTTTTCTCATTCATATCATAACAAGCAAAGTTCTTCGCAACAAGATTATCATTCACGCACATCTGTAGAGTAAGCAGATTCCATGCATTTGAACAGTTAGCATAAAGAAGAGAAATGAAAATTATTATTAATGGCAATACAACATGCAACACGATACCATGTAGAATACCAATATGTGAAATCAAAATAAAAAAGCTGCAGCAGCATTTAATATGACCTATCATATGCTGAAGAATCTCCACTACTGGAAGCAATATAAAAGCACACCACACAATTCAATCTTACCATACTAGAAATTCTCTAATTTTAGCAACTATTCTGTACAGGAGCTCAGAAAGAAAAAAAAAACAATTGGAAACATCTTCCACATGGCATTTCTAATAGGTCCTTAGTTGTCACTATACATTATTGCAATGGACTTTTTAAATTTAATTTAATTTTTTTTTAAATAAACATTTTTACTTATAGGGAATGGTATATTTGCATATATGCTGCAAGTCTATTGAAAGAGAATCTAGAAAGTGTATTGCACTTTCCCATGTTTCTTGGGATAAATTAGACACAGAAGGATGTCAATAGTAAACGGCTGGAGCAATCGAAAATGTGCATACTCACAGTATTTGGACCAGCAATATTACAGAGCAAGATTAACATTAATTGAATTATAACATGAAAGCAAAAGCACTAAGGCAAATTGAATCAGTGAATGAATTTCAGTGAATTTCAACATTCTATCAGGAAAAAACAGTTCTGTTTTCAGTTATCTTTCAGTTAGAGAGAGAGCTGAGAAAAGTTATTTTTGAGGGCTACAGCTCCCTGAATCCTGCAGTCATTGTAGTCACTGGTCATGGTGGCTGTAGGATTCTGGAAACTGTAATTCCAAAAAAAAGAATTTTTCCCGAACTCCACTGAGACAGGGACGTATCAATTTATTCACAATTTAGAAAATTAGTTCTATGTAACAGAGGCCACTGGGCAGGGCAGTTCCCTGCAACACCTACTCCAATCTTAACAGCAAACATTCACCTCTGTTAAAACCTAAAGGAACTTCCCCAAGACAGAAGATGTATAGTATGGTGGTTCTTTGGCAAGGTATAAACATGGACAGCTTGGAGCTATACATTTAAATCTCAATTCATTTAAAAATGTTGCTTGAATTTGTAACCAAGTGCTTCCCCTTTGCAAGGGCATCGATCCTCTAATTCTATACCATGCAGCGACATCAAGAAGCTTTGCTTCTCTACATGTCTTTGTATGTCTCTTCCTGTGGAGTATGAACCCTAGATTCATTCTATATCTCCTATTCACAACTCTATGGGATCTACTTTTTTTTTTAATGCGGGCAACTGAACTTTACCTCCGTATGCTTGTGACGAACAGGTTGCTTACCTGTAACTGTGGTTCTTCGAGTGGTCATCTGTGCCATCATACACTAGGAGCTTTAGCGCCTGCGCGGTAGCGTTCGGAAACTTCTAGAGCTTGTTCGCTTGGCGGGAACCCCTCCCCCACGCCGGTACTGCGCATGCTCCTCCCGCCGAGCAACGGTCTCTCCTCAGTTCTGTCGTCCGCCGTAGAACCTACAGGGACCTGAGAAAGAGGGGAGGAAGGGCGGGTGTGTATGATGGCACAGATGACCACTCGAAGAACCACAGTTACAGGTAAGCAACCTGTTCTTCTTCTTCGTGGTCTCTGTGCCTTCATACACTAGGAGACTGTGTAGCTTACCGGTCGGACGGCGGGTCAGGTCCTACAGCACGGAAGCCAACACCTCACATCCAAACCGGGCATCTCTGCGCGACCGGCAGTCGAGCCTGTAGTGGCGCACGAAGGTCGATGGTTGGGACCAGGTCGCCACACGGCAGAGTTCATGCAGGTCAACTCCTCGCAGGAGGGCCGCAGAAGTAGCCACCGCTCTGGTGGAGTGGGCTCGAAGCAGGACTGGCGGAGGCTTCCTCGCGAGCTCATACGCCAGTTCAATAGTCCTCACCACCCACTTGGAGAAGCGCTGGGTGGACACTTTTAGGCCCTTCCGACGTCGCCCATAGCAAACAAAGAGATGCGGCGTCTGTCGGAAGGAAGCAGTCCTGTCCTTGTAGAAAGCCAATGCCCGACGCACGTCCAGGGAGTGGAGGGACCGCTCCAACGGTGTCGTCGGGTTCGGGAAGAAGGCAGGCAGGATGATGTCCTGGTTGAGATGGAAACTGGACACCACCTTTGGCAGGAACGAGATGTCAGGTCTCAGGACCACCTTGTCCCTGTGGAAGACCGTGAAGGGCTCATCGGAACGAAGAGCTGTGATCTCACCCGCTCGCCTCGCTGAGGTCACCGCTACCAGGAAGGCAGTTTTCATTGTCAGGAGCCTGTCATCCGAGGTCGCCATTGGCTCGAAGGGCGGCTTCGTCAGCTGCGAGAGCACCAGCGAGAGGGACCACGGCGGTAGCGGCGGCGATACCGGCGGGTAGAGATGATGAAGTCCTTTCAGGAACCGCTTAACGGTATCGTTCCTGAAGAAGGCCGAGGCAGCAGATCGTGGCGGTTGGTATGCCACGATCGCGGAGAGATACACCTTCAGGGATGGAAACACCAGGCCCTGTTGCCGGAGGTGCAGGAGGAAGTGCAGGACGGTCGAGAGCCCCGCGGGCGATACCGGCTCACTCCTCTCGTTAGCGAAGGTCAGGAAGCGTCGCCACTTGTATTGATAGTTGCGACGGGTGGATTCCTTCCTGGCCGCGACGAGGACGGTACCGAGCACGGGATCGTCTAGTGCGATATCCTCCAGGCATGGAGGGCCAGGCGTGGCAGGTCCGGATGGAGGACTCGGCCGCCGGAGTGGGAGAGCAGGTCCGGTGTCGGTGTCAACCGGAGCAGGTCGTCTCGCGCGGCTTGTAGCAGGGGTGCGAACCAATGTTGCCTCGGCCAGTACGGGGCTACCAGGATCGCGTCGGCTCGGTCGGCGAGGATCTTCGATATCGTCCGGCCGAGCAGCGGGAACGGCGGGAACGCGTAGAGGAGTTCCCCGGTCCACGGAAACTGGAAAGCGTCCCCGATGGAGGCACGATCGTGGCCCGCTCTGGAACAGAATCGGCGACACTTCGCGTTTTCCCTGGTCGCGAAGAGGTCGATCGATGGTTCGCCCCAGCGGTCCCGAATCAGTCTGAACGCCTCTCCGGAGAGAGACCATTCGTGATGGGATGAGGTGTCCCTGCTGAGGGCGTCTGCCGTGGTGTTCTCCTGCCCGGCCAGGTGAACCGCCACGGGATGCGTGTGCAGGCGAATGCACCATTCCCACAGGTCGAGCGCGATGTCGAGCAGGGTCGTGGAATGAGTCCCACCTTGTCTGTTGATGTAGCAGACGGCGGTGGTGTTGTCCGTCAGAATCAGGACCGTGCGCCCCGCCACGGCATGGCGGAACGCCCGTAGGGCTTTCCAGACGGCGAGCAGCTCCAGCGCGTTGATATGGAGAGCGGTCTCGTCGTCGGTCCATCTGTCGCGGACTCTGAGATCGCCGCAGTGGGCACCCCATCCATACAGGGAGGCGTCGGTCGTTACCGTCACCTTCGGTGTCGGCTGTTGGAAAGGCATCCCTGACATGAGATTGCGTCGCGACTGCCACCATCGGAGGGATGAGCGGACGTCTCCCGGCAGCTGCAGTCGGAGTGTCTGTTCGTCTCGCAGGGGGTCGAATATGCGGACGAACCAGTGTTGAAGAGGTCTTGCTCTCAGCCTGGCGAGATATGTCACAGCGGTCGTCGCAGCCATGTAGCCCAAGAGCTGCTGGACGCTTCTCGCAGATAACGTCGGGGCCGTACGAGCGTGAGCGGCGGCCCGGATCAAGGTTTGTGCTCGAGACTCTGGTAGGTACGCCCTGGCGGAGGTCGAGTCGAGCGTCGCCCCGATGAAGTCCAAGATCCTCGCCGCCTCGAGGTGGGACTTCTTCGGATTCACTCGTAGACCAAGGCGGGTCAGGAGTGACAACGTCATGTGGACGTCGTGGTAAAGTCTCTGTTTGCAGGACGCCACCAACAGCCAATCGTCGAGGTAGGGGAAGACGGAAGCGCCCTTCGTCCGCAGGTAGGATACCACCGGGGCCATGCACTTGGTGAAGACCCTTGGAGCAGTCGAGAGTCCGAACGGCAGCACCTTGTACTGGTAACAGGTGTCGTCGACTGCGAAGCGGAGGTACCGTCTGTGCTGCGGGCGAATGGCGATATGGAAGTATGCGTCTCGGAGATCGATGGAGGCGAACCAGTCCCCTCGATGTAGGAAGGGTAGGATCGACGGTATCGTGACCATCTTGAACCTTTTGGGGCGGATGTAGTAGTTCACCCCTCTGAGGTCTAGGATCGGCCGGAGGGTGCCGTCGGCTTTCGGTACCGTGAAGTACCTGGAGAAGAAGCCGGTGGTCTTGGCCTCTTGCGGGAGCCGCTCGATCGCCCCTTTCTGGAGGAGGGATTGGATCTCTTCCAGGAGGGCCGGACTCGACGGCGTGGAGTAGTAAACGCCGCGAGGAGGATATCGAGAAACTCGATGGCGTAGCCAAGACGGACGATGGAAAGCACCCAAGAGTCCGTAGTGACATACTGCCACTCCGCTAGGTGTCGAGCGAGAGTCGGTCGGTCTCCGAGCGCTGATGGTAGGCTGAAGAGTGGGTATTGGTGGGTCCTGCCAGGCACGTCAAAACCGAGACTTTGTCTCGGAGGAGGACTTCTTCGACGAAGCCGGGCGCCGCCTAATCGTGCGTCTGGCCGATGAGCCGGAGGACGGTCTCGACTGTCCAGACTGGGCCGAACGCTGGAACGACGAGGTGGAAGATCGTCGCCAGGATGGGCGGAAGGTGGAGGCCCTGCGGGCCTGCGTGGCCGGCTGCAGCCCGATCTTTTTTGCGGTCAGTCTCGCCTTGACGAGATTGTCCAAAGCTTCGTCTGTGGACGAATTGAATAGGCCTTCACCGTCGAAGGGGAGATCTTCAATCCTCCTTCTGGTGTCCTCCTGGATGTCGGCCGGTCGCAGCCAAGCATGGCGGCGGAGGCCGACGGATCCCGCCATGACCCGGGAGGCGATCTCCACTGCGTGCCGGGAGGAGGCCATTTGGTGCCGAGCGATGGAGATAGCCTCATTGAAGATCACGGAGGAGGCTTGGCGGATGTCCTCCGGTACCGCTTCCATCGCCGGTTGCAGGCGATCGAGCACTTTCTTCAGGTATGCCGCGAGGCAAGCCTGAGTGTTGGATAGCCTGATCTGCAAGGAGGCAGCTGAATAGAACCTCCTTGCGTAGGCGTCCAACTTCCTGCCCTCTTTGTCCGGCGGGGTGGTGTGTTGCCTGCCGGAGCCCTTCGTCTGCGCGGACTCGACGACCACAGAGTTCGGTGCAGGGTGATTAAATAGATAACCGGCGTTATCCTTCTGCACCCTGTAGAGGTGTTCCAACCGCTGCGGTATCGGCTGAGCCGAGGCCGGTCTATCCCAGGCGGCCTTCACCAGTCTGGATACCCGGGGCAGGAGAGGCAGCGGGGCCGTGGAAGGTCGCTTCTCCTCGAAAACGGAGAAGGCTGGATCGTCATCCTCCGGCTCCGCATCGGCGATCTTAAGGCCGAGGGTAGTGGCCATGCGGAGCAGCATCGCAGAGAACTGGTGGACGTCCTCTGGAGCAGAATCTGGGATCGGGTCCCGATCCCAACGGAGGAGACTCCTGGGAGGCCGCCTCAGACACCTCAGACTCCGCACTCGAGTCGTACGACTCCGAGCTCGGTGAGTCCTCTCGCCGCTCGCTTTCCGGCTCCTTCGTAGTCGCCGCAGGTGTTGCCTTCCTAGGCTTCTCCGCAGCCGGGGCGGTGGTAGCAGCAGCGTCCCGCTTGGGATGGCTGACCACTGACTTCACCCTCTTGGTGGTGACCGGGGTAGTCTGGCAGGCTGACGTCGTCGTAGCCCGCTCAGTCACCACCGACTCCGTAGGGCGCGTCGCCGTTGCCGTGACCCTAGGAGGTGGCGATATCGCCCGATACCGTGGTGAAGGCTCCCTCGCCCTATGATATCGAGGGGAGGGAGAGCGGCTGAAGGAGCGGCGCTCCGACGGAGATCGGCTTCGGCGTCGACGGTACCGAGCCTCGTCCCCTCTAGGCGAGCGCGATTCGCGCTGTCGACGAGGTGACCGGGACCTCCGGAAGGTCTCCCAGCGACTCGGGCCACGATGATACCGATCCCGGTACGATGGCGAATGCGACCGATAGGAGGCCGGGCGCTCTCTCCATTCAGATTCCCTCGCGTACCTGGCCACGTAGGACGCCGAGGTGTATCTGGAGGCAGACGAGCGAGGTTGTTCCTCTCTTGTCTCCCTCGGAGGCGGCGAGGCCACCGGACGCTCGGAAGAGCGGGACCGGGACCTGAAGGAGGTCGAACGCCGCTCCGGAGAAGCAGAGGGCTCTCTCTGCTGCAGGTCGGCCGACCTGCGACGGCTAAGAGGGCGGTGGCGCTCCTCCACCAGGGTTGGAGGGTCTGCCACAGGCGAGTCCGGGCGCTGTTGGGGAACGTCCTCGATCTCATCCTCCGAGAGGTCGACGGACTCGCCTCGCCCTTTGGAAGGCTGCTGAGTAGGAGGAGGAGTAGGAGGTTGAGCGTCCCCAGCCGGGGAGCGCTTCTTTTCCTTCTTCTTCTTCTTCTTCTTCTTCTCCTTCTCCTTGCCCTTGCCTCCGTCCGGAGCAGGGCGCTTTTTTGCAGGCGTCTCCGTAAGGGGAGCCTCAGCCTTCCTCGCCGTCGAGGATCCTTTCGCTGACTTGGCAGCCGCCGACAGCTTCGGGATCCTCGGTAACGCCGAGATCGGCGTTTCGCCGGTACCGAGCCCGATACCGACGAGGTGGACGGAACGGCAGCCGCCGATACCGTCGATGGCGTGGTCGTCTTCTTGTCGGCCATCTTGGAAGCGGAGGTCTCGTCTATCGCCCGCAGAGACTGTTCCCAACAATAAGATTTGAGTCTCGCGGAGCGGTTGCGAAGAGTTTGGGGAGTAAAATCCCTGCAAATTGGGCAAGTCCGGATGTTGTGGGACTCGCCCAAACAGAAGAGACACTCCTTATGGCCGTCGTTGAGGGCAACCTTGCGGCCGCAGGACACGCACTTCTTAAAGAGCGCGGACATAAGACGAAGAAACGCCAAACTCCGAAATCCAAAAAGACGAAAACCGAAGGGGGAGTCCGAAAGAGAGGTCAAAGACAGTCCGAAAGTCCGTAAAACCGTGAAAAAACAGCAAGCCAAGCACGACGTGAGAGGAACAAACTAAAGAACCTTCCGTACGCGGCGGCGGACGAGAAAGAACTGAGGAGAGACCGTTGCTCGGCGGGAGGAGCATGCGCAGTACCGGCGTGGGGGAGGGGTTCCCGCCAAGCGAACAAGCTCTAGAAGTTTCCGAACGCTACCGCGCAGGCGCTAAAGCTCCTAGTGTATGAAGGCACAGAGACCACGAAGAAGAAACTGTAGGTATTTTTCTCTTACCTCAGCTTTACCAGCAAAAGTAGAGAGAACAATGCTTGCTGGGTCACAGGAGACAACTCTATAACAGTAACAGAAGCAGTGTGGTGTTGTTACTGTCACAGACAAGTAGAGGCCAGCCCCATTTTCAAAGTGAATGGGGAAGCCTCTTGAGCAAACAAATCACAATTGCTCACCATCATACGGATCCTGAGCTACAGTAAATAACACAGCCAAGGTAAAGCCCCTTCTGAACAAATCTCGCCAAGAAAATCCCATGATAGGGTTGCCATAAGTTAGAAACTGCTTGAAGGAACAAAGCAACAAGAAAACTGTTTAGAAAATATAGTAATGTAGGCTACACTAACAACTGTATGCAAACTCCAACTACAGGAAAGACTGCTGCAGTGACACAGTACTATTCCATGTTAATAGAGAGGGACAGATGCTGCCTTTCACTACAACATATTGTACTGTTGTTTGCCTTCTAGTTAATTCTAACTTATGGCAATCCTGAGACAAACATATCATGGGTTTTCTTGACAAGATACATTCAAAGTTGGTTTGCCACTGCCCTTCTCTGAGGCTGAGAGAATATGACTTGCCCAAGGTCACCTAGAGGTTTCCATGGCCAAGAGAGGACTGAACCCTGCTCTCCACAGTCCTAGTACAACACTCAAACGCTATACCACACTGGCTCTCAGGGCAAATGGTATCCTCAGTTTTAAATACTCTATGAAAACATATTTGTGTCACTTGTTTTACCTTTTCATCCTTTATTGTGACATAGAGATAGACATCGTAAGTGTCATCTTCAACAGCACATAACTTGGCCTCCACTTGGGTAGCTGCTGTAATAACAGAAGCATAAGCATTAATGATCTATTTCTGTTGTTCCCTCAAATGTCATTGTTTCTTTCTCAATTAAGTCCAAGATGATGCGTTTATTCTATTCTTGTTGTATTTATTATTGATAGATATCTTCTTCTATATATATTCTTCTATATTTATTCTATGATGTATTTATTCTGTTTCTATTCTTCTCCCCATACTGGGTCAAAGGCAGCTCACAACGTGCTTTAAAAAGAGGCACAACTGGATCCTTCCAGTTAGGACAACACTAATGGCAGCGGTCTGATTGGGGCACTCCAATGACTGTAGCAACTGTAGACCCCAACCATGACGGTGAGGCAGGCTGGGGAAACTACCCAACAGCCTTTTGAGGATGCCCAGGACACAGGGGTACCCATAGCCTCCAGGAATTTGCTGCAGAACTGCGCTAAGCAATTTAGTCACCTGGGAGGGCAAGTGGACAACAGTGGCCACCGTCACTTGGTAAGCAAAGCGGGGAAAGGCTTCTTTACTCCCAGTCATGATCTTCACTACCTTGCCTCTTGAAGAAGTAGGCTGTTAAGTGAATAGATTTAAAATCAAGAAGCCTACCTCAACTGCACAGGAATCACCCTCAAACTGAAGTGTGTGAGGAGACAATGTACTTTTTATTTTGTTTGTAAAAACTAAGAGATTAAATTACTCCAGGAAGAGTTGGCATGTTTATGACTGATATAAAAAGAAGAAGGAGGACTGAGTGCAACTGTATTTGATTTATTCTCCCTCTCAATAAAACTGGATGATTACTGTTGAATAATATCATATATTTATTAACCTGCACCCCCATCCCCTTTTCCAATTATTAGAATTGTTCTCAAATAATTGTAAAATTAGATATGTAAAATTAGATAAAAAGAGGTATAAAAATTAGGAATGAGGAGTTTAAGTTGAAAGCCTTTACTAATGATGTAGTCATCACATAAAAAGATCTTTTAAATGGAAGTCAATACTTGATAGAAAAATTAAAACAACTTGGTAGACTTGCTAGTTTTAAAATTAAGGTGGCTACAACTAAAATTATGACAGAGAATATGAATAGCTTAGAAAAATAGAACTGGCTAAAATGACCAGTTTTGGGAGGAGGTAAAAAATTAAGGAAATAACTTGACTACTAAACATGAGCAATTATTTGAGAACAATTATATGAAGATTTGAACTAATATAAACCATGATTTGAAAAAAATGGCAGACTTTGAATTTATCTCTGATGGGTAAAATCTTGGTAATGAAAATGACAGTTCAGAGGTTGATGTTTCTGTTCCTGACACATTTTTTCTATTACACTGCTTATGTCATGGCAGAAAGAACTGATTAAGTTTATACAGTCAGGCAAAAAGTTGAGAATCAAGTGAAAATTACTGACAGATTCTAAAGAGAGAGGAGGACTAGAGTTACCGTATCTAAAATTATACGATGAATATCCTGTATTGTTTAGATAAAAGAATGGATAATGTTGGAAAATAAAAGATTGTTTGAATTAAATGAACATGAACTTAGAATTGGATGGCATAGCTAACTGTGGTGAACACTAACTGTGGTGAACACCGAATTTAACTGTCATGCAGTCTGAAACAAATTTTTAAAGATTTGGAAAAAGTATAAAAAGAAACTCTGTCCAATAACTCCAGGGTGGCTATCTCCACACGAGGCATTCTATAGATGAGAATTGGGTAACACTCAGAAATGGCTGAAATATAAAGATCTTCTTCAAAGACAACATGGAGATTGGAGGTTTAAAGATATACAGGAGTTAGAAAGTCATAAAATGCAATGGCTAACCAACTACCAAATTAGAACAAGAGGGAGAAAAAACATAAACATTTCAGATGGGCCAAGGACAGATCAAAAATGGAGCAATTACTAGAGACTGGTCGTGCAAATTTACTTGCCAAAAGGTATAAATTGTTGTTAAGGTTTAGTATTGAGGAAGAACAAAAAAAGATTGCATGGTGAAATGGGAACAGAATATAGGCCACAATATTCAGCTAAAACAATAGGAAGATATTTGGGGGGAAACGGTTTGAAACTAACATGTTGCTTTGATTTAAAAGAAAACTTACACAAAATTATGTATAGGTGATATATTACCCAGCAACACTATCAGAAGTGTACAAAGATGTACAAGTATCTGTTGGAAGTGTGATTAACTGTATCGGCTCCCTCTATCTTATGTGGTGAACGTGAACTAAAACAAGGAAATTTTGGGTGAAAATTAATTTAGCCATAGAAAGAATCTTAAAAAATAAATTAACATTTAGAATCAAATTATTCTCACCAAACATGCTAGATTATAAGATATAGCAGAAAGAGATAATGAAATATTATGTTTGTTAATGGCTACAAGATAGATTTATGCAAAAAAGCAGAAAAATAAAAAAAAAGCCGTATGATAGATGAAAGGATAGAGAGGCTAATGGAATTAGCTGAGTTAGATATACCAACATTTTGTTGAAAGGTAAAAACTTGGCTTTATATTTGGTTATATGATGACTTTTCCTGGACTATGTGAAAAAAGAAAGAGATTATGACTACTGGCTTTCATTAGCATATAGAATTCTCTTCTAATATGCAATGTGAATGTTAGTAAGAAAACGCAACATTGGAAAGAAAAGAAAAGGATTATTGTGACAAACGATGGAGGGAGGTCTTTACAACAGAGCCTCCTTGGCAACTGAGAGTGTTTAAGCTGATTGACTGGTGAAATGGAACCTTGGATAGCCCAGGGGAGGGGCTGGTGGAAAGAGGAAAATAACAGATTTTAACTGTCTGGAGAGTGATTGAAGGAAGTGTGATTTGTGGTGTGTTCGGGAGAGGTTGGAGATTTGAATAGCTCTGTGGGAACTGAGAAACTGGGTGTACGAAAGATAGTGAATGAACTGAAAGAGAGAGAGAAGAACGGTGTGCTGTTTATAAACATTTAGATACAAAACACATTTAAAGCAACAGTGTTACAATAAAATGTTTGAAGTTCTGTGTTCCTTAAAACAGTGTCACAGAGTCTTATTTTGAATCTTGGAATATACACACTACCAATAATATTATCTTGACCTTAGTGCCAACAGTACCACAGTCTTGGAAAATATAAATCACTGTTAATCCTTACATCTGGGAGAAGGGAAGATTTAGGGAAGGCAGTAAAGGGGGGAAGAGTCCTGAAAGGAAGAAGTCAAGAGGGGACAAGAGTGAGGAAGGGACTGTGTTCTCAGAAGCGGAGAACTGAGGCAGACCTGTTTGTCCTGGCCCTAGCTTGATTCAGAGATCTCCCTGGCTGTACGGTTCTGATCACAAAGAGGTGTCAGGCTGAACAGCCTTTGACTGCAAGGCTTGGGTGCGCCTTTTGCACTCAGCAGCACTGATGGGCGGTGGTTTTTTCCACATTTTATAATTATAATTGTGACAGGAGTAATTAGGGGTTAGGTGGGAAGCCGATTTTAATGTAAAATGTTTGGTACCAGAGATCTCACAATTAATCTAGTGTCTTAAAGAACAAATAATTTTCTTTTGTAAGTATGGAAAAAAAATTATATATAAAAAAAGATACAACTAAAATTCAATTTGATTATACTAAAATAACACACTCAGAAACAGTTTTAAAACAAATGGAGGAAATGTAGACCTCCACATCAAAAACTTCTTACTCAGCAATAATTACTACGGGCCTAAATAAAAAGATTTTTGTCTGCCAACAAAGGAATGCACCAACACACTCTTCTCAGTGAGCAGATTGCAACAACTTAATTCTTACATTACATCACTAGAACCAAACAGAGAAGTTGACAGCCTAAGACAATATGATTATCTTAAGCAAATTGCAAACAAATGTGTTAACTCCAAATTAAGCCAATCAGAAGTAAAGCCAGTATATTGCATCAGTTGTTGTTCCAGCAAGGCTAAAGATTTTTATTGTGTAGGTATGTAAATCAAATTACTTGCAACTTTTCTGCAATGTTATGTGTAGCTTCTTGCAAGGATACTTAGGGGAAAAGTTCCTTACAAGAAAGCACATTCTTAAGATTTAACAGTCTATTTTTATCCAGCAATGCATATTTTGCCAGTTGTATATATAAGCAGAAAAGCATGTCTCTTTTCATAAACAACTCTGAATTCTCAGTTGATGCATTTCAACAAAGCCCCACTGGAAAAAATATGGCAAAGGGAAGAATCATACACACCTCCTTATGTTTTTTTAGATTGCAAGTTCCAACAGTCCTAGCCACATCCAATAGTGACAAATGCTTGAGAACCGCAGCTCAACAACATCTGGAAGGCCACATAGTTCCCATGTTTGGTCTGTGGTATGTGGGCCATTACAATGCTGTTGATTCCAGAGTTTTTCAGAAAATTTAGAACTGAAATTCTTGGAGAGGACAGGGCCAAATGTGGTCCTCCAGTTATTCTGCAGTACTACTCTCAATCATATTGGCTGGGGGTTTAGCTGGCTAAAGTCTCAAGGTGAATCTTCCCTGGGAATCAAAACCTTTCCCACTTCTGTTCTAGGGGCTCCACTTTCCATGCTGCTGCCTGGCACCAAGCAGTTTAGTGTGACATAGCAGCAATGGCAACCAGAGGATTGTGGCACCCCAGGTTGCCAAGAGCTACTGCCATTTTCAAATAGATTTGTCACTTGCGGCTGACTATACTCACAGTAGGTACATCTATAGTCTCTGCTTTTGGCCATCATATGCGTCTCCTAATCTAAGCTGCCACATGGATTATTTTATACCTATTCATATACCTATGATACAGATACGCTCTTCTGCGTATTATATTACCATTCAAGAGGTTTTGGAAATACTGGATAGCAGCCATATCCCATTTGAAAGCAGGGCTACAAAAAAAGCACATAATTATTTTGCTATAGCATTGTTACAACACATGAAAATATTTTCTACATTTATTAAGCATTTTTCACTTCATTGTTTTACAGATTATAAAAAACCAGAAAGATAAAATAGTCTATTCCAGTATATAAAAACGGCAAGGTATTCTGCCAGATATGAGACAATTCAACAGAAAGGAAAAAGATTCTTCTTGCAGTTGTAGGGAGTGTCACTCAAAAATACAATTCTGTAATTTATCCTCCAGAATTTATCCTCTAGATACACTGGAAAATAATTTCTCAGAAACCATACTTACACCATCTCTGCAGTGTCTTTGTAATAGTCGAAACATAATGTTACTGGTTTTGTATGGTATAATCTAAACATTTTTGCTCTGTAGGGCAATCTCATAAATGATTCTAAAGCAACACAAATCCTGAAAACAAAGAGATTGTAGAACACAGAATTACTACATTTCACTCAAAACATGCATGGAAGTAAAACAGGCAGAATATAAACCCTACCTATGAACATGTTTTGCCCTTCACAGTCCTTTGACAGAGATTATTATTATTCCTATGCCTTAAACGGTAATATGCACTAAATCAGCAACTTGTCTAAGATTATCCAGCAAGTCTTCAGAAGAAGTTTGCATTTGTAGTTTCCAACTGTATATAAATTAGTTCATCAGTGCGATAATACCAACTTAATGACACATGCAATAGAACACTGAGGTATTCTTATTTATAGTATTTTTTCAGATCCCTAAAGGCACACTATACACAACATTTGCTTTCTGATTTTACTTAGTATAATCACATACTTCTCTGTTTTCACAAGAATACTCTTGGCATAGTCCACAAGGAAACATTCTGCGAGGTAATAATCTGTACATGAAATGATTGATTTAACAATAGCTCTGCACCAGGATTTCTGCTCCTGACAATAAGCAGCACAGACCTGAAAAAGAAACACACGATGTGTACATTTAAAATTTTCTATATAGATATACCTCAGTTAAGAAGCTGATGTGTTCTGGACAGAAACAACATCAAATAGGGTTAGGTTCCTATACCTTTCAAAAGAGCAGTTGAACATGATCCAGCAAACTTTTTATTCAAAACTAATTGTATGCACATGTGTAAACTAACAGTATGCATCAGATCACACAAACCATGTGTAAGTAAACAAAAATATTTAAATTCCTCTAGTGATCACTTGAAAGCTTCTTCAAAAAATGCACCCAGGGATGATTTTTTTTTCTTTTACCAGTCTCTACTTTTCTTATTTCTATTTTTGGTTACTAAAGTTATAGTTCTATGTTTCCTTAACATATTGTGGGTAACTAGTGAAGCAGGCTTATGCGCTTTCCCCTCTTCTGTTTTGCTGTTCACACATGCTCATTAAGGGATTATGAGGGCAGTTACCTCCTACCGCTTGTTGTAGGTAGGCACACATGGCTACAGTAGGATAGTCTATAGTAGATTCCTGCTCTTTCCCAGCTAAAGCTTTTATTGCATTGTTTACCACAGAGAAGCCACTGGAACCTGACACCAAAAGTCTTTCTCTCCCATCCTCCTTCACTATCCTCCCAATACTGATGCTCCTAGAACAACTTCCAGCTGAGCAGAGGACAACGAGGAAAAGGGAGAGGTGGTTGGCATAAAAATACTTTGTAAAAAGGAGCTTCTTTTTCAGATGAAGTATGCCTGTACATTCTATGAATGGTATCAACAAGTACATCACACTGGTATGCAGGTTGCTCTATAAAGCTGTCTTCCATCCTAGCAATACGACTACTGGCTACCACGGTTCTTCAATGGATATATAAATATTTGTGTATAAAATACTTCCATAGGCATTAAAACCCAATTACAAATACTGAATATTTAAGTCTGATACCTAACCTTCTATGACTTCATATTTCCTGTTGAAACCTAATAGGTGAAATTGCATCTGAACAAAAAAACAAAATACTAATGTTCCAACATTAATCTTCATTCCCTCCCTTCCTCAGCTTCACATCCATCAAAACAAATTAAATGTAGAAAATTACCTGCCCCTCTTCTAATACTGATGGTTTGACTTCATCTATGCATCTGTAAGATTTGTTATAGAACTGATTCATATCAAACTGAAGCCTTTTATATTCCATTTCATTGTCTACAAAATTTCTGCCTCCTTTTATGCCGACCCAAAAGCAACCTGGATTTTCAATCTAGTCAAAAAGCAAGCCATAAATAAAAATATATTAAAACACTGCAAGGTCATTAACAGCCATCACACATACTCTATACTACAGATCCATACACTCCTCAAAAAGTCACAATACCTTAAGACAAAAGATCAAGGTGTGTCTAGCAGAACTGAATCAATTAAATTTGGGAGAAATAGAACAACAGATGCGTAGACTGAAGCACACTTCTTTTGAACAGGCAAATAAACCTTCAAAACTTTTGGCCAATTTATTGCAGAAAGGAAGATCAAGAAATATAATAACAGATTACAACGAAGAAGGGAAAGACAACAAAGCAAGAGGAGATAAAACAAGCATTCCATTATTACACAAAGTTATTAAGTAATACCTCCTCGAAAAAAAATCAAAGAGAACTGGAAGAATACTTGGAGAGGAAGAATAAAATTAGATTTTCAGAAGAACAGAGAGAGACACTAAACTAATCAGTGTCGATGATGGAGATAGTAGAAGCCATTAGGAATACAAAGAACGATAAATCCCCAGGACCCGATGGTTTTATAGCAAAGTACTACAAAATCTTGGAACATGAACTTTCAGCTCCACTTCAAATAACAATAAATGAGATTAAGAAGGACGGCATACCAGAAACATGGAAAGAAGCTAATGCAGTCTTGATCCCAAAAGAAGGCAGAGACATAACAGACGTAAAGAATTACAGACCCATTCCACTATTAAACACGGACTATAAGATTTTCGCCCCTATTATGGCAGAGAGGCTTAAAAAAGTACTTCAAGAACATATTCATGAAGACCAGAATGGCTTTTTGCCTATGAGGATGATGCATGACAATATCAGGACAGTTTTAAATATAATTGAATACTACGAAAAACATAATGAAAGCTAGCTAGCTATGGTATTTGTTGACGCAGAAAAGGCATTTGATATGGTCAACTGGTCATTTTTGAAGACGACTATTAAGCAAGCACAAGCGGGAGAAAAATTCATTTCATGGATTGAAGCAATATATTCTCAACAAACAGCAAGACTAATTATAAATGGAGAGCGTACTGTACCGATTGAAGTTTTTTTTGTTTTTTTTTGTACCGATTGAAGTTTTGAGAGGAACAAGGCAGGGTTGTCCCCTATCACCTTTGCTATTTATTTTGACACTAGAAATACTTAATGATAATATAAGAGAAGATGTGGCAATAAGAGGAGTCCAGATAAAGAAATTTCAATACAAACTTAAAGCCTTTGCAGATGATTTGGTACTTTTTATGGATGATCCCCTCAAGAGCGCTCAAAGACTGATGGATATTATTCAAGAGTATGGAGATTACTCTGGCTTTAAAATTAATAAGGAAAAAACAGTATACACACCAAAAAATATGAGGGAGAAGGAAGAGGCTGAATTCAAACAAATTACAGGATTTAATAAAGGACAGAAAGCTAAATATTTAGGAGTTTGGATTACACAAAGAAACAATGAATTGTACCATAACAACTATGATAAAAAATGGAAGGAGATAAGATTTGGAAAAATGGACTCAACTAAAAATATCTTTGCTGGGACGGATATCAGTGATAAAAATGAATATTCTACCAAAAATGAACTATCTTTTCCAAAATGTGCCTATTATAACAAGCATCAAACCCTTTGTTCAATGGAAGAGAGACATAATTAAGTTTATATGGCAGGGAAGGAAACCAAGAATTAAATGAAGAATCATGACGGACACAACAGCAAGAGGTGGTTTAGGCTTGCCGGACCTACAAGCATACTATATGGCAGTGGCATTCACTTGGATAAAAGACTGGATAAATCTTCAAAATTCAAAATTAGAGGGAGCAGATTTAAGAATGGGATGGCATGCCTATATGTTTTATGGAAAAGCAGCAGTAGACATTTTATGATTTTATGCATCATTTTATAAGGAAATCACTACTTAAAATATGGACTGACTACAGGAAGAAGAATATAAGGCAGTTACCCAATTTGGTCTCCCCACAAGAAGCTTTTTTGGGGAGATGGAAAGATACAGATAAATGGTTACAATATGAAGACTTATTAGACACGATAGAAGACTCCGGTGTGAAGATGAAATCAAGAGAGAAACTGGAAACTGAAGGAATAAAATTAAGTTGGTTTCCCTATAGACAGCTAAAGGAAAGACTTCAAATGGATGTACAAACCTATGGAATACAGCAAAAGGAACAAATTCATTTACTGCGAATGTTAAGAGATAATCCACCACATTTATTAGCATATTTGTATAAAGAAATTTTACACCAAGAATGTGAGGAGGAGACAGTTAAAGCAGTAACGATACAATGGGCACAAAATGTTGGACACTCAATACAGTTAGAATAGTGGGAACAGAGTTGGCAACGTACACACAAATTTACTGCTGCTCAAAACTTAAAAGAAAACTATTACAAACTATTTCATAGATGGTACATGACACCAGAAAAATTAAAGACAATTTACAAGATGGGTACAGGTCAATGTTGGAAATGCCAAGAGAACTCTGGTACACTATTTCACATGTGGTGGTCATGTTCCAGAGCACAAAAATACTGGAAAGAAATACACAAGAAAATAAGTTCAATTTTGAAGATCCAATTTGGGATGACACCTGAATTCTACTTGTTAAACATGACACATATATTAGATGGAACGTCAGTTAAGAAATACTGGAAAATAATATTATACATGGTGACGACGGCCCGCACTGAGTATGCATGACTGGAAAAATGAAACTACACCTACAACTGAACAGTGGTGGACAACTTTTATGGAAAATAGAAATACGGATATACTTACACAAAGACTAAAAGGGAAATCAGATGAAGACATTAATAATAAAGAGTGGAAGATTGTTACAGATTTGGGTTGGGGGTAGACAGAAGGTAATACATTTTTCATGATATCAATTACTGTACAGGTTAATAGTCAATGAAATATCATGTAACAAGTAAAGTAGAGATATACAGCAGGAACTAACAAATTATAGATTATTAACATTTATTGCGATACGTGGTATAATAAATAGAGGGAATATTAATAATTGTAATCCAGAAAGGAAAGGAAAGGAAGAAGGAAAAACATTGCATGTAAACATTGCAGAGATAATTGTTTGTTTTATTTGTTGAAATTTGAATAAAATTATTTAAAAAAAAGTCACAATACCTTCATTATAAAGACTTCAATCATTTTCTTCAAGCTTTGTACACAAGTCTGGAAATATAACAAATCAACACTTTATTCACCTGCTTCCACAAAATGAATCAACCTCTTAAAAATTTTACATTTTATAAAATAGACATAAAGGTTTCGAATGTAATTTGTTAGTTATAAAAGAACTAAGCAACAGAATTACATCAGTGAATCTTAATTCTGTTGAGGGAATCATGAGTCTTCCAAGTCAGAATAAATGAATAACCAAAAAGGCATATTTTTATGTCAAACTGGAAAAACAGACTAACTACAATAAAGAATCAAATAAAGAACAGCAAGGCTGCCCTCCTAACACACAGGTAGCAAGCACCACTAAACAGAATAGGGATGACTTCAGAGAAAACAGAGATAGGATTTTACTGAAAACCTGCTCTGCAGGAGGTACAAGAACCATCATTCCAACTTGCGGAAAACTGCTTCTTAATAGTTATTCTGATCATGGGATCAGGTAATATACTTCAGGTAGGAATATATGGTATGCAACAGACAAGCAGTGAGAGGTAAAAACAAGAGGGCCAAATTATGAACTGCTCAGGCATGGGAGTACCTAACACACAAAAGGCAGAATTTGGATTTTACATATCTGAGCAGTTTCCTCAAAGAAGCCTTGAATTCTAAAAATATGACTGTTAGAAACTCAGTAGAAGTCACTCACAAGCAAGGGTTAAAAAGACTGCAGCTTTATAATATATGCAACAAAGCCTTTTTTTTTTAAAGTTTCTTCTTGTTTCCAGAGAAAATTGTCTGCATTCAAGTAAGAAGTCTACCACTGCATCTGAGATTCTACACAGGGCCATATACAACTGCAAGGCTTTCTGCGTCACACTCTCACAGTAACAAGCCATGGTTAAAGATCAGTTTAATGAACCCATTCCAAGAGGCAAGCTTTTTTTCTTTTCTTTTCTTTCTTTTTAGCAAAAAAAAAAAAGTTTGACATCAAGCATCTGGAGGACATTCTGTGGCTTTATGATGAATATTCCTAATACTGCATTTTATTGGGAACAGACCTCCACATCATAAATGCTTACCTCAATTAACAAAGCCTCTGACACAGAAGGTTGTTTTTACAAAGTTTTTTTTCTACCTGTCTGGCTTTTCCTCCTTACTGTCTGTTTAGCTGGATGATTTTAGCAGCATCGGCACTGGGAGAGTAATGAAGGAGAAACACAAACTCTCAGTGTCAGGTTACAGCACTGTTCCTGTACAAAACAATGCAGAAAAGTGTGAGCTAGCAAAGAGTGGGATTTTACTCTAGCTGATCCTACTGTAGCAGTGTTTGCATACCTGCCTGCCACAGGCAAGGCAAACAGCAGCTACCTCCGGAATTCCTTCCTGAGCATGTGCAGATAGCAAACAGAGAGAAAGAGGATAGCCCATAAACCCCACAAGCTCCCCTGAAGCATGTTAAAAAATCATGGATCTGTAAGTTTGGTCATTAAAATGGAAATCATAAGAAAAGCAGAGACTGGTGAAGGAAACACATTTTGGAAGAAGTCTTCAGACAAAAAGGTCAAAAAAATTTTGTTCAGTCATGCAAAGTTTATCTGACTTGGCTGTTTCTTTCACATGTTCATTTTGAACTAAAAAGTTTGCCAATATGTGTTGAACTGCTTGGTGTTCTTTGATGTTGACGTTATTTTAAGAACCTATTCCAATTCTTTCCATGTTATTTCTGCCTCTGGTACCAAATTTTAAAGCAATAATGCCCAGGAACACATCTGTCTCTTTAAGCGAAGTATACCTGCAATACTTAAATATCTTCTGTGATCTCATTAAGAAGATGCACTGAAACAGCCATGTGGAATCTGGGCTTTTATACACATTTGGATAACTATCTCCATCTGTCCATGAAGTTCTCATACATAACATGATTTTGAATATCATCATCAAAAGCACTGTGAGTCCAGTATGTATCATTTGCACAAGGGAATAAGAGAGTTACTGTTAGTCACTGTATATATTTTTAAAATAGCAGATTAAGTCAATTTAGCCCTCACCTCGAGTAAGATCTAATGAGATTATCATGCGGAGAGGAAAATACTCATCCAACTGTTTCTCCTGTGTATTATTTTTGCTTTTTAAAATGGTTTAAAACTACGCAGATTTTAACATAAGCCACTCTGTCCTTGGATATAGAGCATTGTGCTATAGTGGTTTCAGTGCTGGGCTATGACTCTGGAGACCAGGGTTCGAGTCCCCACTCCATCATGGTGACCTTGGGCATGTCACATACTCTCAGCCCCAGAAAACCCCACGATAGGTTTGCCTTAGGATCATCATGAGTTGGAAGTGACTTGAAAGCACACAACAAATAACTATTTTAACAATAACTGCACTACTAGCAATAGGTTATAACGATTAACAGTCTGACCTAATAAAAGTGGTACCTACACCCAAACTTAAACAGAAAAAAAAAATGGATCTGTTGTAATCTTCTCTTACACAAAACCGAATATTGCAGGTACCCTGAAGTGATCTCCTCTGCCTCTGTTCGTCCAAAATGAGGAGAGAACGCTTGGAAAAGAAACCTTCAGAAAATTAAATCCCCAGAACCCCACCTAGAATACTGTGGGACTCGTAGTCCCCCGAAAGTTGATTTTTCTGAGGAGAAGGACAGCCTACTACAGATTAACAGCTGCTGCACTGTCGGTACTGGTCGGTTCCTCGTGGGTTTGGGTTTGGTTTTTCTTTCCCCCCCTTCCAACAAAGTGGGATTACTTCTGCTCGAGAGTTTTCGTTACCTCTGAAAGAGAAACGCCTCAAAACCCACAAACTCTCGTCTGGCGCCACCTCAAGACTGCCCGACCTTTATCTCACGCTCAGCGTTTAACGGCTCCGCAGCTCTCCGACACCACCTGGGAGGCCTCGCAACGCGGCGCCTGCGCAGCGAGCGCTTCCGACCCCGGCCCCTAGTCCGTGGGTAGCCCCTTGCGCTGGAGTCGGCAAAGGCCTCTCCGGCCTGAAACGTGTGCGGGGGTTGCTTGTCTTTCTGGTCATTTCCGCACTGGCCTGTTATAGCGCGATGATTCCACTTTCAACCTCCTCTGGAATCCTGGGGTTTGCAGTTTCGGGAGGAGCCCCTCCCGAAACTGCAAACCCCAGGATTCCAGAGGAGGTTGAAAGTGGAATCATCGCGCTATAACAGGCTAGTGCGGAAATGGCCTCTTTTTCTCGCGCCCGAGAGAGCGCGAAGGTGAGGGTTTCTTTCCCCCTTGAGCCGGCGCCAGGGTGCTTTCGCCTCATTGTTCACTTTGCTACAGGGCTGACAATTTCCCGAATGCATACGGCTGTGTCCTCCTCTTCCTGGGGCAAGGAAGAAGAGGGTCCTTTGGCGCCCCTCAAAGCCTAGACTTCCTTGGAGGCTGGGAAGCGATGCCCTCAACTTCCTTCCCTGGTGGGGGTGGCGACACCACGGCCATTTCTGCACTAGACTGTTAACAGTGCTATGATTCCACTTTCAACATCCTATGGAATCCTGGGGTTTGCAGTTGAGGGAGGGCCCTTGAGGACTTATGGCCCCTGCCTAAAATGCGTACCCCAGGATTGCATGGGATGTCGAAAGTGGAATAATAGCACCATGGCAGTCTAGTGCGGAAATG
The DNA here is from genome assembly GCA_948474755.1 of Ctenosaura bakeri. Lineage (NCBI taxonomy): Eukaryota > Metazoa > Chordata > Lepidosauria > Squamata > Iguanidae > Ctenosaura > Ctenosaura bakeri. The sequence continues at coordinate 73,480 of CAOLHI010001706.1, read as the reverse complement.
GCCCCTGCCACAGCCGCCATTTTCTGGGCAGAGGGGAGGTGCAGAGTGCTCTCCCATGAGAGTTCTGTGCCTCAGTGGCTTTTTTTTTTAGCGGGGGAGGGTTCCACAAATGGTTAGCATTATAGAGCATAAAACTTCAGTTGAGCTTCTAGAAGTACAGTTTTAAGAGTCCACAGAAAAGGGGCAGCAGAGTAACCAGTGGAATGTGAACACAAGAGGTGGACGAATTTCTGCTGTGGACGTTTTTCAGTGTCTGCAATGCTAAAAACTAGAGAGCAAAGGAAAATTTCATTTGGGGTGGTGGAATTCTCACTTTGGTGGGACAATGCCCTCATTTTGTCCCAGGCCCTGTGGCTGCCCTGTGGGGAACAGTTTTGCAATACCAGTAAGTGCAGAATGGAAGAAGGGCCACACAAAATAAGGAAACTCCTTTTTTCATGGCAAAGCATATGGCAAGCACATAACTGTATATCTAATTAGACCAGGATTTTTTAAGGCAAATAGAATTTGACAACTTTTTAAAGGAGGGAAGTATGTTCTTTGGAAACAGAGGAATTAGGTCTTCTAACAAGTGGGGTGAAATTGGTGTTGGTGAGATTTTGCATCCATATCTTCCCCTATTAGAGTAATAGATGGAGATTATTTCTTCTTCAGTAAATTTTTACATGTGAAATAGTTCTGGAAGACTCTTAGGCTGTTTCAGTTAAGTACTTTATTTCCTTAATGATTTCCAAAATACTCTAATATGTGGGAGTGGAGTTGTGTTCTCATTTGTCCCTGTGTATGTCTCTAATCAGAGCCACATAGTGTAATTATTTGAGCATTGGACTACAGTCCTGGAGACCAGAGTTGGATTCTTGGCTCAGTCATGGAAATCCACTGAGTGACCTTGGGCACATCACACTTTAGGGTTGCCATAAGTCAGAAATGACTTAGAATCATGGAGTGGAAAGAGACAACAAGGGCCATCTAGTCCAACCCCCTGCTATGCAGGAACGTGCATCAAAAGCATTCCCAACAGATGGCCATCCAGCCCCTGCTTAAAAACCTCCAAAGAAGGAGACTCCACTACACTCCGAGGCAGCAGATTCCACTGCCGGACAGTCCTGACTGTCAGGAAGTTCTTCCTGAGGTTCAGGTGGAATCTCCTTTCCTGCAGCTTGAATCCATTGCTCCTTGTCCTAGTCTCTGGAGCAGCAGAAAACAAGCCCTCTCCTTCCTCTACATGGCATCCCTTCAAATATGTGAACATGGCTATCATGTCCCCTCTTAACCTTCTCTTCTGAAGACTAAACATACCCAGCTCCATAAGATGCTCCTCATAGGGCATGGCTTCCAGATTCTTCACCATTTTTGGTTGTCCTCCTCTGGACACACTCCAGCCTGTCAATATCCTTCTTGAATTGAGGTGCACAGAACTGGACACAGTATTCCAAATGAGGTCTAACCAATGCACTTGAAAGCACACAACAATCAGGGTCTAGATTTCCTAAGGCCCTGTCTAAGCTAAGCATCATTAGCCCAGGTTAGTACTTGGATGGGATACTATCAACAGATGCCAGGTGCTGTAGGCTATATTTCAAAGGAACAAACTGACAAAGCAACCTCTGAGAATTCCTTGCCTATAATGAAGTGCACCAAAGACTTTCAGAAGACTGCTTTATATGTAGATAATAGCAAAACTTTTGATTGTGTACATTAATTAAAAAATATATAGATCTCTCTTAAAGAAATGGGTGTGTGACATATTCAGGCCAAGAGGCTATGGTCATGACAGAATACAGAGAAACGGAATGGTTTCCAATTTGCAAGGAAGTCAGGCGAGGTCGTGTGCTATCATCCTATATGTTTAACTTGTATGCTAAACATATAGCTAAAGCAAGACTAGACTCTGAGGAAGGAGCTGTGAAAAGTATAGAAAGAAATATCAATATTATAAAATATGCAGGTGACACCATACTATTAGCAGAAAATAGCAAAGACTTGGAATGATTACTGAAGAAAGTCAAGGAAAAAAAGTACAAAAGCAGGCTTAAACTTAAACATAAAGAAAACAAAAATAATGACCACTGATTATTAAAATAGAGTAGATGATGAAGACATTGAAACACTTAAAAAAATTCCATATCTGCACTCAGGTATTAATGAGGATAGAGACTAGGGTCAAGAAGTCAAAAAACTAGGACTTGGAGGGGCAGTTATAAAGGAATTAGGCAAGATCCTGTAAAGATACATCATTGAATGTCTTTGCCATCATATTTCCAGTTTTTATGTACGGTTTTGCAAGCTGGACAGTGAAAAAAGCTGATAGGAAGAAATCAACTCCATATGAACTGTGCTGGTGAAAAATTTTATGAGTACTGTGAACTGCTAAAAAGACAAATAAATGGGTCGTAGAACAAATCAAGCCTGAACTTTCCATAGAAATCAAGATGATTAAACTGAGGTTGTCATAGTTAGGACATATCACTAGAAAAGACGATAATGCTTGGTAAGGTAGGTAGGAAAAGAGGAAGACTGCATTAGAGATTGATAGATTCAGTCAAGCTATGGCACTGAGTCTGCGAGAACTGAGCAGGACTGTCGAGGACAGGGCGACTTAGAGATCTTTCATTCACAGGGCTGCCATAAGTTCAGATTACCTGACAGAAGTTAACAATACCAACAAGAAGAAAGCCCTATGAAATTCATACAAGTCAACAGCTGACTTGAACGTGCACAACACATACATACGTGTGTAATCAGTGGCAGAGCTTGGAGTGTGGCAAGGGGGCGGGGCTACGGCACGAGGGGTGGGGCTGCTGTGTGTGGGGTCATGGCTGAGGTGTGGGGGGGTGGCCAGGGCGCACAGGGGCATGGCTGTGGGCCAGAACACCCCAAAGAGATTGCTGCCTGAGGTGAACCACGCCCCCCCATTCCTACTCATGTGTAATGTGTAATATGTGTAATGGACTTTGAATATCATTTTCATTTTGAGACAAAACAAAAGTAACAATAACTACAATACACACAAACACAGAGAGTTAAAAATGACTGGTATCTGTGAAATAACCATGTTCTGAAATACCCTGTCCAGAAATCTGAGCATTATTGAAGTATGTGAACAAGAAAATCTTTTATGTCACATTAAGTCAGGAATCTTAAATTTCAAGGATTTAACAAGCCTGTCCTATCATGTTGCCCATTCTCTCAGATATATTTCTGCTCACGACTGGAAAAAGTCCTGTGGCTTTCCAAATAAAGGCTTGTACAACATAATAGGAGGATCTTATATATTTCCATTGTTACTTCCTTGTTTTTGACATTTTTGTTTGTTTGTATGAGAACTGCTCATAATTATCAAATAACTACAATTGTTGCTGGCAAATTGGAGTAAACAGTCACCATAATTCAGAAGACCATGACCTATTTGATTTGTCAGTCATTGTGTTATCCTGTTCTCTGGGGGTCCTGGGAGCGGCACCCAAATAACCAAACCACAACAATGCAACTTTGGGGGAAATTAGCTGGAGCACTCACTAAAGCTAGCAAGAGGTAGGGTAACATAGCAGGATCTTGCAACCCAGCGTCTACGGGGTCAGGTCAGTCGAGCAGTCAGACAGTTTTAAAATAGCAAAAATGATGTTTTTATTGAAAGACAAACAAACAGTAAAGACACCACAATTACACAGCTAACGGAAGAATTAGAAATAGGGATTTTCGGGAGAAATGGACGATACAACACCTGTCTCGTAGTCCTGAAGAAGTTTGAAGATTGAGTTTGTGGATATGGAGTCTCAGTACGTACGACTGAGGGGACAGCTCACCAGACACAGCGGCAGCAAGGCTGGATGGAACTCAGGAGCGATCCGAGGTGGTCTCGGAATCGGGGGGTTATATAGGGTGAATTGTGACTGCAGGCCATACCTTACTTGGTGAGAACAATGCGAGTTTGGAGCGGTACAAAGCTTTGGAAAGGTCAGAGTTTAGCATGATTGGCTTAGTGCCGAATCAACAATAGTGTAACCAGTATGCAAATGCGGCGTGCTTGGCACGGCTTTGTGCAGCTACCTGCTTGGGGCAGGGGTGCCTTCCAAGGTAGATACTTAATCCTTTAGAGATCCAAATAAAAAGAAATTAAGAATTCAAAACAAAATACAAATATATAAAATCAATACTCAAATCCTAAAAAGAAATAACTAGAAGAAAAAAGAAGGAAAGTTTAATATTTAAAGCTTATTTTCAAAGAGATTCCAAAAATATTCCAAGAAAAAAAAAGTATTGTCCCTTTCAAACTTAGCAATAAGGCTTCAAAATTTAAAGGAAAAGTTAATGCTGCTGCAAACAAGGGCTCCTCCTATAAGTATAAAACAGTTCCTGAGCAGACACTTTGCATGTCCCAATCCCAGCTTTACAGAGTCTTCAGACCCCCTGTGAATCAGGGGATCCACTAGCTTAACAGGGAGAGCTCTTCCTGCTGAGCATGACGCTTGTCAGAGCTCACTGGATTGCATCTACCATTAAAATGGCCAGCTACCAGAACCAAACCACTAATTTTGAATTAGTCACATCAATATGAGTGTGTGTAGGCAAGAGGATAATTCTGTGTGTCTACTCTCAAGCAAAACCCTCTGAATCTAGTGAGACTTACTAATATTTGCATAGAATTGTAGCCTAAACATGTAAAAAAAAAAAAAAGGCTGAAGATTATTATTTTTTTACAAGATAATATATTTGTGCTAGGCTAAAAAGAAATCAAGCAATCATCACAAAATTTCAAGTAGAATTTTTCAAAGAGATAACCCTGTTAATCTATTAATATATAAAAGTCAAAGTTTGTTTGTCTGTGTCAGGTGAGAAGACCTCATATGATTGGCTGCCTAAGAAGATTCTATGGAATCCTGGGGTTTGCAGTTTAGGGAGGGGCTTTTAGAATTCTCAGCCAGAGAGCTCTTGGACCTGTCTTGAATAGTTGGATTGCTGTGGAGAAGAGGCCTAGCACCAAGGAGGAGGGCAGTGTATTCCCTCAGGAACCAAACCTCTCTATGTTAATAGCTCTGAATACAGATTGGACTGGGGAATACGGGGAAAAGTTACATGTACTGGACAAGATAGTTTGGGGAATTAGAGACACAGGATCTCAAATCTTTCTAACAACTATTACCTATGAGAAAATAAAATCCTGGGCAATGGTGGGTATATATGCTAGTATGAGTATAAAAAGTAAGAAGGAAGGAAAAGGGAGCCATGTTGCTCCATTAAGAATAATTAGTTTATTTCAGCATAATTTTTTGCAGACCACATTTTGCACTTCTATTACATTTTCCCAGAGGAAAGAACAGAGGAGAGCTGGGCCTGTGAAGACATCCTAGACCAGGTGTGTTTTACAGGCTTGTTTTTGCTGTGCTTGTGGGGCCTTGCTTGTTTTTGCTGTGCTTGTTTTTGCTGTGCTTGTGGGGCCTTGCTTGTTTTTGCTGTGCTTGTGGGGCCTTACTTGTTTTTGCTGTTAATTGCTTGCTATTGTTTGCTGGCTATTGTCCTGGCCGTGGGCTCTGCCTGATCACACGGTCTGACTAACAAGGGGGAGGAGGTAGCTAGCGGGGAGGAGCTTTATCAGGAGCTACCAGAGGCGCGCGCACTTGAACTCCTTTACTTTCTCGACCTTCTCCTGTACTACTCTCTGTAGTTTCAAGGATGGAAGGAGAGGGAGCTGCTGTAGTCACCTGTAACACTTGTGGCATGTTCCTTTTCTTGCCACAAGAGGTTCTCCGATACACCTGCACCAAGTGCAAGCTGGTCACCTTCTTGGAGGAGAAGGTTCGCCAGCTGGAGGCACGAGTTTCTGATCTCCACCTTATCAAGGAAGGGGAGGAGTTTTTGGATAGCGAAGAGAAGACCTACCGGAACTCCAAATACACGGAGGAGCTGCCAGATCAGGAAGCCAGTACACTGCGCCAGGAAACGGAGGCTTGGGCGAATGTCACACGGAGAAGTAAAAGGACCAAAAAGGTAACAGAGACTCTTAACCTACACAATCGCTTTGATGTACTTGGACTTACAGACAAAGAGGAGCACTACGCAGAGGGAACAGAATGTCAACAAGAAAGAATCCAACATCGGCAACAGGAACTAGATCAACGCTCCCAGCCTCAACAGAATGCTCAGGCAGTCCTGGTAAAACACGCTTATCGAGGAGCCCAGGGGAAGCCTCAGAAGAGGCGAGTTCTGGTTGTTGGGGACTCATTGCTAAGAGGAACTGAAACAGCAATCTGCAAAATGGACAAGCTCAATCGAGAGGTCTGTTGTCTTCCTGGGGCCAGGATCAACCACATAACGGAGAGGCTAACCAGGCTAGTCAAACCCACTGACTATAAGCCCCTCATTTGGGTTCATGTTGGAACCAATGACACTGCGAGGAGCAGCTTAAACCACATTGCAAAGGACTACGAGCGTATGGGGACGAAGCTTAAGGACCTTGGTGTGCAGGTGGTCATTTCGTCTCTCCTCCCTGTTCAAGGATATGGCGCATGTAGGGAAAGGGCAATAGTAGAGGTCAACGACTGGCTCCGCACATGGTGCCGCCAACAACGGTTTGGGTTTTTGGAACATGGTCTGAATTTCCATGAACATGGGCTTCTGGCGAGGGATGGGCTGCACCTCACAAAACTGGGCAGGAATGTTTTTGCAAACAGTCTTGCAAGGAAGATTAAGAGGTCTTTAAACTAAGATCCACTGGGGAGGGAGACAATATTATTCAGGGCAAGGACTCAGAGAACACAGGGGGAAAAGGCCCAAATGATACTGGACAAGTAGTACAAGCGGCCAATGGCGGGAGGAGTAGATTCAATAGTACAAGACTTGCAGGAAGGGCCCAGGGACTTAAGTGTCTCTACACTAATGCAAGGAGTATGGGAAACAAGCAGGATGAGCTTGTACTCCTAGTACAAGAAAATAAATACGATTTGATAGGCATCACTGAGACCTGGTGGGATGAGTCTCATGACTGGAATATAGGAATAGAGGGGTATAGCCTATTCTGTAAAAATAGACCAAACAAGAAAGGAGGAGGAGTAGCCTTGTATGTCAAGGATGTTTTCACCTGTGAAGAGATCCAGGATTTAAACCCAGAAAGCCAGGTAGAGAGCATTTGGGTAAGAATTAAGGCAGCGAGAAACAATAGGGATATTCTGGTGGGGGTTTACTACAGACCTCCAACCCAGGCTGAGGACTTGGATGACGCCTTCCTCAACCAAATGACTGCACATTCAAAGAGGAGAGATACAGTAATAATAGGAGATTTCAATTACCCGGATATATGCTGGCAGTCAAACTCTGCCAAGACAGCAAGGTCCAGCAAGTTTCTTGCTTGTCTTGCAGACAACTTCATGGTCCAGAAGGTGGAAGAGGCCACAAGGGGATCAAATATTCTAGATCTGGTCTTGGCCAACAGGGATGACCTTGTGAATGAGGTAGAAGTGGTTGGATCTTTAGGGGGGAGTGACCATGCCCTGTTGGAATTTAGCATTCAGTGGGAAGGAGAAGATAAGGGTAGCCAGACACTCATCTTAGATTTTAAAAAAGCGGACTTCTGTAAACTTAGGGAGCTGCTGGCTGGAATTCCGTGGTCAGGAATAGTGAAAAGGAAAGGAGTTCAGGAGGCATGGGAGTTCCTTAAAAAGGAGATACTGAAGGCACAGTCTAAAACAGTGCCATTAAGGAGGAAAAATGGAAGGCATCTGAAGAAACCAGAATGGTTGACTAAAGAGCTCTCAGCTGAGCTAAGAGTTAAGAGAAACATGTACAGGAAATGGAAGAAGGGGGAAACCACCAAAGAAGAATTTAAGCAAGTAGCCAGGAGATGTAGGGAGGAAGTCAGAAAGGCTACAGCACAGAACAAACTTAGGCTGGCCAGAGACATTAAAAACAATAAAAAGGGTTTTTTTAAATATGTCCGCAGCAAAAGGAAAAAGAAGGAGACAGTAGGGTCGCTACGCAGAGAAGATGGCGAACTACTCACAGGGGGGAGAGAAAAGGCAGAGCTACTTAACACCTTCTTTGCCTCCATATTTTCCCAGAAGGATACAAGCACTCAACCTGGCGGTTGGGGAGCAGGGGAGGAAGCAGAGGAAATGAGGCACATAATAAGTAGAGAGGTGGTACATGAATACCTGGCCGCATTGGATGAATTCAAGTCTCCAGGGCCAGATGAATTGCATCCTAGGATATTAAAAGAGCTGGCAGAGGTCATTTTGGAACTGCTTGCTATAATTTTTGAGAAATCTTGGAGGACAGGAGAAGTTCCAGCAGACTGGAAGAGAGCAAATGTTATCCCCATCTTCAAGAAGGGAAAAAAGAGGACCCAAATAATTATCGCCCAGTCAGCCTGACATCAGTGCCCGGAAAGATCCTGGAGCAGATCATTAAGCAGTCAGTTTCTAATCATTTAGAAAACAACGCGGTAATCATGAAAAGTCAACATGGATTTCTCAAAAATAAGTCATGCCAGACTAATCTGATCTCTTTTTATGATAGAGTTACTAGCTTGATAGATGAAGGGAATGCTGTGGATGTAGCATATCTCGATTTCAGTAAGGCCTTTGACAAAGTTCCCCATGACATTCTTGCAACGAAGCTAGTAAAATGTGGGCTGGACAGGGCTACTGTTATTTGGATTTGTAATTGGTTGACTGACCGAACCCAAAGGGTGATCACGAATGGCTGCTTTTCATCCTGGAGAGAAGTGACTAGCGGGGTGCCACAGGGTTCTGTCCTGGGCCCAGTGCTGTTCAATATTTTTATCAATGACTTGGATGAAGAAATAGAGGGCACGCTCATCAAATTTGCAGATGACACCAAATTGGGAGGGATTGCTAATACGCCAGAGGACAGGATCAAAATTCAAAATGACCTGGATAGATTGGAGAGCTGGGCCAAGGCTAACAAAATGAAATTCAACAGAGAGAAATGTAAGGTCCTACACTTAGGCAGAAATAATGGAATACAGAAATATAGGATGGGGGACACGTGGCTGGATAGCAGTACATGTGAAAGGGATCTAGGAGTCTTCATAGACCACAAGCTGAACATGAGTCAGCAGTGTGATGCGGCAGCCAAGAAAGCCAATGCAATTCTTGGCTGCATCAATAGGAGTATGGTGTCTAGATCGAGGGAGGTACTGGTACCACTCTACTCTGCTTTGGTTAGACCCCATCTTGAATACTGTGTCCAGTTCTGGGTACCCCAATTCAAGAAGGATATTGACAAGCTGGAGCAAGTCCAGAGGAGGGCGACCAAAATGGTGAGAGGCCTGGAAGACATGCCCTATGAGGATAGACTTAGAGAGCTGGGTATGTTTAGTCTGCAGAAGAGGAGGTTAAGAGGGGACATGATAGCCTTGTTTAAATATTTGAAGGGATGCCACATAGAGGAGGGAGAAGGCTTGTTTTCTGCTGCTCCAGAGACCAGGACAAGGAGCAATGGATTCAAGCTGCAGGAAAGGAGATTCCACCTGAACCTCAGGAAGAACTTCCTGACAGTCAGGGCTGTCCGGCAGTGGAATATGCTACCTCGGAGTATAGTGGAGTCTCCTTCCTTGGAGGTTTTTAAGCAGAGGCTTGGTGGGATGTCGGGATTGATTTGAGGGTGTTCCTGCATGGCAGGGGGTTGGACTGGATGGCCTGTGTGGTCTCTTCCAACTCTGAATTTCTATGATTTTTCACACATAAAGGTACATAAATGTCTCTGTACTATGCATCTGAAAAGTGGCCTATAATCTAAGAGTTTATGTTGACATTAATTGGTTAAAAATGCCACAAGACCTTATTTTAGTTCCTTCCCTCTTTATTTGAAAATAGAATCCTCCAGTAATATGATTTTATGGAAAGAAATTAATGGTATTATCTACTTAAAATGGAAAACTCTTTGCTTAATCAATATCTACTAAAATGCTTGTTTTGAGAATAATTGGTAAGTAAGTTTTGGTTATCATAAATTTGCCATATTTTACTGAATTTTAACTTTTTGCATTACTTGTTAGGACTTTTTGGTCCTGATGATAGTTGTTGTGCCTTCAAGTTGTTTCAGACTTATGGCAACTCTAAGGCAAATCTATCATCAGGGTCCACTGGGGCTGAGAAGATGTGATGTGCCCAAGGTCACCCAGTGGGTTTCCATGGCCAAGCGTGGAATGGAACCATGGTCCATGCTCAAACCACTACACCACCCTGGCTATAATAACTGACAAACAAGTACAATAGCATCTCAAGATATATTATATTTCATTTGTCAGAGCTGTTCACATCTGAAAGCAATTCAACTGAATAAATTTTATTCTTAATGCTTAAAAAATTTCCACTGGCTTTATATCCTAAGATGCCTTGAGACATTAGATACGGATTATTCAAGTTTTTTTTTTTTTTGCACTTTCCAGAATAAGGATGGGAATCATGTCGTCCATCTAATGTTGTTGAACTGTATGTCCCAGCAATGTTAGCTAGAAAAAACAATGGTGAAGAATGCTGGGAGCTGCAGCTCACAGTTTCGAAGGTCAGATGATTCCCATCTACTTTGAGAATTCTCTGGGCAACCAAGGCAAAACAATTGAGCCAAACTGTGTCAACTGTCCCTTTGACTCCGTTGTTTTGTCTTGGTTGCTTAGACAATTCTTATAAATGCCCAGAGAATAGTAAGATCACCATTGTACTCTGTGTAACAAATGCATGACTGTTTCTTGTAATTTTATTTAATTAGTAAAGAGCCGTATGTGACAGACCCTTAATTCTCTGATAAGGCACCCTGCCTTTACCACACAGCTCTGCCTTCCCCACCTTTTTGTAAAAGGCTGAGGGTTTTCAGTGTCTATTTAGAACCCCTTAACAATTTTATGGTAACGTGTTTTCTGTGTTTCTTTAAATTCTGTATACAACTCAGCCAAGTCAGTATTTATAAAAATAAAATGTAATATTTTTTAAGGTAACATACAGAATAAAGTATTAGTTCATGTGCAGGCCAAACTCAACACATTTCTTCAATGTACTTTTAGACAGTCCCCTTATATCTTTAGATATATATAAAGCACAGGTATCATGTAACAGCCCTTTAGCTACACTCCCACCAAAGGGTCAGCTCCCAATCTAGGTCACTCTCTCTGACCAGATGTCATGTTGGCATGGCTCATGACATATATGAGTTGTGATGATAATGGTGCATCTGCCTAGAGAAGGTATATCCTTGTAGGTTATTATATAGTGCTAAGTAAAGCCCTACTACATGTGGAACTGAAACTATGTAACTAATGTGATGCACTGTACAATGTATGGCGTCATATCTCTTACTGCATACTTTGCCTGTCTTGCTATGTGTTAAGGAGCTCTAGTTCAGTGGTCGCCAAACTTTCGGACCTCACAGATCACTAAATTCACAATTTTGAATCCCGCGGACCACTAATATGATTTTTTTTAAAAGGTACAAACATCTATCAAATAATGATCATAAAAGTTCCATTTTATTAATACGAAATGAACTTAATTATAATAAAATTATTATTTAAAAGCAACTTAAATAATCAAGTAGATATTACAGAGATAAATCAAAATACCAATTGATTCATATTCTGATTTTTACAGACACCTCTTAGTTTATCAAGCAGATACTATAAAGATAAATCAAAATATCAGTTCGTTCATTAGCTACTATGTCAATTCATTCGAAATATCTATCCTAATAATATATTTACTGTTTAGTGAGTTTTCTTGGCAAGATTTCCTCAGAGGGGGTTTGCCAGTGGCTGCCTCTGAGGCTGAGAGAGTGTGACTTGCCCAAGGTCACCTAGTGGGTTTCCATGGCTAAGCAGGGATTTGAACTATGTTGGGAACAGGGGCCATTTCTCTCCACCATACTCCCTTGGGGAAATTGCACAGGAGTGTTTTGGGATGCCTGAAGTGACGCAATGTAACTTCAGTGGCCATTTTGGCTGACTTTCTGCAGCCATTTTGGCTAATTTTCTGTGGCCATTTTGGATTATTTATTTATTATCAAGTTAGTTTATTTATTTATTTGGAAGCTTCACTGGGGAGGGGACTGAGACTCGCCTTCAACATCCCCCTCTCCTTGTCCTCTTCCTACTTCTCCTTCTGCTCCCTCGCTGAGGCTTTTTTGCACCCCTTGGTTTTGGCATGGAGGGCTTCTTTGCGAAGGGACTTGGACTTGGCAGTTGAAGGCACAGCGATTACACCTTCCCTTTCCCCACCCCCTGTGGTCTCTTCAGATATTTGATTCTACTTGAGGTTGCCCCCTTGTTTTTTTTCTTCCCTTCGCCCTTACTTCTTTCTGGAATCTTCATTTTTTATTTTATTTAATTAGCCCGGTTGGGTTTCCTCAGTGATTCAGCATGCTTTTATTTCATATTTATTGCCTCCTCAGCTGTTCTCCCCCCCTTTCTCTTCCCCCCCCACACCTTTTTTCCCCTGGGGAGGTTTTCCTCAGATGTGCCTGATGCTGTGACTGGGTGAGTGGCTGCGGTGACCACTGCAGGGCCCGAGGGCTGCTGCTGCTGCTGCTTCTACTGCTGCCAACTCAGGAAAGAAACAAGAGCCGGCAGTGGGGGGGATGGGTGTTTCAGCGTCCTCTGTCGGAGCAGGAGGAACTTTTGCACTTTGCCAGTGGTGGGTGGGAGAGGAGAGAATGCCCCTCTTCCTCCTCCTCTCTGCAGCCAGAGCAATCCCCCTGGAGTGAGTGGGACAGGACAGTGCAGGGGAGGGACTGGTCCTCCTCGCTTCTCCCTTCTCTCCATTGTGGGAGAGATTCCAGCAGGTGTGAGTTAGAGAAGATAGTGGGGAGGACTAGACTGCCCCCCTCACTGTCCTTGTCCCTGCTGCCAGAGTGATCCCAGCCAGCGCAAGTCAGAGCGGACAGCGGGGGCAGGGGGCATCTGGTCCTCTTCGCTGTCTTCTTTTGTTTGCTCTGAGCAAGATTGCTCTTGCAGCAGAGAGGACAGCAAGGAGGACCAGATGGCACCCCTCGCTGTCCTCCCTGCGGTGGGAGCAATCCTGCCCGGTGCGAGTGAGAGAGGACAGTGGGGCCCCTCATGGTCCGCGGACCACCAAAATTTTATTTCAGAACACCAGTGGTCCACGGACCACTAGTTGGCGATTGCTGCTCTAGCTAGTACTTGCTGTTAGTCATGTTTAATGGTGTTATTATGTACCTTGCTTGATTGCATCCATATTTCTTACATATATGTATCACTGCCTGCATAGAGTATGGCATGTGTACTGGGGTTGTTATATTGTATAAGGAAATGGGATAGTTTTAATCTTATATGTTGCCAATATATGATTTGTACTTATTCATGGAAAACAGGGAGGTAAAAGGATGATAGAATATGAACTGCTAAATGAGAAACCTGGGTTGTATAGGATGATGAGATAAGTTGGGAAACTTAAGGCAACAAACAGAGCAGTTCCTGGAAGATGCATTGAAGGAGGACTCAGATGCCAAACTGGCCTTCAACAAACTGGTGGTTGTTTTATGATCTGGCCTAAAGCCAGAGGTGTCCAAAAGAGAACAGTATATTAGCCAAGATCAAAGAGAAGTAGGATGCTGGGCTAGGGACACTGGATATCAGCCAGGCAGGAAGAAAGGGTAATAAAGGAGAGCAAAGGAGGCACCTGGTGTTAACAGTCAGAGTAAGCTTGGGTAACATCAGAGTGAATTATGAATTAATGAGACATGGGATTATGAATTAATGAGACATGGGATTTCAACTAATCAGCGTAATAATTATCACTTGTATCTGTATATACTTTGTCTGGAAGACAGTCTTCAGTTTCAGCCACTTTAGGAATATTGGGTTTCAATCTGTACTTGCAATAAAGAACATTTCTGTCCATGTGTGTTGTCACATTTCTGACTATTCGCAACGGAGACAGCTTAGAGCGTTACATGCCACCAGATTCTACTAGGGTTCAATTACTCTTCTGCCTCTTACTAGGCTTCCACTGAGAATGAATCCTTCCCACAGTCACACCCTCTGACAGGCTAAGCGTCTCTACTCCATAGCTTCTTGCTAGGAATCTCATTGAAGAACTGAATGCCAACCAGTACCTGGGTTTATATAACTTTTACTCTCAGCCACTAAGCCCTCCCATACACTCTTGGGTTGGGTTTCTCTCCTGAGAAGCTATTCTGACTGCCTGGTAACCTGCTTGCAGGCTGCTCTGGCACTTCAGATAGCCACACCCCCAGAACTTTGTCACACCATACACTGGTCACACCATACAAGTATCACTTTGGACACCACATGGATCTAATAAGATGGACAAAATGGGGAAAATTATTTTAATGAGTTTTTTTCCTTAGAAAAAAATCCAGTAGATTCCCAGTACACAGTATTGGGGATGTATTAATCTGAAAGTAAAGTACATTTCAGAAAGTGTGTACTTTAGCAATGATGAAAGCAGTCAATGGAAGTAATGCTGCTGAAATTAAATATTTTATTTTTAACAACAATTCAAGTAAAGAATAAATTAAGAGTCACACAAAATGTGTGATCTGAAATGTGTATCATTTGGTATTTTTTAAATATAAGAATTAAAATAAAATATTTGAACCAAAATATATTTCATGTTATTCATTCTATGTAAACCTTATAAAATTTTAGACAGTACTTAACAGGCCCTTATGTCTAGCAAAGTCTCTTCCAGCTCCAAATGTAGAACTTCTGAATATTATAATAGTAAATTGAACATACAGGACTTGTACTGATGTAGGAATTCAAAGCACAGTTATTTTGAACTGAGTATGAACTAACACCAAGAGGTTCATTTCTAAGTAAACAAACTGATGTATTTATATTTTTAGATGAAAAAAGCAGAATAGTTCAAAATACTGACCTATATTGATACTAAATGATTTCAGCTTATACTAATACTGTTTGTTTGTGGCCAAATATTGCCATGATGGCAATTTAGTGACTTGAGTTTATAAATGTATAGATTAGGGTCCAGATGTGACACATTTTCACAAGCGTTTGGCAAAAAAATGAAGCCTAAATCATTTACAGTAGGCTTGAGGTATATAAGTAAAATGGCATAAGAACATAGTTACCCTGAACTGCCGTATGGGTTGCTGTATATAAAAATATGTTAAGTATTTTAAAAATTCCAATACCAGAAAAATATTATAATCTGCTATTATAGTCTACACTATTTCCAACTTTAGAGTTCATAATTAGTGGATTGATGTGTTTATATTTCTGCTGGATATTCACATGAATACTAACATTAGGAAGGTCTTGTGTCACTATCCGGTGAAGTTTATTAGCTCCTTTCATTAGTTCTTCAATCTTTTTATCTGATGTCAAAATTGGTTTCCTCTCTCCTGTAAGATCAGGATCTTCTGGGTATAGCTCATCACCTAAAAAAGAGAAATCATATATACATCTATTTTTATATATAATAATTTATATTTTAGTGAACTTCATTCTAGGTGGCTCTAGTAATTTTGCCATCAGAAAACAGGATGAAACCTTGCAAAAATTAAAAATTGGTTTGAGACAATATTTTTCATACAGGCTGTTAATGTAAGTACATCAGGTCAAGTATTAAAGGATCTCAATGCAGCAATAAACTGGGCCTCCCTGTCAAAGCATGTGTTACAATGTACAGAAGGGGAAATAAAATTTTCATGTTCCAGGCTGCACATACACATAACTCCAACATAATAACATAATAAATTATGGAATGGCATTAAAAAGTCAAGTGAGCACTAGCTTTGGGCTCAAATGCTTCCATTTCTATGAACCAAGGAAGGAAGTTTAAAGCTTCTTGAAATATTTTTTAAGAAACCAGTTCCCTATTAAGTCTCAATATGGGGAACTGCAGTTTGTTGTGACAACTGTTCAAATAAACCAAGATCCTTGTTTGAACTCGCTCTTGGTTAGAGCAAGCCACCATTTCCCAGAAGTGTGTGTGAACCCAAGGTCTGCTCTGAAATGTTCTTTGAATAGGGCAATTGCTTTATTTTGAATAGCATCACTGAAATAAATGCAACTATATGGAAACAAACAAAATTGTTGTGTGCCTTCAAGTAATTTCCAACTTACAGTGACCCTAAGGCAAAACTCTCACAGGGTTTTCTTGGCAAGATTTGTTCAGAGGGTGAGTTGCCTTTGCCTCACTCTGAGACTGAGAGAGTGTGACTTGCCTAAGGTCATTTGCTGGGTTTCTATGGCTAAGCAAGGATTCAAACTCTAGTCTCTAGAGTCATAGTCTAATGCTCAAACTGCTACACCATGCTGGCTCCAGATTTAGATTTAGGGTCATACAATAAAAATGGCAGATCCAAATAAAATAAAATGGGCAAGGCTATTTTAAAACTGCCTATTTCAATCTGGAGATTAATGTTAGATCTTGAAATTCCCCAATAAAGCAAGGATGAGCCAGGTAATTACCCACCCTGTTCTTTTTTGTCTTCTTCTTTCCTGCATCAAAGTATGGGATGGTCAGAGGAAACATGATTCAGCCACATTGCTGAAGTTAGGGATGGGCCAACTGAATCCTTGAATCCTGGGCGAGGATTTGAGATTTGGGAATCCGAATCCTGGTGCCAAAATGGTGGATCGAATCTTTCGAATCCACCAACCAAGTTTATTTTTTACCTTTTAAAATTGGCACCTCTGGGGCTCACTGAAAGTCTGATTGGCCAACAGGCTCCTGGGTGCGCAAAAATTGTGGTATAAAGCTGCGCGCGCACACTAGAGGCAGCCTGTGGTCACCGGCTTGTGCTGCCTGTGTCTGCTGGGGCTGCCTGCCTGTGTCCACTCATGCTGCCTGTGCCTGCGGCTGCCTCCCTCTCCAAGGTAATATAATTATTCTACAGTTCTCCCCAGGGCTATGGTGTGGCTGAGGTCACTGGCGGCCCTCTGGGCAGCCATGACTGGCCATCGCCAATGGAGAGGAAGGCCAGCAGCCCTCTTGATCACCTGGCTAGATCTGCTCTGGCCCCATGCACTTTCTTGAGATCTCTGGCAGCCCTCCAAGGTGGCGACTGCAGGACGGATTAGCTCCATTCCTGCAATTACCGCCTGGAAGGGATGCCCCCAAACTCAGCAAAGCGTGTGAGGCCAGAGAGACCTGAGCCAGGTGATCGCCACCCACTTTAGCCTTGCCCACTTTACTCAGGGCATCCCTTCTGGGCAGCGATCATGAGAGTGGAGCTATCCCACTCCACGATCACCCACCGAAGGGGATTCCACGCTCTGAGCAAAGCAGGTGAGGCTGGAACGGTTGCGGATAGCCTGGCCAAGGTCACTCTGGCCCTGTCCGCTTTGCTCAGATCATAGCCATCCCTTCTGGGTGATGGTCACGGGGTTTGTTAGACCCTTTCCCACGATCGCCACCTGGAAGAGAGACTGGCGATCTGAGCAAAGCAGGCAAGGACTGAGCTGCCTCACCTGCTTTGCTCGGATCACGGCTGTCCCTTCTGGACAGTGGTCGTGGGGTTGGTTAGACCCTTTCCCATGATCACCGCCTGGAAGGGAGGCTGGCGATCTGAGGAAAGCAGGTGAAGACTGAGCTGCCTCGCATGCTTTGCTCAGATCATGGCCATCTCTTCTGGGCAGTGGTCGCAGGGTAGGTTAGGTGCCCCCCCTAGATTTCCCCCAGGAAGGGAGACCGGCTATCTAAGCAAGGCTGCCTGTATCCGCTGGGGCTGCCTGCCTGTGTCTGCTCCTGCTGCTTGTTCCCATGGCTGCCTCCCTCGGCAAGGTAATAATCTCTATTCTTTTTGACTTAAGAGTTATGTACTTCATGTAGTAGATGAACAGTCAACTGCATTTGTATCTTCTTAATAAGAAGTATGAGTATGTTTTCCTGAACTGAAAACTATTATTTAATTTGTTTTCATCAAACAAAGATGTCAAATTCTGCTTCAAAAACACTTTTCAGTAGAAGTGCTTTCTTTCCCTTGCTTTTAAAACCCTTTTTTAAAAAAAGGATTCAAAAGATTTGAGATTCGTGAGATTTGTGGATTCCCAAAACCTTTCAGGGATTCGGATCCAGATTCGAAAAATTCTGGATTCATCCCATTCCTAACCGAAGTGAAGCAGGTTTGTGTCTGTCCAGCACCCAGATGACACACTGCCTGGGAATTGTTACCTATGCCATCCGTAGTTGAAAAAGGCAAGATATACCTGTCATTTAAAAAAAAAAAAATCTTGATCCCAGTTGCTACAACTGAGGGAGAAACAGAATGTTTATCAAGGACAGGGGTCATGTGGCTCTCTATAATATTGAAGTGTAACTCCCATCAGCCCTATCCAGCATAGGCAATGGTGAAAAATGCTGGGAGGTGAATAGCTGGAGAGCCACACAATTCTCTCTCCTAGTGTAAATGTTGCAGTTCCCTTTCATTCACTCACAGCATATATTGTGTCAATCACTGAGTTTCAATTTGGCAATCCTATATTGGAGTGTTCTAATAATTTTTTCAGAAAAATAAAAGTCTATTACCAATTATAAATAAATACATAAATACAGTTTTCCCTCCACACTCATGGAGGGAGAATTAGATTACGGTATTCATGATTACACATTCACAAATTAGATTATTCATGAGAATGCATGCCTCTCCCACATTCTCCTTCTCTCATTCTCATGCATTTTGCCCCAGCGTGAAGAACTTGTGCCAAGTCAAAATGGAAGGGAATGGGGGTAAGGGAAAGCTCGTGCAGGCCTTCCTTTCCCCCTCCGGGTGTCATGTCCTGCCTTGGAGACCCTGGCACTGAGGAGGAGGATTCTGAATCCAAGGCAGAAGTTTCTCCAGGGGCAGGAGTTTCCCCAGAAACTTGTTCAGGAGAAAATAACAAGCAACAGCAGGGGCCTGAGCAAGGGGAACAAATATCAGAGTATGAGACAACACAGATGCTTACCATGCAAGAGAGATGACATCAGAGAGGGGGGCTATGCTGCTCAACTCATTTAAGTAACAAATGATCCCTAATGAAGGACTGCTTGTTGTGACAGCGTCAGTAGATAAAAGGCTTTCAGCTGGCCCTTTGCTTTCAGGTCAGCAACTGATCTTTACAGTTGTGGAAGCCCTGTGCTGTGTTTTCTTGTATGTGAACTACCTTGAACCTCTGCCTGTTTGACTATGACTTGGATTTGCCCTTTGGATTTGTTTCCTTTGGAACCTAAACTCTGTTTGGACATTTTCCTGCTCTTGCCTTGTGAGTAAACCCTGCTCTGCCATTTGGTGATTAATTGGCTGCTGTGCCCTGGACACGACACTGGAACTCTCTCCTTCTCCTTCCCATACAAAACAGAAGGGAAAGGGGGTGGGGGAAATCTTGTGTGACTCTTTTTCTCCCCCAGGGGCTCCCCTGCCACTCCTATGCATTTTGCCCCCTGTGGAGAACTCATGCTGAGGAAAAATAAAAAGGTATGGGGGAGAGGGAAAGGGGAAAGGAGAGTTTGTGTGAGCCTTCCCTCACCCCTTATTCCCTTCCCTTTTGCATGGGAATGGGGGGACTGGAAGGGAATGGAAAAGGGATCAGGGGTGAGTTATTCCTGTTTTTTCCACCTTCACAAGGGTCCTGCACTCCAAATCTTCACAAAAGTGGAGTGACAACTGTAATACTTAACTAATACTGTGATGAGAACACTGATTTCACTACATGGCAGTAGCTGTCTTGCTTTCAGAATTGTAGCGAATAAATACGGTTTCCATACTGAACTCATTTACTAAGAAAAATGCTACTAAATTTTAGTCACTGTTACTTTTTTTTAAATTAAATACAACTCTCACAAATGGGCTTTATTATACTCTGTAAAATATACACAGGCTGCCATACTGAACTCGTTTCCTAAGAAAAATGCTATTGAACTTAGTCACAGTTACGTCTGAGCAGACATGCATACAATTGCACTCCTAGATTGTGAAGTAAAATTTGACTCCCATGTATGCTTATTTGAAAGTAATTCCTACTGAATATAATTTTGAGAATATGTGCATAGGTTCCCCCTAGAGTATTTGTAATTTATTCTAGAAGGAACAACAATGGAAATGTAATTGAGCTAGAATGAACCAAGGCTACTGACTGCCACTATAACTAATACCAAACAAGTGAGAATAAACACTCTTCATTGGGAAACTGTTAATATACAATTATAGACATCTTCAAAAGATTATCTCAGAAGATGCAGTGGTACATCAAGATTCTTGGCCAATCATTCTGCCCCCTGGAAGCAATAGCAGTTACATTTCTATACTGCTTATCAGTGCTAAGCACTCCCTAAGCAGTTTACAATGTGTTAGCTAATTGCCCCCAATAGGAGCTGTGGTGGCGCAGTGGTTAAATGCCAGTACTGCAAGCCACAAGGTTGTGAGTTCGATCCTGCCCGGCTCCAAGGTTGACTCAGCCTTCCATCCTTTCGCAGGTCGGTAAAATGAGTACCCAGCTTGTTGGGGACACGTATAGAAATGTTCGAAATACATGCTATTTGTAAGTTGTTCGCCGCCTCGATCCATATGGAGAGGCGGGATACAAATAAATAAATAAAAAATAATAAAAAAACAAGCTGGGTACTCATTTTGGGTACTATCTACAGAAGGATGGAAGGCTAAGTCAACTTGGAGCCCTGCAGGATTCAACTCACAGCATTGTGGCTGCAATACCAGCATTTAACCACTGCGCCACCAGAGCTCCAGCTTCCCAGCTCATGGCTGTCTACTGACCAGAGGAGAGTTGGGGGTGCCTGGGCAACATCCAATTGCTAGGACATCAGATCAGACATCACTCTCCTGCATCTTGGTGAGTACATTAGTATACAGGATGGCAACATCTGTTCTCTTCTTTTGGGTGTGGAAGTACAGCCAAATGGTGCCTGGGAATCCCTCCACCTTCTTCTGGGTGCTAAATAGCCATGATTAGTATGTACTGGCATTGTGAAGATGAGGGGTTGTGCAGCAAAGTATTAAACACCTCCTCTTCCCATATTCCCAAAAAAACACATGCTGTCTTAACTTTAGATTACATCCAGTTAGTGACCTCAGATGTATACCACACTACCTGAAGATAATAATAATAAAAAAAGCTATCCCTACTTAAATAAGCAACCCAAACCTCTTTTTCATCTACCTGGTAAAAGCTGCATGTGGCCATCTGAAGCGACCAGTAGAACAGGCATCCAGCGTTCACATCCTTCTAAAGCTCGTTCAGAACCAAATGTATGCAGATCATGAAGTGATGAGAAATTGCAGAGTCTACATAACTCATAAAATTGTGGTGGTGCTATCCAGATATCTTGAGACTTAAAGAGTTCAACGGCTTCTGAGGGTGATGACCACTGAAAAAGATGGAGCATTAAGACAGCATCTATAGTCTGAGGTTCTCAATGAAAGTAACTGGTATATTCAGAATAATTTCATCATTTGAGGTTCTGGCAGCCGGTCCAGTCAATGGCGGACACAACCTAGTGAGCTCCGCTAGATCGTGGTCCCCAGAAGCATAGTGCCTGATGGTGGGGGGAAGGGGCTTCCCCTGTCAAGCTAGTGGACTCCCTGACTTACGGGGAGTCCAAAGATTCTGTTGAGCCAGAATCAGGACTGGCAGCATATCCACTCGGGAACAGAGCACCAACAGGAAGTCCCAAGACTCTGGAAGTATAGCATGCTTCGGTAGACCCAAGGATTGAAAACTTCACCCCCCATATGGACACTACATTCTCTGCATCCAGATGTTTTGTTATGTATGCAATTTGATTTGTTCTGTTTTTGCTCATAGAAGACAAAAAGCCCTTTGTGTGCTACAGTCTGAATTTTGCCTATTTACTTTAAAGTCTTCTTGTATATCATTTAAAGGGACAGTACTGCTTTTTGGATTGCTATCAGAACCAGGTATGACTTAAGTTTAAATACTAAATTCCTCTTCTCTTCTCTCTGCCTTGTTTTTGTTGCTCTGGGACTTAACTATTTTATTTTTATAAGTTCAGATGTGGGGATTTTGAATTTCTTCTCTTTTGGATTTCTAACAGACTGATACCTTACTTTTGATTTTGGACTGTCTGTGCAGTAAACTTCCATGGGGCTGTTTAGAAATGTTACCATGCCGTACACCCCTGATGATACAGTATGATTGGCTATAAACATTGGTTAATTGGCATGAAATAAATATAAATCTTGCATTTATGGATGAAAAGCTGCATGAAGATTAAAATGACTCTGACTGGAAGCTTCCTGAAACTAGGACAAGGAGCCTCAGCATGGCCAGGTCGTAAGTTTAGGAGAATGAATTGGAAAACGCACCCTGATGAATTTCAGATGGTTCTCTAAAGTACCTAAGCCTAAGACAATAGAAAATGAAGCTGCTAGAAGGAGCATCCAAAAACTGACATCCTATTGTCTCCTTCCCTCACAAACCATTTATGACAAAGCCTGCTTTTTCTCCTCACAGGCTGGTAAGGCAGATCACCCCCTCCCACCCCCATTCTGCTAAAGCACCTTGCCACTTTATAAACAGCTCTGCCTTTCCTTTTTAAAACACCACCTTAATGTAAAAGAGGTAAAACCTTTCAACTGTTATTTAGAATGATTTATTGATCTATGGTAGTGTTTGGTTAGAACTGCTGAAAAATATTCAGCTGAATCAACATTTATAAAAATATACTATAATTTTTATTAAAACAAACAGAATAAAGTATTGGTTTTATATGTATGTCTAAGGTCAAACAGATCTTCAAAATGCATTTAAACAGTTGCTTATCTCTTTACATCAGCACAAAGGCACAAATATCTCTCACACATAGTCCTCTGGCTACTTTTTTGTCAAAGGCTCTGTTTCCAGTTCTACACCACTCTCTGACCAGATTCAAAGGTGGCTTGATTTTTCTTCTGCTCCTCTCTCTAGGCTTTCTCTGAGAAAACACCATTTTCATTCACTCCCCCCTTGATTGAATGAGAACTCCTCTGGTGGAAGGACTCAGCCTTAGCTTTTGCTCCCTGAAGTCTGACTCCTAAACCAAATTAGCATGCCTGCTATTTATGCATTTTGGAGGCCTCCAACCTCTCCTTCACTCTACCAGGGCTGGGTTTCTCTCTGGAGTGGTCATTCTGTTTGCCTAGCAACCTGTTGCTGAGCAGCTTCTACCACTCAAGATAGCTACTACCCCCAGGTTCCATCACACCGTCCTTTTGTTCCTTTACCTCTCCAATCATATAGAAGCTATTGTGATTTCCTTTAGTGCTTTGTCACTTGCCTGTAAAGACAATCAGAACCTTCCAAACCCCTTTCCTGGCTCCTCCAGCGAGCAATTAACACATTCCCTTCAGGGAAGAAAAACAGTATTAACGCTGGTTCAGCCTCTGGCTGCCTGCTGGGACCTTGAACATATGTGGTGTGTTACACTGCATGAAGACCCCCCCCCCCGTTTCCAATTCACTGTACCTCCCTCAGACTTCCCCAGTCTGAGACAGCTCACTTCAATCCTCTGCTGCTTCAGGAATGGTAACTATTACCTACTTCACCTCAAATTCTTGCTATCCAGCCTTTATCTTTACTAGCCTTGTATGGTTTGTGAAACCGTTTGATTGTTTGCATGTTTGCAAATTTCCCTGAATACATTCTTTTGTTTTGTTTCCAACTGGTGTCCTACAGTTAGTACTGGCATACAAAGGTGTAAAAGGTTACCCGACCTCTCACAGGCCTTCCTTTTTGAGCTAATAATTCCCCACCAGGCAGAGGTACTGCTGAAGGAACTCAAGATACTCCAGCTTTTGGGATAAAAGCTCTGCTTTCCCCTAAACTAGGGGCTAATTTGCTACAGTACTGAGAAACAGAAAGGAATGTTACAAGTCAGACTGGGAAGTGATCTCTGGTTTTTATTATTTTGCTTTCCTCAGGAGTATAGTGCCTGGTTCACTTCTGAAGCCAGAATGTCTTCTGCAGATATTTTCATAGAATAATCCTATGCATGTATTACCATACCCTACACCGTCCATCCTGTGGGATGTTTAGTTTTCATAACTGAACATATTTATGGTTGGAAAACACGATCAAAAGGATGCTGGCTGGAAAAGTGTGTTTCCAGGTCAGGCTGACCTTAGACATGGTCAGGTCATAAGTTCAGACAGGATTTCGCAGAAACCCCAGAAGCTAATGGATCTACACTAATCCTTTCAACACCTCAAGCTCTGAGCATACCCAAAAACAATGGAGGGCAAAACTGCCCAGGTGAAGCAATCAGGGACCATCCCTTGATCTCACCTTAAGGAAATCTTTCCTATACTCCCTGCTCAACAAGACCGTAAGAAATTGTCATGACTCTCATCAATGTCTTCTCACTTAGAGCTAAGGCAATCAACCCATTCTGGACACCTTTGTCAATCCTGTGAGAAAGCCATTACCACTTTATCTATGCACTCCCTTCAGGGTAGAAAGAAGGGTATATAAATCCTAGCTTCAGTTCCAGCAGGTGATAGCACTTGGAAATAGTTAAGTGGTGCCCTGATAGCTATTCATCTCTGCTACCCTCAGATGCTGTCTCAGCCCCTCCACTTCAACCATCTCCTTTGTCAGAGAGTGCCTATTTTCAGTGGAGCTGATTATGGAGCAAGACACATGGCTTAAAGGAAAATAAATTAAAGCTTTACTATAGGAACTCCATACTAAGGCCATTTCTGCACTATACTCTTATAGCGCAATTATTCCACTTTCAACACCCTGCTGGCCCCTCCCTAAACTGCAAACCCCAGGATTCCATAGGATGTTGAAAATGGAATAATCGCACTATAAGAGTGTAGTGCAGAAAGATGCTAAGATAGGAAAGTTACTAGAGGCTGTCTAGTTGCTGCTTTTTCATGGACGACTGGGAAGAGAGAGGAGAGGTCTAGAGAAGGAGCAGAAAGAGATTCCTAAGAGTATCAGTTTACACCACAGAGAGATCAGTATAGGTAGAGTCAAGAGGGAAGATACTTCAGGTCACCTTAACTAATTCTATTACTGCTGTCCCACTGCGAGGCATTCTGGGTTCTTCAATGCTAAACACTGTTGTACTTATAACATACTTCAGGACTGGTAACTATCACCCTCTTCAACCCAATCTCTCTATCCAACCTTTTATGCATCATTTTCTGATAGCCTTGCATAGTTCTTGAGAATGTCTACTTTCTTGTGTGTTTGTCAATCCAAATAAAATACTTTGCTTAACTTTTAACTGCACTCCTCTCTACAGTCATTACTGGTATATACACAGGTGAAAAGATCCTGCCGTTACCCTCTTCTCACAGGCCTCACAGAGCTATAATTCCTCCAAATTCCAAGGAGATGGTGGCATTGCAGGTAGACTCCAACATACTCTACCATTTTAGGGCAACACATGTGTACAGAGAAGTAATTCCTATTCAAATAGGTTTGCTCCTAGGCTTGCAACCTCAAGGTAACTGCACATTTTGTCATTGTGTATCTTCAATTCATTTACAGCTTATGGAGACCATAAGGCAAACCTATCACAGGGTTTTCTTGGCAAGATCTGTTCAGAGGGGGTTTAGCCTTTGCCTTTCTCTGAGGCTGAGAAAGAATGACTTGCCCAAAGTCACCCAGTGAGTTTCCATGGCCAAGCAGGGATTCAGGCCCTGGTCTCCAGAGTCATAGTTCTACACTCTAACCACTACATCATGCTGGTTCATTGTGTATTTCTTCATAATAGGATGAGCTCTGCTTTTAAAACAAAGCCTAAGAAACATAATGCCATCCTAAGTTAAGATAATAGGGAGTTGTGGGTCATCAAGTAAACTCCAATTTACAGCAACCTAATTTCTTAGCAAAATTTACTCAGGGATTTGTCACTGCCATCCTCTAAAGCTAAGAGAATGTGACTTGCCCAAGGTCAACCAGTAGGTTTCCATGGCTGAGTGAAGGGGGGGGTTCAGACACCTGTCTCCCACAGTCCTAGTCCAACACTCACACCACTACACCACTCAGTAAATCCCAATAAATGCAGAAAAACTGAATATTATTTATTACTTGCCTTATTTATTATAGATACTCCACCATTCCTCCTCTATTTTTCTTTTCATAATCTTCCAAAGGTGGGTTATGTTGATAGCTAAATGTTATTAACATTTTTTTAAAAGTAGCAGGGTATAGTCTATGTTTTTCCTCTAATGCCCAAGAAGCTAGAAGGCCAGTACCGAAGAGGCATTTCTCCTTGATGTAAGTGGCCCCACGTGTTATTCTGCATGACCACAGAAAGTGACATAACCTGACTGAGACACTGGCAGTTCTTGAATACATTCACATTGGCCTTCAAGTGTGATGGTACTATGGATTAAATCAGAATTAACAAAATTTATGTAATCATTGAAACTCATTGCAAAATCTGGTGATGAAAGCCAGTACCTTCTAGATGCCAATGAACCCTGTGGCCATGGTGCAAAGAGCAACACAGCTGGATCCAAAGCAGCCAGAGTCACCTTCATACATGTATCCTCCTTGGTCACAGATGGAGCAGTCTGGTAGTTGGTCCCAATAATACACAATTAGCATAAGATTAAAAGGCTGAAAGGAAGTGGTTGCCTTTTAAATTTCCTATTTCTTTATCTTATCTGTTTTAAGATATATTCTGGTTTCTGACTAAAATCCATATTGGCAGCTACGTAAAAACCTAGTTATTCCTGCACATTTTATTTCCCTGCCACACAAAATATGTCCATTTATACCTTAGAATAATGTCTGAACATCAGCCATTTTTATAGCAAAGGAAAAAAAAAATACTGGGAACACACTTCCACTGGCAAGCAGAGCCCTGTACTGGTTTCCCTGCAATGATGTGTATTTGCGGTCAAAGCTGGCAGAATGATGCAGTATCACTTTCTGTGGAACTTTCAAAAGTTACTTTTTGGGGCCTAAAATCGCTGGCTTTTTGCCCTAATAATAAACTTGTAATTGTAATTTTGGGGCCTAAAATCTATTGCTAGTCCCAACTAGAGAAAGCCATTGATTCAGTTGATTTTATGTAAGTGCTGGCTTGTCAAATTCTCGTTGATTCTGCGAGTCTTCTCTAGCTGGGACTAAAAATATGATTTCGCCCTTGGACTACACCCGGCAGAACCCCAGCAGGACCAGCGAGGAAGCTGCGTTCCAGCTCTGAGCGCTCCAGTGAAAGGCAGTAACTTTTCCAGGCTCTGGCCATTTCCGCACTAGCCTGTTATAGCGCGACGATCCCACTTTCAACCTCCTCTGGCATCCTGGGGTTTGCAGTTTCGGGAGGGGCCGGCCGGCCCCTCCCGAAACTGCAAACCCCAGGATGCCAGAGGAGGTTGAAAGTGGGATGTCGCGCTATAACAGGCTAGTGCGGAAATGGCCTCTGTTTTCCACCTCGCGACAGGGCGCGCCCGCCGGCCGCTCGCTCACCTGGCACGCCGTCACCTCGCCCTCGTCGTGCGAGGCCTCCGGCGGGCCCTGCCCGAGGCAGCAGAGGTAGAAGGCGGTGTCGTAGCGGCGGCCCCCCCGCCCGGCTCGGCCCACCGGCGTCAGCCAGTTGCTCCACTCGTGGAGCGCCCAAATGTTGGGCACGCAGCGCAGGTGGCGGCACAGCTGCACGAAGCTGCTCGGCTGCCTCTGCACCCGCCGCCGCCACTCGGCCAGCTCGGAGGCCGGCGGCAGCCGCTCCGGGGCCAGCGGGCAAGCCGGGCCCGCGGAGGCCGGCGCCTCGCCGCCGGGCACCAGCAGGAGGACGCCCGCCTCCTCGAAGGTCTCTCGGATGGCGCAGATGCGGAAGGCTACGTCGCCGGGCAAGGCCGGGCCCAGCTCGGGGCGCTCGGCGGCGAAGAGGGGCGCCCGCGGCCCTCCCTCCCTGACGAGGCGGAGCCCGCAGCGCGGCGGGCCCGGCAGCACCCTCCACCACTCGGGCGAGAAGTCGGCCGCGTCCACCACGCCGCCCGGGAAGACGTGGGCGCTGGGCAGGAAGGCGCTCCGCGGGCTCCGCCTCAGCAGCAGCAGCTCGTAGTCGAAGGCCGCTCCCCGGCGAGAAGAGCTCCCGCCGGCGGCCAGGAGCACCGTCGCGGCTTCCCGCCAGTGCCTCACCCGCACGTTCATCCCACCAGGCTGCGGCCGCCGGGTCGAAAGGGTGGGTCGCGTCGGCCCGCCGCTTTCCCCTCAGCCGGGCCGCGGGCCGCCATCGCCACCCAGCGGCGCAGATGCTGAGGCGCCGCCCCGGACGGGAGGCTGGGAGGCGGGAGGTAACGGGGCCGGCGGCGGGGCCGGCGCGCCCTCAGCGGGGCAGCCCCGGAGGCAGACGGTTCTGCCTCCGATTTCTGCCCCTCCAAATGAAAGGTTTCTTTTCGCTCCCAGGTTTCTAGCGCCGCAGTAGCTTCAGTTGACTGCTTAGAAATACTGTGTTAGACATCCAAAGAAAGGGGGGCGGGCAGAACGCAAACACAAGCACACCCGAGTTCTGTGGGGAGGGAGCGACGACGATCTCCGCCCAAATTCTAAAAATACGCAAGACAATCGAATGGACTTCCAGTCACAATTCAATCAGGTTATGTTCCCTGGTCCTTATTCCCCGCTAAGCATGTTTAAAATTTGACTTGGAATTTAAGCTGAGGTGGAGGCCTCTGTTTCAGCCCTCAGTCTGAGTGACTACGGCCATTTCTGTCTGCACTGTACTGTTATAGTGCTATTATTCCACTTTCAACATCCTATGGAATCCTGGAGTTTGCAGCTTATGGAGAGGCCTTTGAGGAGTCTATGGCCCCTCCCTAAACTGCAAACTCCAGGATTCCATAGGATGTTGAAAGTGGAATAATCGCACTATAATGTTGTGGTGAGGAAATGATGAAGACCTTCAGGTTTTTCCAAAACGGAAAGCTTTATTTCCCAAACCATTCATTTACTGCGCAGAGCAAGCGGCGGATATGCAATGTCCAAAGCTGCCGGCCCTGATTGATTAAAACACTTAGTTCTTATACCTTTGGTCAACAACGTCAGCAATCAATCACATTTCTAGTCTACGTCAGCCATTACATTTGGAGCTTAATACCACCCCCAAAACAAGGGAACAAAGTCCCCAGTCACCCAATGACACAAAGATGAGGCAAAGGAGTATGCTTGACTCCCTCTTACTTCCCAGGCACCTAGGCATAGCGTTGCAAGGCCAATCATACTTTTAAACTGAGATAAGGTAGGGACATCTGCTGTCCAACTCACTTATTTTTCTACTCAAGCAGTACTTGTCTGAATTTAACTCCTTCAATAATAGTCCAGTCTGGAAATGGCCTATAGGCCAGATGCATGCTCTTAGCCAGGTTTGCTGTGAAAATGCAGTGGATAAATATTTATACCAATTGGAGTTTAAGTATTTAAAACATTAAAAAAAAAAACTAGTACCAGTGTGGTGTTGTGGTGAGAATGTCAAACTAAGATACAGCGTTTTATTGGATACTGAATGAGCCTGATGCATATGTACCAGCAGGTCCTGCTGTACAAACTTTGGGGAGGTTTTTTCCCCCTCTATAACACAAAGAGAGCACATATTGACATTTAAATATATCATGGTTCTATATTTCATTTTAGAATTTTTAAACAGCACAGCCAACTTACTTTATAGAAGCGGGGGCTGGCAGCCCTTTCTTGCTACACAGTTTTAGAGTTATACATTAGAAAGACCTTTTTCGCTGTAGGACAGTGGAATAGCTTGCATCAGAAGATGTGTTACCCTGTATGTTGGGGGTCCTGGGATGGGCACCCAAATTACCAAATAAAAACACAAGATGGGGAAATTAGACTCGAGCACTCTCTTAAGCTAACGAGAGGCAGGGTAACTTTAGCTAGGATCTTTAACCCTATGTATACAGCATCAGGTCAGAGAGCGGCTAGACAAGTTTTAAAGTAACAAATAATATTTTTATTTGGACAAACAACACGAAAGACACGACATACACTAGCTAACTTGAAGGAGCCTCTGAGAGACGGTCAGTCTAGGTAGCCACAAGACCCTATATATGCTCATAGTATAGCAGTGAATATGAGGAATCATCTGAAAGTGTGTCAGAAATCAAGGGATTTCCACCTGCTGTGTTAGCAATGATAACCAGAGTTGTTTCTGTTTATGAATACAGAGTTTCGGTCACGGTGTACTACCTGCTGAAATGTTCTATAACATATTGCCTGGAATGTAAATATCTGAGAAGTAAGGGTATCAGAGAATATTGCACACATTGCAAAACTTCAGAGGGGTGGGCAAGAAGAAATGTCTTTGTACTATGTTCCTATAAAACTGTCTTGCAAACTGGTTTCTGGGCTCTTGGCGTTGGAAGTGATTCCAGCCACCAGCCCGGCCGTAATAAACTCTCTTTTCTTTACTCCCTGGTCTCTCTATCTCTGGATTTCTGCTACAAACTGAGAAATAGAAATAGAGAGTTTTGGGGGAATGGGTAATACGACGCCTGATCTCGTAGTCCTGGAGAGAAACGGAGGTTGCAGAGGAAGAAAGCTCAGCGCGGTTCGCTGAGGGGAGCTCACTGGACAAACCGACAGCAAGGCAGGATGGAAGTCCAAAGTAGTCCGAGGAAGGCTCAGAATTGGGAGGTTTCTATAGGGTGGATTTTACCTACAGGCCATGCCATGCTCGGTGAGAACAAAGGAAATTTGTAGCTGGACAAAGGTGTTGGAAAAGGTCAGATTTTATGAGATGATGAGCTTAGCGCTTGATGACAATAGTATGGCCAGTATGCAAATGGCCCAACATAAAGGAATGGCTCGGCACTCGGCTGGTTGTCTTTGTGTAAAGTTGCGCTGAGCAAGGCCGGTTTGCAAGAAGGTGTTCCCTGAAGCATCGGAGAGGCTTAAGTTGCCTGCCTAAATGAGGTTTGGAATTTACAACCATTAACACCCGCGCCTAATACATGCTTGTCCGGTGGACCTCTGCAAACACGTGGAGGAGGGTGGCAGAGAAAGGTCACATAGAGGCCAAATAAGCTTGATATCAAGAGATATTTAGTGCTCTCACCAGACATATCATAACCATGGTAACAGATGATGACCTCTCTTTCTTTGGAGATCTTTAAACAGAGATTGGATTCACAACTTTCTGGAGTGCTGTAGGTGTGTCTTCCTGCATGGCAGGGGGTTGGACTACATGGCCCCTGAGGTCCCTTCCAACTCTAAGATTCTATGCATCTGTGATTCCAGTTTAATCCTAGGGTCTGTAGTCTGATGTGTGGTTGAAAATTCTAGATACTCCTTCTTAAACTAAAAATCCCAGGACTCCATAGGATGAAGCCATGACAGTTAAAGTGGGATCCTAATGCTGTAACTGCATAGTGTGAAAGTCTGGGTACAAAGACATAAGCTGTGGGAAACCCATGCAGATGAATAGCTGTGCAGGATCAGTTTAAGATATCTTTTCTGTTGAAGATCATAGTTCTGTTCCACATTCTATATACAGGAAACCTGCTGAACTACTGGCGGCTGAAATTTTAAGACTGGTACCAGGACAGACTCCTTCCTCCATATCTGTGGGCACTAAAGTAGCTTAGGTGTGAGAGCAAAAGTCACAAAATGGCAGATTTCAGCCATTTTATGAAAGTGAGTAGATCATGTAGACAGTGGATGCCTCGACGGACATCCCCTCCCAGACTGACTCAGCATTCCAGACCCCCTTATAAGGTAAAATTCTGGATCTGCCTAGGGATTGGTTTAAGTACTGATGAGAAAGTTCCTGCAACTCTATGACTATTTCCCCTAAACAAGTTTGTCCCTCTCTGAAGGCACCCGTGTGCATGCATGTCTGTATTCTGCTAATCTGCAAATAAACTGGGAATAGTTATCAAGAAACACTCGGCTCTTTGTCTGTTCCTCAGCCCAAAGCTCAGCCCAAAGCTCTTAGGGAGTGGGAGGTAACAGGTGTGCAGGGTAACACAAACAGAAAACACAATTCTATCCACCTTTTTATCCCCGCTGGTTCACTGTTTTACCTGGCTCCTGCATGTTTCCCCAGTGCTACAGCAGTAAAAGGACAAGCATATGTTGTATCATGAGAGCAGAGCAACACATGTACAGGCTTCCCCCACTTATCTGGCAGATTAGGGACTAGAGCACTATCAGAAAATGGAACTGGTTGAAAAGTGGAACCCATGTATTGTACTGTAGGGAGCATGATGGACTTAGGGATGTGCACTTGGAACCAACCTTGCACGTGCTGCTTTCAACGTCTCTCAGCCAGCTTGGCATCTACCCCCCCAGCTCATTTTGCAATCAGCATGCATGTGCAAGCAGTCCCAAAAAAGCCTCCATAGGCAAGAAGAACTTATGAAAGAGCAGAACAGCTCAAATTAATGGAATTTAATTTTGGAAGTGTTGAAGGACTTGTCAGATAACGGGGTGTCAAAAGGTGGAGGCTTCTTGTACTCACATGATATATACTAGAGCATGTGGCCAAGGGCTCATCCACATTACATAGTTACAGCACTGTAATTCCATTTTAACTGCCAGAGTTCCATTGTACGGCATCTTGGGTTTTGTAGTTTGGGTAGGCAATGGAGAATTCTGGTTGAGAATGCTAAATGCTCCTCCCTACACTTCAAATCCTAGGATTCCATAGGATAGAACCATGGCAGATAAAGTGGAATAGTAACATTATAATTGTGAATGGGCCCATGGTCTGATTATGTTTTTCTTCAGCATGGAGCCTTTCCTAATAGTGTTGTTTGTGATCTGTAGGGAGAATGGCAACTTGGCAAGACTGCTAGCCAATCCAGACCAGCAAAAAGCAAACATCACCACTACTGGGACTGGCTTAGGGAGTGGGGAGTAGGCTCCTCCTTCAGTGTTTCCTCCATCTTTTCTAGTGGTAATGGCTAGTGCAGACATGTATGGCATTCTCTCCAACTGTCCCAGTTTGTCAGAGACAGTCCTGATTAATTGTCATGCCACTTTTTCAGTTGTTTTTTAAATGGTCCCGTTTCATTTTCCTCCTCCTTCTCCTTCTTTTCTGCTTTGTCTTCAGCTTATTCCAGTTGCTGCGAGGTTCAAAGTGCAATGTCGTTTTCACTCAACTCAGCAGACAGGAAAAGAGAAGAGGGGTGGAATCTTGCTCTTTCCTATAGACTCAGGCAAAACACAACTGCTGGAGCCTCTTCTAGTTTGTGTGTTCTTCTTCATTAATAACTTTTGCCATCTTGACCAAACTGATGTTGCTTGGCCACATGTCCTGGTCTTTCATCTGTGAAAGGCTAGAGGATATGGTATGGGATTGTAACATAGCAAGGTTTCACTAGGATGTGTAAATTTTGGGGTCCTGAGTAATGGGGAGAGAGGTAGATTCCTGGCTGTTGAAAAGATTTGAAAGACGAGCTTAGGCAGAATGTTGGTTGTGTCCACAAGGACTGGGACTCAGTCAGACTGTTTACCCACACATGCACTGCACCTCACCCCATTATTCTAAGGGTACTTTATAAATAACCAATAAGATTTCCATTTATCAAAGCTCCTATAAGATTTTTTGAAGCTTCCTGTCCAAACCATATCAGCAGCTTAATTTATTGCTCCTTGTTGCAATCTGATTTCATGCATCTTTAAGCTCACTGAAATCAAAGGGTCTGACTCTGTACAGTACTCTAAAGCTGCAGGCCAGTCAATGTATCTAAGACCAAAATAAGCAATATATTTGCTCTGTGATCGTTTCTCATGAGCTTTGATTTTTTTGAAAGTGCAGCCAATGAATGAGTGTCATGCAAGGGCTGGGAGTTCTGGCTTCCTGGGAGATAAAGCATGGGGGGAACTTTCTATGGGAAACCAGGTGAGAATAAGTCCACTGTTTACCTGTCATGGTTTGTCTTGTTCAATGAGTACTTCCCCACTAGTAAATGTATAAACAGGTAGTAGGTAGTTACATAGAAGATGTATTGTCTGATCTGGATCTTATGTGATGAGGTTCTTTGAGAATACCAACAGAATTCAATTGCTAGTAGAGTGAAGAAAATAGAAATTAAGAGACTTAGATTTCATTTGTATCTCTTATGTGTTCCAAGGAAACAGAAGAGACACATGCCAGCCACACACTTGGCAACATTAGTTAATAAAAAGTCCATGTATAGTATAATCTTTTAGATAAAACATCTATTCTATACTCTTTTGACAGCGAATTTCCTCTGAAAGTTTACTCAGAAGTAAATTTCATTATCATCATCAGTACTTCCTCCTATGAAAGTATGCTTATGATTTCAACCTCCTGTATATGCAGTGTACACTTTCAAGATGGAAATTTTGAAAATGCCTTACCTTTAAATGTAGAACCATTTTTCACTGAATTCATGATATCCACACAGTAAACTTCTTGGCTAAGGAGAAGTGACAGCTCTTCAACACTGAATCCAGGAGACTGCTCTTTACTTTTATAGAGTCACATTTATTATATTGAAAGAAGGAACATTCTTAGAAGATGTGCTCATTAGCTTCTCTGTAGCTGTTGCCCTTTTACATCTTTTTTAAAGAATTATACCTGAAAGCAGAGTGCCAGAACCCATTGCCTCCCCTTCCCTATTCAGTCATTATAAAACAGGAGAAAACAGTAAGGACCCACTGGATCATCTCTGTCTCTGTCTGTCTGTCTCTGTCTGTTTACCCCCACCCCTTGACTTAGACCGTGCCAGACTGTTTAAACAGGTTTTCAGTGGCAGATAATTAATAGAATCATAGAGTTGGAAGAGACCACAGGGGCCATCCAGTCCAACCCCCTGCAATGCAGGAACCCACATCAAAGCACTCCTGACAGATGGCCATCCAGCCTCTGTTTAAAATCTTCCAAAGAAGGAGACTCGACCACACCCCCAGGCAGCCTATTCCACTGCCGAACAGCTCTGACCATCAGGAAGTTCTTCCTGAGGTTTAAGTGGAATCTCCTTTCCTGCAGCTTGAATCCATTGCTCCTTGTCCTAGTCTCTGGAGCATTCATTTGAAAGATTTTGCACACTGCAGCTGAGGCCTAATAAACAGCTTGGCTGCAAGTTCATGTTGGTTCTAGCTTGGCAGAGTAGCAGAGGTCAGACAGCTGGCTGATCATATTAAAAAAAAACTGGGGCAAACCACCAGCATAACTATAATCAGACATACACACGCAAAACTGGACATCTGCTTGCTTTGTTTTTCTCTTAGATACGTTATTGTGTTAGTTAGATGTAAAGGTATATAGAGTCGGTCCTGAAATATTTCTGAATATTTTATTTTAATCTTGAATTCCTTTATGCACTGACTAGAAGTTCCACCAAACTCAGAGGAACTTAGTTCTGAATAAACAAGCTTAAGTTTCCCTTCTGAAAATTGTTATACATCTAAAGAACTCTTTGGCATGTTTTCCTTATTGTAACATATTATTATTTTTCTTTGTTTTATAAAATACCTAAAATATTCTCTGCACTGTAATTGATTAAAAAACAGAACAGCTGAGTTGCTATCCTAGATTCACAAGCCATAGATGTGACACACCAAGTGATTTATTTTCTTCTTTTTATCTCTCTTTTTCTATTTTTTTCTCAGTTCCTTTTTCTTTTTGTTGTCTTTAAGTCTGTATTATGGTTTGTATTTTATTGTTTGTATTATAGGATATGTGAATTCAATGTTGTTTGCATTTATGTAAGACATATTTATAAAGATTACTTTTAGAAAAGTTGCCAACAACAATTATTCATCCACTAAGCACCTCATTATGCACTCAAGATCTGCATATGCATGTTTGAATTTTTCAAGCAAGGTTTGTCAAGGTTATTGTTGGGCAGGCACGGTTTCCTCTGAGTGGACGGCAGAGGAAGAGGCGATGTGGCCAGACGAACAGGTGCAAGGTCAGCAGGATTGTTTGGGCTATGACTTGTGTACTGGGGAAGGCCACACACCAGAGCACTGATTGGGTCACCCCACTTGTTTCAGGGTGACAAGAAAGC
Organism: Ctenosaura bakeri; assembly: GCA_948474755.1. Lineage (NCBI taxonomy): Eukaryota > Metazoa > Chordata > Lepidosauria > Squamata > Iguanidae > Ctenosaura > Ctenosaura bakeri. The sequence goes on along the minus strand of CAOLHI010001706.1, from coordinate 37,570 downwards.
ATAAAAAGGCTGGTGTTTGCCTTGACCAGCTGCCAGTTCGAATTGCTTAGCTGGACCTGTCATGCTGCTGACAGTTTATTTGCTGTAAGGGGGAAGTGCTGCCCGTTTTATCCTCTGTTATCTCTCGTTATTCTTACTGCTTAATTGCTGCTGGTATGTTTTGCCAAGAGGCTTAATCTTAGAGTGTGGCAATAAATTCTGCCTCAGTCTAACTTAATGAGCCTCTGGAATTTTTTCTGCTTCACTGGGACCCTCTGCTGCGGCGAAGCCTTGCTTCCCTCATTGCACTCTGCTCATGCTCAAAGGAGCCAGATCCTGCCAACCCTGACAAGGTTTTCATCAGTGTACAGTCTTACCTCCACATTCATTAGGGTTAAGGGCACAGGGCCCTCATGAAAGTGAAAAAAAATATGAATGTATCTAGGCCCTCCCAACCCATATTTAACACACACAAAAAGTATGATCACCATATTCAACCCTCTGTGGATTCCTTTGAGGCATCAGAGTTCCTCCATAAGGCAGAAGTGGGTGGCTGGTGGGGCTTAACTGCCCGCCTCCACTGCTGCCCCACACCATTTTTAATAGGGACTTACCAGCCTTGTGCACAGTTTCTCAGTCTCATGAGGCTTGCAGTTCCTATTAAAAATGGCATAGGGTGGCAGCAGAGTTGACATCAAATAATTCGTAAATAATCAAATCCGCAAAAGTAAAACCCACAAATGTGTAGGGCTGACTGTATTTAAAGGACAGTATCTGTTTACCAATTATATTTCCTATAACTGAAATACTATAAGCATGTTTGTGGTATTGTAGGATTAGGTTGCATGAAAAAGAAATCATTAAGCTTTCCCTCACACTTTCTTTAACTGGATAGACATACACATTTAAAAAACACTGAATACCTCTTCTATGTAGAGAATATGCACAGTCAACAATTTGTTCCCTAATTCCAAGTGGTCATTTTTCTAACTGTTCCTGACTCCTGTTAAGAAATTATTCAATGACCATTCAGACTTCACACTTCACTCTTATGGATTGTATGAAAATGTTATTTCCTCTGTCATACACACGTAAATAGAAAAGCCAGTTTTAAATGTTGAAATTGTTGTTGTTGTGTGCCTTCAAGTAATTTCTGACATGGCATCCCTAAGGTGAAACTATCATGGGTTTTTCTTGGCAAGAACTGTTCGGAGGCAGTTTGCCTTTGCCTTCCTCTGAGGCTGAGAATGTGGCTTGCCCAAGGTCACCCAGTGAATTTCTGTGGCTGAGTAGGGATTTGAATCCTGGTTTCCAGAGTCCCAGTCCAGTGCTCAAACTACTATATCATGCTGTCTCTCAAAATATTAGTATCTAAATCTGGCTTTCCAGAGATGAAATGCAACAGATATAATTTTTCTAAAGGAAAAAAAATTGTTTTTAGTCACATATAGATGCATGATTCTAAATTCACAATAAAATAAATTTTAAAGGTATGGTTCAGTACAGTTATGTTGGGTGAGTGGGCAAAGTGCAGATTTCCAGGTGTTAGATTGCAATTCCCAGTATTCCTCACTATTGGCAATGTTGTCTAGTACTGATGGGAGTTGCAGTACAACATTTGGAGTTCTTCATTTCACCCAGCCCAGAGTTAGATACATTGTGGCTATCAGCACTCTCATAGACTCCCCTGCCTTATCTGCCTGCAAAAGGAAAGTAAACAGCTTTTTTTATTTCAGAAAAATTAATTACAATCCCATATTACATATGAAGTGAGAGAACTAAGCTTTGGTCTAATTGAAATTGGTTAAAAAAACATTTTTTTAAATATCCTAATTCATTAACTGTCTGTAATCCTGTACATGTCAGAAGTAAGATTCACTGAATTCAGTGGAACTTGTTTACAGGTAGGTGAATATAAGATTGAAACCTGTTTTGGACAAAAATAAAGCACAGTTCCTAGAGTTCAAAGGTAATGTGAAACTGTGGTTTGTTCTACAGCAGAAGTGGGAAAGTTTCGCCCCTCCAGATGTTGATGCTCTACCATTGGATGCTGACAGGGACTGTTGGGAATTGGAAGCCAACAACATCTGGAGGTTCACTGATTCCCCAGTTCTGTTCTGAAGTGCAAGAGGAAGGTTTTATCCTTCTCTCATGTATGAGTGTGAAGAAGATAAGAGTGGCTGAAATTCATTGCTGCTTTCCCCCATGATGTACTAGATTTTCCTCTATCCTAGTCTTTGGGGCAAAGAAGGGAGGGCAAGCCCAATCAGGAGCTCCTAGCCCTTATTCACTATCTACACGCTCCCCATCACATGCTTTTCTCCCTTTGCTGGATGGGAGACAGATTATGCATACAACCGAAGTAAAACAACTTTCCCCTTCCCACTCCCAAGGGAAGAACACACCATGTGTTCTGAATGACAAAAAAGCATTCTGAAGTTTAACAGAGAGTTTAAGAAACTTTTATTCTGAAGCAAGAAGAGTTAAATCAAATTTCATCTCGAAACAGCTATCATCAGCCAATAGCTTAATGAGGTACAAAATTAAAAGAAACCATTCAATTTAAAGCAAAAGCAGATAAGGTGGACTGATGCCTTCTGACAAAAATTATCTCTGGCCACTTACAGGGAAGCAGACCTTCTGTTCTCATGCTTTTCAATGGTTATCAAAGCAAGAATCTGATGTTTTAGGAGCCAGCTTCTATCAGACTTCCTCATGCCAACAACCAACATCCTTAAAGAATAGGAGACAAAACAAGAGAGCAGATCTCTAGGACAAATGCAGTAAAACCTTTGCCCCAACTCCTGATGTTTTAGCATCTCTGTAATTCAAAGTTTGGCACTTTGGGCAGAAGTTTTACTGCTCATCACATACCATCAGCTCCCAGAAAACCCTGTGATAGGGTTGCCATAAGTTGGAAATAACTTGAAGGCACACAACAACAACAACAAACTCAAAGCTTGGTTGCCAAAAAACATCTCTCTATCTCCCCTGTTTATATGTAATTCTCTGGCACTCTAAATTTTAAACTGAGGCCATTTCCGCACTACAGTGTTAAACTGCTGCTATTCCACTTTCAACTCCCTGGGGAATTCTGGGGTTTGTAGTTTATTGAGACCAAAGAGCTCTTTGGTTGAGAATTCAAAGTGCCCTTCCCTAAACTACAAACCCCAAAATTCCATAGGAGGTTGATAGTGGAATAGCAGCACTTTAACACTGTAGTGCGGAAATGGTGTGACTCTTTGTTAATTGGAAGTACATTGGATATAGTCACTACATTGTGCACTAGTGGCATTTTTATATATGGCTTAAATTAGGAGTGGGAATTGTTATATTTTCCGTATTTCTTTTCTTTCTTTCTTTCTTTTTCTTTTTGGCTTACAATTCCCAGCTGACCTAGGCAGTGTTTAGCCAGTGGTGAGAAGTTACAGATGTTGCGGTCCAAAAACATTTGGAAGGCCACAAGTGTCCTGCCCTGATTAAGGTTGTTATCTGAATTGGGCCTAAACTATTCCTGCAGGCTGTTGGCAGAGGCTGACTGCAAATTAATCTCCAACATTTCTCAAAAAAGGTAGTACTACATCTTGATAGTGGAGGAAAGTTCTGTCATATTGCCATTTCCCCAAGTAATCAACACAAATCTTATATTGTTTACTTTGTCATAGCTTCGGTGATGTTCAAACTTTCTCAGCAGGGTGAATAATTTTTTCCCCCAAACTTGGAAGCAGTCTAATAGACTGGTGGCTAATTTCCAACGGTTTGCATTTATGATTATATCCTTCAATTATACTGACCTAATAGGATGTGAATTTCAAACTGTTAATACACAGTGTTTAGCCCATCTTTCCCCATCTTTAAGTGGAACATTGAGCCATTTCTTCCCTCTTCATATTTGCCTATGAATGTTGCAACTGATTTATTTGCTCTGAAGTTCTGGTGAGTTCTGATCCTCACCCTCTCCAATCTTTTTACAATCTTTTAGGTTTTTTTTAATCTTTTCTCTGTCTCTGACATAAGGCATAGCATGGCTACAAATACATGCCGAAGGCTTTGTAAGCATTGAACATAAATGATGTTGGAAACAATTGGGAAGGATTTGGCAGGGGTGGGGATTACTTAAGCTTTCTAAGACTTTTTTTTTTGGATTTCATACTGTGGTTCATCTTTTTTTTGGCGGGGGGGGGTGCTCTTGAATAACAGCACCAAAGTAAGTTAACATCATCCCTCATCACTAACTTACTTGTTGATATAGAGATTCATATCTAAGTCTTAGGAGAAATAAAGAGACAGAAGCACATACATAGTTAAATGAAATGCTCAAGTAATATAATGTATGTGCAATGTTATCATTCTTGAGTTAATTGGTTTATTTCTTTGTGAATATTTAAAAGTATACTCCGAATATTCTGTATAAAATCAGCATAATTCCAATTCTTCAAAGTGCAAATATTATTATAGGTCTTGGATATCAATGCATTGGTTCAGTGTTGGAATTTAAGAAGCCACAGAGATTCTTATGTGGCTTTCTTGGTCTGTTTTTATCTTGCTTCTGTGAATCGTGCCATAACATTTATATTTTTTCAGTGTAGCATCTTGCTATGAATAGTTGTGGAGAGGATTCAGAGCAATCTTATTCCCCCTGCAAGTGTACACTCATTTGTTTCATCCATAAAAGAGTAATCCTATAAGTGATTATTTTCCTAAAGCAATAAATATATAGCCACTTAGCAAGATCTCTAAACCCTTGTGCAGAAATTCAGTATTAACCAATGTGACCAGTATCCAAGGTATCTTGTTTATGATTGGTATATTAACTCATATCTTGGCTATCTATCAAAATAGAACAATCTTGCTGATTTTGGTCTGTTTTAAAGCTCTGACATACAGTCACCAAATGTATCCCTTTTAACATTCACAGTTACTTCCTTAGCAATATCAGCATTCATTCTGAACAATCTTAGTATTCAACTGCCAGCAATGTACACCTGGTGGAATTAAAACAGAAAGTGGGTCACTACATTTTGTACTATGTACTTATCACTGAATGTAGTCTTTTCTTGCTGTTCTATTCAGATACTTGCCACATGTACAAAAGGACAAGATTTAAAAAGCAGTCATTCTTCAGTAATCCTGGTCGTACTGTATGCTTCCCAGTGCAACTGGCTGCTCACGTTGTAGCCTTACTCTTCCTCCCAGACCTCAGCCTGCATTAAAAGACTAACATAATCGTATTGAGAGAGAGCATTTAGAGGACTATAATCCAATGGTCTTCCTGAATGACTTTTTATATAATGAAAATCTGTGAAGGGTAAATATGTTGATGAGGAGCTTCACAAACATTTATTTATATACAAATTATTCTGCACTCTTAATTTTTAGCCGGAAGGCTAGGAGCTTTAAGTTAACCTCTTGGATTTTGTTTTTATATAGAAACAATCTCCTGACACAACATGGATTTTCTGGTTTTGTTGTTTTCAGTTTTAATGTCATATATGAGAATATTTATTTTTCATTATCCAATAGTCCCTCCACTTTTGATTTTAACATGAACAAAACAAACAAACAAACAAAAAAACCAGCAACAGATTAAACATTTGTGCACCTTCAGTTCATGATACATAGATTCACAATCAGTATTCAATTTTGCCAGCTCTAAATTCCTTGGCTTCATATACTGTAACTGAATCCATTTCCTTTTCTGTGTCTTCTATATGAAAGGCTTTTCTGCTACAAATTCTAGTGGACATGTAGTACTAGCATTCTACTTCAGAGATTAAAACCTTGATCTTGCTTTAAATTTGGGTTTATTACCTATTTATGGAATGTCTAGGTGAGTATGGTTTAACTCATGGGTTCTCAAACTGGGGTGGGATCTTAAGGGGTGGTGCAATAGTTACTTGGGGGGTACAAGAAAATTCAGCCTGCAAGTACAGAAAATATGAACAAAGAAGGGCAAGACTGTGTGTGCGTGTGTGTATGCGCGTGCACATGCACCATTGAAGACTGACTGGTCTGTAAAAGAGTAACTCAAAGCATCTTCCTGTTATGTCTTCTTCCAACCTTAGACATAGCAAAAAATCAGCTACTTGTCCCACTCAGCTTCTCCAAACAGTCCTTCATTGGTACAGCAGGGACATGCCCCTTAGTGACCATGAGAACTCAGCATTAAGATGGAAGATTTGTGTGGTACAAGGGGCCTGAGAGACAGAGGGAAAGGGAGGTGTGGGATAGCACAAGGGGAGGCGTAACATGGAGTGGGGGGGGCATAACATCCTCATGTAGATGTAAAGGGTGTCACAGGGTAAGAAGTCTCAAAACCACTGGTTTAGCTATAACGTATTTCTAGGAGGGAACTTGGATACCTCTGCTATGAAAACCTGACACAAAGAATAAAGCAAACACAGAATAAAGCAAATTTCCACTGCAATATGTAGGTACCGTGGAAAGATGTGAATATTTGTGTTTGTTTCAAGGTGAAAATAATTTACATTGATCCTGTCGAGTTTGGAACCCTTATGCAACAGGTGTTGCATACATATGAAAGCAAATTCTGAGATGCACAGATCCCATTCTCATTAAAAACACCGGAAAGGATGAGGATCTAGGTCCCTGCAGATGATGTCAGACTCCAACTGCTGTCAACCCCAGCCAGTATCAACAATGGCCAGGAATGATGAGAGATGGATTTTAATACCCCTGAGAGCACAAGTTCCTTATCCTTGCTTAAAATTTCCACACTGTATTTTTGCTATAATTGCATAGTACTGAATTGGGTTATCTGGATGATCTAAATGATTTAGTGAGAAATCCAGCTCAGTTTGATTGATAAGCTTATGCTCAGACATCTGTCATTTTACACACACATAAAAAGGTATTGGAAACACACTGGCAAGTTAACAGAACAGACTTTATTTTAAATAAATAATAGCAACAGGCTTTATCCTGAGCATAAAAAGCCACACTCTTGCACAGATGGAATGATGCCAGCTCATTATCATTTAACACTTGCACATTCATATTAAAACAGTTCTGTAATATAGACCCTCAATAAACATTTCAACAGTAGAAGTCCAAAGTGCTTTTCTTCCTTTTATACCAAACACCTGACATTTATAATTCCTGATCACCTTCAGCCATAATACCTGAATTTGCCATACTCCTTAATATATAGCAAAGTTTGATTTTTTAAAAATCTTCTTTTAAAAAAAAAGTCTTCTCTTGCCTTTTCCAGTGAAAATATACATTCTTACTCAATAAGAATTGCTAAGGCTGTAAACATGAGAGAGTCATCAGGCTTTCTTCTTTTTTAAAAAAAGTATATACATGTTTTAAGAAAAGCTAAACTTTAGTTTCAAACTATCATTTTTAAAGGTTTTCAATAAATAAGTCAGTGGTTGCAGCATAGTTTACATAAATATATTTGCAAAGAAGTATTGTTTAAAAAATGTCAAGTGGTTCACCAACACAGGTAGGCCCCCACATACTTTAAACTTATTCTAGAAGGGAACTGGAATGTATTGGACTTCATTTTAATGACAAATGTCCATGTATTTGGTGAAACCAAATTCTCTCTGGGGTAACTTGAAGTGCAAATTTACTAATACAGCACTAGTAACACACACCCACAAAACAAGCTGGTGGAGGAGTGGGGAATTTCTGCCTTCTGCTCTTGTTAACCTAAGAGGGAGACTGATGCCAAGAAGATCAAGTCTCTTATCCCCTTTACAGTTGCACAGAAGAGGGCATTTCAGAAGTATATTTTATTTTACTCCTGCACAACAGGCCAAACCTGTCAAAATGCTGTCTTCTACATCACTATTTAAAGATACAAAAGTCTTGACCTCCTTTGCATTCAGTCGGCTTAGCAGACCAAGTGATAGGCATCTGTCTGTGGGTCACATTGCACATACCATTGTACTGGGTGTATTTGAGAGATTAATGGTGGGGGTATTAGCTAATTAGAGAGTGACAATCCTGTGTCAGACTTGCTTGTATCTTTACATTTCACAATCATTAAGAGATGCCCAGTTGATAGTAGGTGTGATCCTGAGAAACAGGCAAGTTAATGAGATGTAAATCTGAATTATGTTCCAAGACAGATGCAAGTAGTACAGCTCTACTACTGATTTACAAACATGCCTAAATTACTGTCTTAAAATATGTTCACTTGAAAATGGGTACTGGTGCAGTGAATAGGTCCTATTTTCAAGTAAACTTTCTTAAAAATACAGCCTGGCTCAGCCACAAAGGAATTATCTAGGCAAGTAGTATGTTCTGTTGTTATGAATGTATGCAATAAATAGTTTGGATCATTTGCAAAACAAATCCTGTACATCAATAAAACTGATAGATTTACACCTCAAAAACCTGACAGTTCTACAAAAACATACAGATAAGTAACAATACATCCAGGTTCAATTGATAAAAAAGCTAACTCTCAGGTACTAAATCTAGATTTCCTGACTGTTCCAGAACAAGAACAGCTGTAGAACTGCTTGAACAAGAGTTTGGAATGTGCAAAGAATATAGAATATGTTCCTGACAAGAATACCATAAGTGGCAATCCAACCATGAAAAGTCAATCTCCTGAAGTTTTTCTCTCTCCCTAGAATTTAAACATTGTCATTTGCAGACCATTTAAGACAGTTTAAGTGCAAGTGTTCTCCCATTAAAGGTCTGTAGCTCACACTGAAGAGGAATGTCAAGCCCTTGTGATAGCAAAGATGGGTCCTCTCAATGAAGAAAGGTTTAAGTGACAGTGGACAAATATAGAGGATCAATAGCAGCAGTCTTTAACATATCTACATGCAGAGTTGATATTTTAGCACCAATAAGAATTCAAAGTTTTGAGATTATTCCTGTAGCCTCAAATAAATAAAATCCCAAACTCATTCCTTAATACAATTTTTTGATGAAACAGAGGTATTTACAACCATATATCAAAATAGATTTGATACACTGAATAATTAATTAAGGATGCCATCTTAAGCACCCTTCCTCATTGAACAATTTTATTCTGGACCGTTTATTTTTGGGTTAACACTGTCAGAAGACTTCTCTGGCTACATCCTCCACAAAGACTTCTTTGACAGCACGTACCAGTAACTACAAAGGCCAAGTACCATCCATCATTATGTACCTTTTATAAAGTTTGTTGGACAGAAGCCTATCCTGGGCAGATATATTGTGAAATACACGCTATTTGTTTTAGTTAGTAAGAACTATATATGTAGGCATACAAATAAATAAGCTTAAAGTTACAATTCTAAAAAAGCCAATATGGGGATGCTGTAGCCCCCAAAGAGAACGTGGTTAGGAGCAGGCAGTATATTGGATCAAATCCCCTCCCCCCTTTTTTTTCCTTAAGTGACTGGCTAGCCATCTAAACCTAGACACAGCTACATGAGAACAGATGCCACAGGTTTCCACTGACAGTTCCATTCTTATACATACTGATTTCAGAATTAAGTCCAATGTATACAGTGGGGCTTACTCAAATAAGAATGCAAAGGGTTGCTGCTGTGCAGGCTGTTCTATTGCATCTACAGCCAAAAACAAATTCTACTTATTTCAACATTTCCACATCCCAGCATTCTTAAAGCTACACATATTCCTTCAATCCAGTGGGGCCTTCCTTGTAAACATACATAGGATTGGGCTGTTCATATCTAGTTGTAAGGACATTCATTAGACTGGCATACTGATGCTTAACATGCCTTAAGGAATGTGACATATTTTCAAGTATTGGTTAAATTGAACAGATCTGTGAACAGCAGTTTTAGTGCTAGAGATTCTTTCCATTTGCTTATCAATAATTTCATTTTGTGTGTGTCAGTAGTACCATTTTTGCACTATTAACTTGATCCACATATAGTAAGCTACCTTATACTGTCAGACCACCGATTGGTATTATCTTACTCTAGACAGAGTACTGGGGGAGTGGACTGAGGTGAGAGTAGATGATACAAGGGAGAGGTGGAGAAGTTTCCTCTCATGTCACCTAGTTCATTGACTTGGTCTTAAATACAGAGAGCAGGAATCTGACTCATGGAACTAAACAGTTCCTAGCCATAGATCTAGAGGGACTGGCAGTAGCACCTCATGACCTTATGGATAGCATTTTCCTCAGCTCTTACCAAAGGCAAATTAGCTGCAGATGCCAAAGACTGTATCTGGGAATTATACATGTGCTCCATCACTCCAGGTACAGAATAAACCTCAAAGAAACTCAAAAACCAAACAATGATAACACAAGGTCTTAGATTTCATTTACATTATATTATTCTGTCATTGTTTGAAAGGACTTATATCAGCTATAGGCCCAAGCACTGCCATAAGTCACATTATGTCAGTGCCTGAATATGTCAGGATTATAAGATTAGAATCAATCTCCTTGATTCCTGCAGGTAAATATATAAATCCCATTAACAGTAATAGGAGATGCACATGTGTAAACCTCAGAGTGTCAACGTGAGATCAGGTATCTTATTTGTACCACAGAATCAAACTGGATCAATCTCTGGCATCTCAGATAGGGCTAGGAAAGGCTATTTAATTAGCTAAGGTCAAAGAAGATCCTGAAGCATCCTTAGGATCCTTGAAAAGCCACTGTCAAGTCATGTAGAACTAGATGGACCAATGGTCTGTGTTGCTATAAGGCAGCTTATATATTTCCACATAACTTTTAACTTCATGCTACACTCCAAAACAGGGAACATTTCAATTACATTAAAAACCCAAATCTCACCAACATTAGATCAAAGCAACTTCCACAAACATAAGCAGAAAATACTTCCATATAAATGTGTTTACTACTGTAGCCTTACACTAGAGTCAACAAACCTAGAATGGCACATGAGCCTTAAAATTTTAAGCATGTTTCAATGGCAAACACACTTATTAGGGAATATGTCCTTCATAATTGAACAGTGTCAAACAAGAGTCCAAATATTCTTAGGCTCTTGTTCTTCCTTAACTGATCCCATTGTTAACAAATTCAGTGCACAAACATAAATCCCAAAGTTCCTAAGCATATGAAGTAAAAGCCACTGAGTTCAATAGGACTAACTTCCAGGAAACAAGCAGAGGACTCTACCAAAAATAAATAATCTGAAGGAGACAAACCATAAATACTGTGTGCTTTTAAGTTGCCTGTTGACTTATGGTGACCCTATGTATCTCATAGTTTTTTTTAAAGAGAAGGAATAGTCACAGATGGTTTTGCCAATTTCTTCCTCTGAGATATAGTCTATAGCACTTGGTATTTCCTGGTGGTCTCCCATCCAAGTACTAACCAGGACTGACCCTGCTTAGCTTCCAGGGTCAAACAAGAAATTCCTATGCCTATGAATTAAAATCTACTAAGTTCAATAGAGCTAACTTCCTGGAAAATAAGCAGAGGACTCAACCATAAATAAATAAGTAAATATTTTGAAGGAGACAAACCATAAATCCATACTTGAAAGTAAGTCTCTGTGTATAGTGTATTATATGGAGCATTACATTGTATTATATCGAGCATTTAAACTTTGACTGGCATGGAATTTAGAACCCAAAATACCAAAAAGTAGAGTTTCCTTCCCCCCCCATACCGTAACACAGGAGTAATAAACTATGTTATACAATCATAAATTGAAAACAGGACTTCTTAAGATCTCTGTAAATGGTGCTTAATCTTTTTTTTTTGTCGATTTGGGTTGCATTTGACATTGTACACTAGCCAAATAGAGCAATTAGGCTCCTCCCCCCCACAGGAAACGTTGGGGTCTCTATACCATTTCATTCCAGAAACCGGAGAGTTTCAGTCTTCTCTTCAGAGATTAAAATGAAAAAAAAAGAATGTGTTTTAGAAGGAGGAAACAAATCCTCAGCTCAATGAGGACACAATATCTCTTATGTCTGAAGGGGATTCTATGTAATTCCTAAATCTCTCCGTTCTGCCCCCTAATCCATTCCAACCTCCAAATTATGTGCCATTTCTAACCAGTCTGTAAACATGGGCCACCATCAGAGGCTACTCACAAACCATATTTGTTTCTGGTTGCCTAGAACTGTCATCTGCGGCCATTTCCGCACTAGCCTGTTACAGCGCGATGATTCCACTTTCAACATCCTCTGGAATCCTGGGGTTTCCGGCCGGCCCCTCCCGAAACTGCAAACCCCAGCATTCCAGAGGATGTTGAAAGTGGAATCATCGCGCTGTAACAGGCTAGTGCGGAAATGGCCTACAAATAGCAATCAAATATCCCTGTTATGGCAGGTGGTTGAGATGCCCCTCTTTCATTAACCCTGAACGGCCTAGCGATCAGACCGGGCGTCCTTTTCTTTGACCATTTCCGCACTGGACTGTTATAGCGCGATGATTCCACTTGCAACATCCTCTGGAATCCTGGGGTTTGCAGTTTCGGGAGGGGCCGGCCGGAAACCCCAGGATGCCAGAGGATGTTGCAAGTGGAATCATCGCGCTATAACAGTCCAGTGCGGAAATGGCCTTTTACTCAAAGGTGTAGGTTGGACAGGCTGTTCTCTAAAGCTAGGATATCTGAAATCGTGACTGGCTTGGGATCTGGACGGGGCCGATTCCTCTCCCAGCGGCGTGGGAATCCGGCCCCAGGTGCAGTTTCCCTCCACGCGGGAGCCTGCAGTCGCGGCGAGAGACGCTCCCTGCCCTTCCTTCCCGGGGAGAAGGCGGAGGCGCCCCTTAGTTCCACGGTCGCGGGCTTAGGAGAGTTTTGCCACGCACACGGCCAGGATGATGGCGATCAGGAGGACGGCGGTGAAAACGATGCCCGCCAGCACTCTGCTCACGTCGCAGACAGCCTTCTCCTCCCGCACCGAGATCACGCCTATGGAGGAGGCGCCCACGCTGACGGTGGACTTGAGCTCGGCGCCGGGGTCCTGCTTGGCCTCCACCGCCCACTGCGGGACGCTGACCTTCATCTCCATCTCGTGCCTCATCTCCCCGACCCGGTTGATCTCGTTCTCCAGGTCCTTCAGGTCCGCCACGTCGATGTCGTCGTCCGCCTCGTACTTCATGTTCTGGGCGCTCATGGCCCTGGCGGCCACCCCGGAGGTGCCGCCGCTCATGCCCGTCTGGATGAGGGGCCGCCTGGGCACGTTGAGCGGGAACGCCCGGCCCAGCTCCAGGGCCCTCCGCATGTCGGTCTCCAGGAGCTCCAGGCAGGTGGAGAAGAGGACCCAGAGCCGCTCCAGCTCCGCCCTGTCCTCCCTGCCCACCGCCTTGTCCCGCAGCGCCGCGGTCAGCTCGCTCCGGCTGGCCACGGCCAGCTCCTGCGCCTTCCGCCGGGCCTTCCTCAGCTCCTCGCGCAGGTTCTGCGAGTCCGCGGTGCCGCCGACGGTCAGCACCAGGTGCCGGTAGCAGGCGGTCACCTTGCTGAGGGCGTCCAGCAGCGCCTTGCACTCCTCCTTCGCCATGGCGGACGGGGGCCGGGCTCTCTCCACGAACCGCCGCCGCCGCGCATAGCCCCGCCGGCCCCCCTCGCGCCTTCTCCGCCGGCCGCCCGCCCGCCCGCCCGCCCGCGGGCCTACGGGGAGCCCTGGGGGCGCGCGGACCCGCCTCGCCGCCGGCCCTCGACCATCCCCGGGAAAGGCGCCACTTCTCCTCCTCCTCCTCCTCCTCCCCCCGATCCGCGCGGGGCCGGTTAGGGCGCTCTCGCCCCCCGCGCGCCTCGCTCCCTTTAAGAGCGCGCAGGGCTCCCCGGCGCCCACCCCGCCGCCCGCTCTGCTCGGCGAGCCTTAAATAGCGCGCAGCGGGAGCCTCGGGCTCCGGCGGGAACCACCTCGCGGTCCAGCTCTCCTCCGCCGCCGCCGCCGCCGCCGCCGCCGCCGCGCTCCGTCTCCTCAGCCCGCGGCGCCCCTCCGCCACACGGCCGCCTCTCCTGCCGCCGCCTCCCTCGCCGAAGCCCCACCTTCGCGGGACGCGGCTGCGGGCGCCTCCCGGCCTATTGGCTCCCCGGCCCCGGAGGCCCCGCCTCGGTGGCGCCGCAGGAAGAGCGGTAGGGCTTGGCTGGAGGCGCCGCGCTCGCGGGGATGGTGAGGCGGGGGTGCCGGGGGGCCCTGGCCGCGCGCGCTGGGGCTTAGGAGGAGAGGGGGCCGCGAGGACTTCGTAAGTGGGGGGGCGGGGGCGGGGGCGGGGAGGGGGTGGCGCTTCCGCGGCGGGGGAGAAGGAGCAGGAGGTGGACGCGCCCCGGTCGCCCCCGCGGCCTCCAGGCCTCTCCGCGGCCTCCAGGCCTCTCCGCGGGAGTCGCTGGGCGTCGCGCTTCCTTTCCCTGGAAATGAGCGGTGGTTGGGGAGGCCAGAGGCGCCGTCCGAGGGGGGAGGTGCTTCCCTGGGGCCTCCCGACGCGGAGGGCGCCTTCAGGGACGCGGCGGGACCCTCCGCCCCGCCCCACGCCCGTCGGCGCTGCCCGTTGCCCGACGCTCCCCCGGGGGAGGAATGCCGCCCGGGTATCTTGCGTTGAGTCAGGTCAGGGAGGGGTCCGCCGGCGCGGCCGCCGCGTAACCGCCCCCGTGCGCTTGGCGTGGACGGAGATCCCACCTGAGTCCCATAAACCGTGCCTTACTTGTGCCGTTTCTGCCCCGCTTTCCTCCCGGGGCAGCTCTCCGCGGAGGCGACAGCAACGCAGCGGACAAGTCACAGCCCTAAAGAGGGACTCAAAAACTATGACAACCATTTGTCTGTTGCCTCCCAGCACACTCGGGCCTCCGAGGCCGTGGGTGAGGAGAGTGCGGGGTAGCAATAACAGGCACTGGATTAAAGTAGCCTAAGATGGTTTTTAAAAATGAGAAGAAAGGGGGTGATGTTCTCTTGCCTGTCTGCAGCGGGCAGCTGGCATCTAGAGGTCAGCCTAAAGGGAAAGGCCTTTTCGCTTGCCTCGTGGAAGGAGAGCTGAGAGGGAGGCAGCTCAGCCCTGGGTGGGACTGCAGCCCAAGCTCCACACAAGGGGCTCCTTTGTGCCGCTCTTCTGTGGGGCAGGTAGCCCAGGGGACAGTCTCGACTCTGGAGTAACAGCGGGGCTTTCCTGCCTGTCTTCTCTCCTTAGAAGCAGGGCAAGGGCTCTGTCACTGTACATTTTTCTTTGGAGATGGAATAATTGAGGAAGGGAGAGGAGAACCAGCATGGCGTAGTGCAGTGGTTCTCAACCCTCCTAATGCCACGACCCCTTAATACAGTTCCTCATGTTGTGGTGACCCCCAACCATAAAATCATTTTCGTTATTATTTATTTATTTATTATTTAGTTAGTTATTTCCAACATCAAATAGATTGGAAACACTGCCCTAAATCACTGCTCTGGATAGACTTCCAATGCCTAAAAACTGGTAACCATCCCCCTTTTTTTAAGCACAGAAAGCGTCCATCAATGCCAGAATTAAGGCAGTAGTTCTAGTTCTGAATGTTGGGTTTCCACAGTTCAAAAAGCCAGTCACTCCCAAAGGCAATGCTGAGACAGCCCACATTTTACACAAGGAGCAGGGAGGAAAGGACAGGGAGAGAGGAAAGATGGCGGCGGCAGAAGCAGACGCGTTTTGTTCCCCTCCCTCCCTCCCTCCCTCCCTTAAAGGGAGTGCGGACGCTGAACATACAAAAAGCGAGGAATGCAAGACAGTCAGGGAGAAGAACACAACACGTGCGTGTGGCAAGCGCCAAGGGTTCATGCACAACAAAAGAGAGAGGAGAAAGTCATCCTGGCTATTTCTGCACTAGACTGTTATAGCACTATTATTCCACTTTCACCATCCTATGGAACCCTGGGGTTTGCAGTTTGAACCCCAGCGCAGGGGTCTCAGAAGCACTGCTCCCATTGGCTGCGAGGCCACCTTCTTTTAAAAGGGGGGGCAGGATTGAGGAGCGGCGACCCCTGTGAAATGGTCGTTCGACCCCCAAAGGGGTCCCGACCCCCAGGTTGAGAACCACTGGCGTAGTGGTTTGAGCGTTGGACTCTGGGTGTTGGACTAGTGGTATACCTCGCTTCAACAGCGCCTAGGGCAAGCGTGGAAATTGTGCCCCCAGGTGCTGCTTCTCCTGCTGCCGCCGCTGCCCCAAGCTGAGGATGACTTTGGCGAGGGCAGCAGCAATGGCAAAGAACACTGCTGCTTTCAGAGTGCTGGGCTGGCTGTCCTGAGCAACAGGGATGGAGGGGGCACGGCTTTTTTGCGCCCCCTGGCATTGACACCCAAGGCATATACCCTGCTTGCCCCACCCTAGATACACCTCTGTCCTGGAGACCAGGATTTGATTCCCTGCTCCCCCATGGAAACCCATTGGGTGACCTTGGGTGCATTACACACAGCCCCAGAATACCCTGTGATGGGTTTGCCTTAGAGTTGTCATAGGTTGGAAATGACTTAAAGGTACACAGCAACAACAGCACCTGTGTGCAAACCTGGGAAGGGATATCTGTGGTTCTCCAGACATTTTTTTGCCTACTGTTCTCATCAGCCTTAGTCAGCATATTCAATGATGAAGTGTTATGGGAATTGCAGTCCCTATCTGAAGAGTCGTTGCTACCCACCTCTGATGTAAAGTAAATTAAGGGAAATAAATTTTAGTAGAACCCATTGTTTCCTTATACAAAAGGTTCAAAAGCTGTGACTTATTAAAGCAATTACTTAGATTGACTGGATAGATTACCATTCAAGACTTCTAGTGCAGTTGGATACATGTTTGGTCAGAAGTCACACTGTGTTCACGTGGCTTAGGTGGGCCTAGATGTTTAGCCTTAAGGATGGACTCAGTTCTGAATAAGGGTGCTCAGAATTGTACACACATGGCACCCCCCTAAATACATTTATTTGGGAATCAAAATCCACTGAATGGTAACTGCTGCAAAGTAAACATTATTAGACCAAGCTGTATGGCAGCTTGAATACTGTGGAAGTAATGGCTTCTAGATTGAAAGCATGAATGCAATCTTTTATTTTTAACTCAGTGGCCTTGTATGTTACAAAAAATAAAATAAATGTAGCATAAACATGTTAAGAATTCTGATGATCTTTGGGCAAAAACTGTGCATAGAATCTTCATCCCATGAAAGGACAATTTTTATATCCTCCTCCTTACATTTTTTAAACATTTTGATACTGTACTTGTTAAGATTTCTTAGCTGTATGGAATTACAATTTAACTTCCTGATTTGGCCCGATCTGTTTTTGTTTATTCTGTTATACTGACAGGTACTATGTTAAAAGCTTATGTATGTTCAAGCAGTGATTGCTCAAGGAAATAAAGCAAATATATTTGATAGACAGGAAAACAGCACAGCGTGCTTGGTTGTTCAGTAAAGGCCATTTATTCATGTATAGGACATTACTAGTTATCAAACTGATACCAAGTCATATGACTGTATGTGTAAACAAGCACTAAATCTTGTCAACTGACTTTCTTGGGAAGCCATCCTATGAGCTTCCTTTTTGAAATTGTATTGAGGCAATACATTCACTAACACTTTATGCTAATTTGTATCTGTATCAGTTTGGCTTGTTTATGGCAGTGGCTTTAGATTGTAAATATTTTGTATTTCCACATACCATGCTAGCTATTATTAATGTTCTACCTTTCCTTTAGGGAGCTAATGACAATATGCAAGAGTATCCCGCCATTCCTGACTTCACTTCTCTATGTGCTTTCAAATCACCTGTTGATTTTTTGGTGACCCCATGAATTTTGTAGGGTTTTCTTAGGCAAGGAATACTCAGAGGTGGTTTTGCCAGTTCCTTCCTCTGAAATATAGTCTACAGCACCTGGTATTCATTGGCAGTCCCCCAGCTAAGTACTAATGATGACTGACCCTGCTTAACTTCTAAGATAAAACAGGATCTGATGTCTTTTGGGTATTTGTTCCTCTTTTATGAAGTGAGACTGAGAGAGTGTGATTGGTTCAGAGTTCCAGAATGGTCAGGCTGTATGGGACTTCTGAGTTGTAGTCTACAACTTCTGAGTTGTATTCCAATATATAGAGGGCCAAAGTTCTCCCTCTTTGCTATACCATACTGTTATCATACTGTGAAGTTACTTGGATTGGCTGATGTGGTGGTGTTAATAAGCTCTTAGAGGTGTAACATGTGGCATTCCAGTAATTCTTGTATTGCATTTCCTACTGGTGTTGACGGCTAGGGTTGATGAGTCCAGTAAGTTTTGATGAGCCACGAGTTGCTTACTATTGGTTCAGAAGTATCTCTAAAGACAGTACTGCTTGCTGGGGAATTATAATACTTTCCACAGTCTTCTGTGTTGCTGTGTGCCTTCAAGGCATTTCCATCTTATGGCAACCCTAAAAAGAGCCTGTCATGGGTTTTCTGGGGCTGAGAATGTGTGGTGCCCAAGATCACTCAGTGGTGTCCATGGCTGAACAGGGAATTGAACTCTGGTCTTCAGGGTCATAGCTCAATGCTCAGACCACTGCACCACATTGACGTCTAGCTAGCTCTTTTTTGGAAACAAAGTAGTTGCTCAGGCAGATGTTCGTGGTGATCTAGCAGGGTTCTTATTGTGTATTGTGTATGTATTTATCCAGTAGAAAAGCTTCTCTGTCTCAGTGCTATTTTTTGATACTTAACTAACTCAGTGGCCAGGAAAGGCAGAATGAAAGTAAGCCTTATGGGCATCTATTGAAGGAAGTCAAACTCTCTGCCCTAGAGCTGTGATACAGCTTCTTTAACGCTGCATAAGTAGCCAGGGCAATTAATCTGTATTGTGTATATTGGAGTTGGGATGCCAAAGCTTAGAATTAATGCCTTACACGTAAAGATGTTGTTCAAAACCCAGAGAATAGAATGTAATGATTTTTAATTAGTTTTTAAAAAAGATCTTACAGAAACAAACATAACCATCAAACAATGTATCTCAGACCCAATACAGTGAGATGTACTGAGTTTGTGTTTCCTGACTGTCGCTCTAAGAAATTTTCAGCTGACACATTAAAGTTAATTATCTTATCAAGACGATCACCCTTAAAAAGTAATATAGTGATTGGTAATACAAACTTTTTGGAAGTGGAGGAATAACAAACAACATTTCCTTTGGAAAGATTTTTGGCAATTTTTGTTTTTGTTTAAAAATGAAAATAACTTGCTGGTACTGAACAGCATGTAACAAGTTGTAAGGTTAGGTTTCAAAACATTGAATTATCTTTTTTTTTTAAACAAAAAGATTCCAGCTCTGAGGGAACTTGTGATGTTCTAAGCCTTTGGTGGATTCCATCTTGATGGGAGCTGGAGTCCAAGAACAGTTGGATTCCACGGATCTCTGTTCAGTGCATATCAGTAGAGGACACATTCTTCCAATAAGGATCTTCATACAATTGAAGTGGTGCTATTTTAAACAGAAGACAGAATGTTTCAACAGGTTTTGTGTTTGAAAAAGTAGAAAATATACTTGAAAGAAGTATATTTAAAGAAGTAGAAAAAATTGCAGGAAGAGAAGCAGCAAACTTCCCCTTCAAACAGCCCAGTGTCCAGTGTAACCACAAAATGTAAAAGGCTGGCTGTGAATGCAACATTTTGCATGTCCAATTTAGATAGACTCTGTTGGAGGATTATCAGATATTATATCTAACCTCTGTTTCTTAGATCACTTTATTCTATATCTGGTTTGTAATTCTGCTGCAAGTCAGTACAGTGGCCCCTCCACTTTCACGATGGTTCAAGATTCAGGAGCCTTGTGAAAATGGAAAAATCAGAATAACTCACCCCTGCAGTCCTGCTGTCATTCACTTCCTGGGCTCCCTCCTCTCCATTCCCTTGCCTTTTGTCCTGGTGCATGAGTCTCCCTTCTCTGCGCTGGGGCCAAAGGCGAGGCAGTGGGAGAAGGGAGCTCTGGCAGGGAGAACGAAGGTGATGTGTGCTTTCCTGCCCATTTCCTTTCCTTTTGTCTCGGTGCACATTCTCTGTGCTAAGACCAAAGGCAAGGGAATGGGAGCAGAAAGCTCCAGAAGGGAGAAGGAGGGTGTGTGCTTGCCTCCCCACCATTCCCTTGCCTGTTGCCTCGGTGTCCTTGTCTTCCTTCTCTGCACCTGGCAGAATGCAAGGAGGAGAATGGGGGGAGAACACACTCAGCCCTCGTAAATAATTAGGTTTGTGAAGGTCAAAACCTGTGAACGTGGAAGGAGGACTGTAGTGTAAACTTAAGCAAAGATGAATTGTAGAGGCCAGTTAAGTGACCCATTCCTGAAGTGCTCTTGTTACCCTGAGTTTTGGGGGGTCCTGGGAGGGGCGTCCAGATTGCCAAATAAAATACCAAATTGAGGAAAATTAGCTTGAACACTGTTTTGGCCAGCAAGAGGCAGGGTAACCTTGCAAGGATCTTACAACCCAATGTCTACAGCTTCAGGTCAGAGAATAGGCACACAAGTTTCAAGGTAACCAAAAATAACAGTTTTATTGAAAAACAACAGAAAATAAATAACACACACGTACTAGCTAACTAGGAAAGAGAAGGGGAGAGCGTAAGGGTAGGTAATATGACAGCTGGTCTCGTTGTCATGGAGAAATGGAGAAATGGGGTTCAGAAGAAGAAAACTCAGCGTGCCTGGCTGAGGGGAGTTTCCTTAGAAGGCCAGCAGCAGGGCAGGATAGCAATCCAAGGTAGTCCGAAGACTGCTTGAAAGTGAGGGGTTTTTATAGAGGCGTTTGTAGCTCTCGGCTATGGCAAACCAGGTAAGAACAAAAGGAGTTTTGGCGCTGGACAAAGGATTTAGAAAGGTCAAATTTAACATGATGAGCTTAACGCTTGATGACAATAGTGTAGCCAATATGTAAATGACTTGTTTACTGGACTGGCTCTGCTGAGAGCCGCGCAGCTATTATGAAATGTACACGTGGGAAGTTCCCGGAAGCTGGGAGCAAAGCTTAAGTTACTGGCCTAAAAAGAGACTGGAATGTGAGAGCAATTAGCGGCCGCACTCATGTCCATACTTGTCCGGAGAACTCACAAACACGTGGAGTGAGGTGACTGAGAGCAGGTCCAGCGAAGGCCGAATTAGATGATATCAAAGTGATATCTGGGAGCCCCCACCCAGGGAGCCATACCTGAGATTACACTCTGTCTGAAGAGAGTAGTGGATGCTCTCTGGCTATGGTGGTGACTTGAAATATGCGTGTGAGGTTTTCCCTATCTAGATTGAAAAACTTGGAGGAAGATGCTCTGCTTGTTATAGAGTGTATAGGCTTTTGGAGACAGAACTGTCTGATTTGCCAGAAATGGATGATGCCCCCAAATAAATAGAGAGGTTTAAGCCTGGACATTTGATGTTTGGTGTGACTGGACTAAATAAAAGGAAATGTAATCATAATTTAATACTGCTGTTCAAACAAAAGGCAATAAATCCCTGAGTCTGAAGCTAAAATCTGGTTGTATACCCTCCTCCAAAAAGTAAAATTTAGAGGGCAGCTTGACCTGGATTTGGCTTCTTGTAAGAGAAAACTCATTATATCTTAAATATTTGCATTATTTACAATAGAAAAGGGTAATCTGTGACACTCCATGCATGCTTGGGACTACGAGACCATTTGTCTATGCTGCCTGAAGCTACTGAGAGTTGTAGTCCAACAACATTTGTATGGCTATAGTTTTCTCATGCCTGGTGTAAGTAAATCAGGTACAAACAGACTAAAAAGGAAATTATTAAAAAGATAACATATGGCTATCCAGTTGTTGCACTGCATCTCCAAGTCCAACAAGATCTAGGGGGCCATGCATTCCCCTCCCCAGTGTCCCCACACTGTGTCATATCCCCCGAGGGGAGCCCTGTAACCACAAGTATGTCTGCAGCCTTTATCTCTAGGTATTTTGCCCCCTTGTTAGGCTGTTTTTCAAAATACACGAGTGAACAAACAAATAAGGCTCCCAGAACAGTCTTTAGTCTGTGTGTGGCGGGGAATGGGGGGAGGTGTTAAAAGAGGGTACTAGGAAATTTTCTAATTTCAGGTGCATTTTTGGAAAACAGTGAAAACATACAATGTGCTACATTAAAATAATAAACCACCTGAAGCAATTAACAGTGTGGTCTAAGACAGTGACAAAACAATAAATGAGTTACCAGAAATCCAAAGCAAGACCCCATTCTGGCAATTAAAGTAGGGCTGTAAGATCTTATTACAACAACCTTTGATCTGGTGTACAACAAAAGCAAAAACTGTGACATATGTTAGCATGCACAGGACTGAAGACGTTAACACTCCCAAAAAGAAAATGGGAAACAAGTATGTTCTAAGCTTCTAGTGCAGAGAATCTTTTGATGCAAGCTTTGGAGTTAAGGGTGACCATTCTGCAGGTAACCTTGTTATTTAGGGCTGGGGGAGCAAACATGGAATAGGAAGGGCTCCAAACTGGTGAAAAGGACATTAAAATGGTAAAAAGCAAACAAACAAAACCCTTCACCGTAAACAAGTGTAAAGTGATGTGTGTTGAGGCCAAAAATATACCAACTTCTTATATATACAGATGGGATCTGAGCTGGTAATGACTGACCAAAAAAGGGACGTTGTGTGTTGAGGTAAGTAGCTTGATAGAAAGGTTGACTCGTTGTACCACTGCTTTAAAAAGAAAATTCATTGTTGTACATGGCTGGCACCCTGTTCAGTAACTAACCTTACACCATCATAGTTCTATGGTTGTTGCATGCACAGCAGTCAAAAGTATCCCTCTAGAAAAACGTATCTTTTCAGCCTCATAGCCCCCTCCACAACACATCCATTTCTATGTTGCAGGAGAGCAGGGATATGAGCAGAGACTTGTTCAACAATCTTCCTGTAGTTGGGTACTCTGCAACTTTCCAGCTCTCTTTCTGTAGTTGGGTACTCTGTACTATGCAAATAGCCATGTTGAGGAGTGCACTATTGAAAAGGTAGGTTTGGGAGGGACAATTCTGGGGCCTCCACAGCTATGTCGTTTGATGGAGAGCCTCAACCCGTATTGGGTTTCTGTTTTAATGCTAAACCTGTATACCATACAGATTTTGCCTGTAGTGTCTTGTTTCCTCTCACTGGTGCTATTAGGAAATATTCCAGTTAAAGGCTGTTTTTGTGTTGTTACTTTTACTGAACAACAAAAAAGAATATTAAATGTTAGGGAAACTAATGGGTTAAATACAGTCCGCCCTCCACATTCGCTGGGTTAGAGGCACAGAACCTATGCAAAAGTCAAAAAATCACAAATATGTGTGTATGTGTCTGTGAGAAAGTGAGTGAGGCATGGTAGGGAGAATAGGCACCCAGGGTCCAAACCAGGTAACAGAGAAGAGAAGGAATGTGGTGGCTCTGTACTTTCTTTTTCTCATCCATCTCTTTCCTTGGGTGTGTGTAGGGGTTATCAAGAGAGAGTTTGTGGTGCTGAGAAATTGAATGGCAAGCCTTAGTTAGCTGGCCAGCCAGAGGCTGTTAGAAGGAGTAGGAGGACCAGAGGTGGTTTTTTAAAGGTCTGCACAGCTTGATCTGAGCTGCCAAGAGGGAAGGTTTCCCTGGAAAAGAAGTACTGAGGGGACAGAGGTTGGCGAAACTTGCAAGTAATCAAATCAGTGAAAGTCAAACCTGTGAATGTGGAAGACTGATGGTATATTCTGTTTACACAAGGGGACTCAGATTTGAACCATTAGCTCAAAGCCCTAGAATACAAAGAAGAAACCAACTCCAGACCTTGTGCAGAGTAAAAATAAAAATGATAGGGAAAATGTTCTGTGGATGCTACTCAGTCAATAATAACTCTTGAGTTTTGTTGTAGGTCTTTCCTCTTTAAATATTTTTCACTCACATATAGTGGGCCACATACCAGTTACATATAGTCAGTCACTATGGAAGAGGCCAGTTTTCATCCCTGTACCCCCAGAGGGCTACATTGCTGCATTTTCAGATTAAAATCAATAAAATTTGAACTGGAAGTGTCTGAAAGTCACTTCTAGTTTAACTTCATATATTTTTGGTTAGTCACTTACTGTTTGTTCTTATGCAATACCTCTCTTTAAATTTAACAGAGGTAAACTGGAATGTTTTGAAATAGTTTTGAGGTGTCTTGGGCAATGCTGGTTTTTGTTTTTGTTTTCCCCCCTGCCATTTTCATTAGGGGGGCCTAGGGGCTTGGGAGGGTATCAGGGAAGGATTATGCATTTCTCCCCACCCTGATGTAAAGTAAGAACAGCTACTGCATGCTGTTCCCTGCCTCTCCTCCACTTCAGGAATTTATAACTATAGATGTTTTCTGGGACTGTTGAGGGCGGGACAGACTGTATCCTGCTGTGATATGAAGATCATCACAACAGCTGTTCTACTGCCTGAAAGCATAGTTAGTGAGAAGGCAAATTACTTCTCCCATTATTGTTCAGTCAGCCTTTGACTATGAACTCTTACGAATATAATGGCTGCTTAGAAGTCCCCTCCATGTGGTGTTCAGTGTAGCTTGGTCCCAAGTAAATATTCATAGAGCAGACTGCATGCCCTCTTAGTTAGTTACTCTTGGTTACCCCTTGGAGGACTCAGAGCTGTCTTAATCTGTGCTTGAGCACCTCCCATAATCAGGTGGGTGTATGTTCAGCTACATAGGACTCCCAGTAGTCCAATGTTGCCTGTTTCATTTCAGGTGGGAGTTTGGCCTTCCAAGTCTAATTATCAGGTACTGATTCCTACCCAGTTCTGTTTTAGGATCAATGACAGCTGTCTCTCTTAACTTAGTGAGTCTCTAGCTGTGTCACTCAAACACAGTGAAGAGATAGTTGATTATCTCCTAACAATTACTTCTAATCAGCTGGCAATTACCAACTATTGACTTAAGAAAAATACCACCATCTTCCTTATTTATCATACCTGAATCTTAAGATCAAATCTTCCCCAGGAGCCTTTTTCATTGTGTTCTGTCCTCCACAATGAAGTGAAGCTGGTATTCACCCGGCAGAATGTTTTTTTTCCTTTGTGGGAAGTTGTGCCACCTCAGTAGAGGAACAGCCTTCCTCTTTCTCTGGTGTCTTCCTTACAGTCACCTTTTTATATCCCCAGGCCCCTCTTTTTTCATGTATGGTTCAAATTGTGTTCTTGTTTATATAGTTGGTAGATATAATTAGATGTATTCTCTGAGCTGTCCAAAAAGTGTGTATTATAGTTTGATTATATAAATATGTTAAAACACATAAAGTTGGCCTGAAGGTGCAAGACTGAAGGAGAATTATCTTGTTCAGTAACCAGCTCTTCTATTACCTCAAAACCTCATATGACTGAATACATAAGGATAACACAAAGATAAATTTTCCATAAGTATTGAGACTAGATTGCTGTTTAACATTCGTGAGTCTAAATTTTGAGGAGTTGACTCAGTTTTGGGGATAGTTTTGCCATATTCTTGTTCAGACAGTTGCTGCTACAGTGGCAAGAATGGACCTATTCCTCTTAAGTATTTACTTGTAGTTAGTTGTTGTGAGAATGTTCAGATTAATAAAGGCAAAAAAACCTTTAATGGAACAGTGTCAAAAGTTGACAAATTCAAGTGACCTTGAAATATACTCTAAAACATGCTTGTGACAGCCTTTCATTGTTAAACCTGTTGCACTGTTAATAGTGTTGTGATAGTTGCATGGCCATGACGAGTTGCAGATAAATATGAATTGTTCATGCTCTATGGAGACTTTAAAAAAAAAATAACATGGTTCAGAATGAATCCACAACAACTAACTGGTTCAGAATGAATCCATGTGTATATTTGTCAATTTGTTAGATTTATAGCCCATCTTTTCCCCCCAGAACTCATCTAAGGTCACTACAAATAATAAAATAAATATAATTAAAATTTAACTATGTAAAATATAATTAAAACACATCAGTAAGTAACAAAATCAGCATCCATTCAATTAAAAGCCCTTTCTGCAACACATCAGCAAAATTTTGCAATATTGCCTTTGTGGGGTTCTAATACTTTAGCGTATGAGTTAGGGATTCTGTCCAGTGTCACAACATTTACATGTAGAAAATTCATGTCCTAAGTCATGAGTGGAGAACCTTTGGCCCTCCAGAAGTAGTTGGACTGTAATATCTGTAGTCCTTTACTGTTGCTGGCTAAGGGCTTTTGGAAATTGAAATGTAAAGGCTCCTTTACCCCTCTGGTAAGAGAAAATGAGCCAGGCTAATGCTGTACTTCCTGTTATGCAAAAGAAGTCGTGTGACATACAAGCTCATCATTCATCATCCAGTCCTGCCAAGTATCTCTGCATTCTGAGAACCTGTGCCATGTGGTTTCTTCTGACTATGTATCTTAAATTCTGTGTTGAGGATCTAGGTTTAATAGATGAAATTGAGGAACTAGTCACTTCTTAGCCTAACTTGCTTTTAGACCTGGTACTGTAAATGTGAAAAGGGTAGAATCCGACATCTTTGCCTGAGCTGCTTTCAGAAATGTGGAACATAAATGGCACATAATACACTTTGTAGGAGATAGCAGATAAGTGAAGCCAGAATATCAGGCTTGTTCCTCCCACCACCATAGAACTTGCCGTATTTCAGTATTTTCCAATAAATACTTCACATCTTGCTGTGCTGAGCTCATGGTATAGGCATGGCTTTCATCCACCTACCTTCTCTTGCCATTGACTTGAATGAATGCTCTGTGGATTAAGTGCCTTTAGAGTTTGCAAATGCATTGAAAATAATGAAAGAATGAAGGAGCAGGAAGAGGAAGAAAGCTGCCAGCTGGCTCCAAGAGCCATTCCAGGTTTGGCTTGTGTCTCTTCTGCTGCCAGTAAGCGGTTTAGAGCTAGTTACTTGCGTGAGGCGTGTAATCCCACGTCCTGGGAATTGCACTCATGCTCTCACTTGGAACTCCTCCTTCAGGCCAGTTGGAGTTGCCATCTGTCAAATGAAAGCAATTTCAAATCACAGTGATCTGAATTGGATAGAATTGGCTTCATGGCCCTATCTCCATTTGAATATTTAGAAGAACTGTAAATGCATTTTTAACTAAACTAGCAATATTTGGAAAAGTGTGTGTGTATGTATTTTGTTAAAAGACTATTGTTTTTGCTCCTAGGAAGGAATGATGCTGGTATTACATAGTTGATACCACTGATATATTTTTGAATTGTTGGTCAGGGACTTTTTCCATTTCTAAAAGTGGATCCCTCTGCTCAAGCCTAGATTTTTTGTGAGATAGTCATGTCCTAACTAACAGTTTTATCAAGAGGGTGAAATGATGTCCCAGTTCACATTAATTTGGCTCTCATCAAGAGAGTAGCAGTTGAAATGTACACTGACTCAGGGGATTTTATTGTCTGGATTAGAACAGTTGAAGTTCAAAGTATATAGTGTGCAGACCCAGCAAATTATCTGAGAACATCTGGAGGTAGCAAATCCCATAAACACCTCTTTTTTTAACAGAATACATATTCTATTAGAGAAAAGAGAATGTGATAAAAGGGCAGAAATTTTTTAGCTCTCAGGGTTTACTCCCTAAGGTGACCACCTCATTCTACTTAGCGGTAGGATTACTTTCACTGTTTTCTAAGAAGAACAGGCACTAGTAGTCATCAACCGTCATTCCATTGTCAGGATTTTGCAAGTTTATCTGCTTACAAGTATATATTCCACAGATACCAACTCTAAGCAACTTTGTTGTTTTGGTCACTATGTTATTGTATATTCTTAACCTGTGATTGTGTCCTGTGTAGTTCAACCTTTCCTTCTTTTTCTCTTTCTTGACCCTCCTTTTTTGTATTTATATTTACAAGTGCCTGAGAATTGAGGTCTGCAGGAGGGGCCCCCTGTGTGTCCCACCGGTGGGACCAGTACAAAATGAGAGAACATGAGAGAGGGCCTTCTTGGCTGTGCACCCCCGTTAGAGGTCCAGTAGATGTCAACATAGGGTTTTTTTTTTTGTGCCAGTAAGCCAAGACATGGCTTCTGTTAAAGCCTTCAGAGACTAATTTATTTCAAAGTGTACATATACATGGTTTTAAATTGTTGCAACTTTTAAAATAGCTGTAATTGTTTAATATATTTTCATCTTGTTTAAATTATTTGTGGTTTTGATCTGGGAATGTTTTAAATTGCACACTGCTCTGAGGTCATATGATAAAAGGTGGGATAGAATAGAATAATTAATATATATAAAGATCCAATAAACATTTTCAAAAGTTAGCATAGATGTTGTTCCTGAAGGACCCTCACAGCAGAAGTACTACTGTCTCCCTTTACCTACAAATGGGAGATGAGGTTGTATAGTTAAAAAATAAGGTTTTACCTAAAGAAGGAAACTAACCTGAGATGAGGAAGAGACCTTGGAGTTCTAGGATAGAAGAAAAATGGATGAGATCATGCTAGGATGGTGTTGTATACTGGCTAACTTGTTCTTCCAAGAAACACTCAAACATTTAGCAGCAACATTTATTTTGGAATTGACCAGCATCAGAGCAACTTTCAGAAGTTGCTAAGACTGACATATATTGGATGGTAATAAGTTTTATACTCTGACATAAAAATTCAGGTGTGGATGGCAATGATTGGTGGGAGACGTAAATGTCACCTCACCCCATCAGAACCCAAAGTTTCCCTGGCATTCCTGATGTTCACATAACTTACTTCTTGAGAACTTGGACAGTTCCTGTGTTCTTATCATGGTCCCGTCTCTTCTCACAACATCTTCCCGTTGGTTTCATGTTCTACCCTTTTGATCTCTTGCCCCACCGCCCCTTATGCCAAATGCCCCAGACATCAACTCTTGCCAGATCACTTTCCTTGGCACCTCGGTGCCTTCTGAACCTGGATACAAGCTGCAAAGAGCTATTGATGATTGATACATTGCTGTGAGCAGTAATTAGCAATGTAACGCTAGCAGTCTCTATTCCAGTGGTTCTCAACATGTGGGTCGCGACCCCTTTGGCGATCGAACGACCCTCTCACAGGGGTCGCCTAAGACCATCGGAAAACACATATTTCCAATGGTCTTAGGAACCGAGACACCACTCCTCTATCCTGCTCCCTTTTGAAACAAGGTCACTGATCCCCCTGCCAAAAGCCAGCCCCTGCTGTTATTTGGCAGCCTCACAGCCAATGGGAGGGCTGTTTCTGAGACCCCATGCTGGGAGGAGGGGAGAGGAGGCGGCTGTTGCTCCAGGTGGGGGGAGGTTGTGCCGTTGGAGGAGCGCCACCCTCTCCTCCTCGCTGCCACTGCTGCCCTGCCCTGCCCTGCCCTGCCAGTGGCCTTTCTTGCTTGGTCCGCCTCCTCCTCTTGCTCCTTGGCGCGGCAGCCGAGCATGGGTGGGTGGGTGGGCGGGCAGGCAGGCAGGCAGGCGGGCTCTGAAGTAGGACACGGTGCCATCTTTTCCTCCCACCGTGGAGCTGCCAAGGCGAGCAAGCGAGGCACTGGGTAGGAAAGGAGGGCGGCCGAGCCCGTGCCTGGAGCGAGGCCCTGCAGTGCGAACAGGGCTGCGGGCGAGTGGGGAAGCTCCGGCCGCCCCGCAATGGGAGGAGGGATTGCGCTTTGCGCAGAGAGGGGAGAGCCTGGTCAGCGTCGCCTCTTGCCAGGCTCGCCCCCTCCTTCCGGGCTCTCGGTGCCCGCGGCACCGTTCGCCACGGGTGGCTTGCATTGCCTTTCCCGCCTGTGCTTTGGTCGAGTGGTGGAGAGGCAGAAGGAGACGCGCCACCCACCCTTGCGCTGGGTTTGCTATCACGGGAGTGCGGGGGGGCGGCGGTGGCATTGGGGAGGGCTCTGAGCCCCCAGGCCCGCTCCCTCGCCCCCACCCCTACGTTTGCACCAAGCACGACTACCAGCTTCCAGGGCTGCCATGTTGTCACTGGTGTCACTGACTCAGAAGAGGGGGTGGAGAGCTGCAAAAACGCCCCGATCGGGTGCCGTTCGCACGGGCATTGGGTGGGGAGGGGGGCAGGGCGGCGGGTTGCAGGAGGGGGGAGGTGTTTTGACAGAGGCCTTGTGGGGGGCAGGAGCGTCCATCTGCCGGGAAAGATAGCTGCGGGTTGGAGCAGTTTCCAGGCAGCCCGGCGCTCCGCAGGGTTCGGCAGATGGGCTGGGCGGCAGCCTGGTACAGGTCTCAGCCCCTTTGGCGGAGGCGGGGAGCTTGTCGTGCTACCCCAGGGATTCCTGGCCGGGCCTGTAAGAGGAGTTTATTTCAGAATAAGGGGAAGACCTCCTTTTCCTAGGAGATGGGCAGTCTTCTCTCTCTCTTTCCAGACTACTTTTGGAAACTTCTTGCTTGAATTTTGCTTTGCAGTTACTTGCCCTCTTCTCATTTGCCCACCCACCTACCCTCCTACCCAATGGTATGCCCATCTTAGGGTCAACGTAAGTCAGGAACAACTTGAAGGCACACACAAGAAGCTTGTGTAGTCCCCAGAGATGTAATTAGAAATAAATATTTCACAATATATAATTACATATTGTTTTTGTGATTAATCACTATGCTTTAATTATGTTCAGTTTGTAACAATGAAAATACATCGTGCATATCAGATATTTACATTATGATTCATAACAGTAGCAAAATTACAGTTATGAAGTAGCAATGAAAATAATTTTATGGTTGGGGGTCACCACAACATGAGGAACTGTATTAAATGGTCGTGGCATTAGGAAGGTTGAGAACCACTGCTGTATTCCCTTTCATCTGTTGCCTAAGCTAAACACAGTTTCCCTGTTAGCATGACAGGAGCCGAGCTTCTTGAGATAAGGGAAAAACATTATTCTGAAGATAGAAGGCTGATGCTGTGCCAGATTTTGGTTCAGAACACAGTAAACACTGTTAGCATGGGCAGAAGATCCTGTGAAGCCTGAATGTTATAGCTGTTTGCACACTGCAAAGAAAGATACCAAATTTGAATTTACAATAGAAATATACCATTATAGCTGACAGGCAAGGATTTTGTCTTTTTCTACTTTCCTTTCTCTGTGCTCTCAAAACATTTTTGCTTATTTCCTGCACCTAAGTTCAGAGCTCTTTATAGTGAAATGAGGCAAAATAATTGTACCAGAGTGTAGCTGGACTGCATGAGTGGTCATTGGAGAGGAGACACAATCATAGCCTCATTGTAAAGAGTGGAATATGCTGCCTCGGAGTGTAGTGGAGTTTCCTTCTTTGGAGGTTTTTAAGCAGAGGCTTGATGGCCATCTGTCGGGAGTGCCTTGAGGTTGTTCCTGCATGGCAGGGGGTTGGACTGGATGGCCCCTGTGGTCTCTTCGAACTCTACATTTCTATGATTCTGTGTACAGTTGCTACTTCATAGATATGCTGGATAAATGATCACAGACACTGGTATAACCAGAGACACAAGTTATGTATGGAGCAACTGCTTTATTTTTGTCACTTGCTTTTGCTGGCCTTTAACAGAGCTAAGGACGAAGTAGAGAGAAGACTGCAGGAATGTATTGTACAAACAAGTCAGGATTTTTTCACTCTTAAAAAGACATGTATGGGCAGATACACTGGAGTGATTTATTGACACACCACCAACTACCCTAGAAGCTGCATTTAAAGGACAAAGTTTATCTTTTCTTTCCCAGGCCATTGTTTGAATCAGGGGATGATTCGTTAGGAGGCAAAGTACCATTTGTCAGACTCTGCCCTCTTCTTCCATAGTGCCTTTTTAAGTTAATCTTGCAGCTCTGGAAGAAAGTTGTTGTATGTGTCACTTGACTGTTCTTTGAAGGGATGCCATATAGAGGAGGGAGTGGGCTTGTTTTCTGCTGCTCCAGTGACCAGGACAAGGAGCAATGGATTTAAGCTGCAGGAAAGGAGATTCTGTCTGAACCTCAGGAAGAACTTCCTGACGGTCAGGGCTGTCCGGCAGTGGAATTTGCTGCCTCAGAGTGTAATGGAGTCGTCTTCTTTGGAGGTTGGATAGCCATCTGTCAGGAGTGCTTTGAGGGTGTTCCTGCATGGCAGGGATGACTGGATGGCCCCTGTGGTCTCTTCCAACTCTACATTTCTGTGATTCTATGATTCTATGAATAATGTCTTGTGCATATTAGAGAATCTTGTGACTATAAGATTAATTTGGATGGCACTATGTGGGCCTACCCTCTTTCCCTCCCTCTGTGTCTTATTTTATTCCTTGATTGTTATGGACAGCAGTTGACTGTCTGTTAATAGGGCTGGGGAGGAATTTTATCCTCCAACTGACTGGCCTTGCTGGAGAGGCTTTTCTTTCCATGCAGCAACTTGAGTGTTTCTTTAACTTCTTGTATTCATTGTTATCTGGCTAAAGTTCTGTATTGCTGTTGTTCCTTGATGGCTTATTATTATTCTGCCACACTGGAAGGGAAGCTAGAGTCACTGAGAGGACCCATTTTGATGCAAAGCAGGTGTGGGGCTCCTTGTTCCCCATTAGGGTGGGGGATATTACATAGCAATCAACCAGGCATTTGCGTAGTGTCCAGGTAGTCCAGTCAGCCGCGCTTTCATGCTGGGTTGGATCCAGGAACTCAGTACCTCCCTTTTCTTTTGGTTTCTTCCCACCTCCCCCATACATGGATCCCCGTAATGAGTTGATTGCCCTGGAGGCAGGCTGGTCAGCTGTAGATCTTTGTTTTACTCCCTGCCATATTTATATAAGCAGCAGCCACTGCAGAGGTAGGGCCTGTTTTACTCATAACTGGTCTCCAGTATGATTGTTTTTCTTTTCCTTTCTCCTCTTCCTTGCACTCTGGATATGTTTTGTGCTCATTGGTGTATCATATGACCAAGAAATGAATTGGGGTGGTACTTCTCTATAAATTGTGAATTTACATCAAACAACATTATGAATTTATCAATCTATCTTTCTTCTGGGATGGGGGCGAATAACTGTTTTCCAGAAAGCCTCTGCGGCAGATACTTGAAGGCCCCTATGGCTGTGTATGATGAAGACCTCTTGAAGAACCCTTTCTATTTAGCTATGCAGAAGCGGCGTCCTGATCTCTGTAGGAAAGTTGCAGAATTGCATGGCGTTGTAAGTACAGATATCTTTAAGAAATAAGAATTTCTGTGGAGAGGAAAACTACCAAGACATCCCTTCTCTGTTAATAGTATGGCGGCCCCTCCACATTTGCTGGGGTTTGGGGCACAGAACCCTCACAGAAGTGGGAAGACTGCAAATAATTCCCCCCACGATTTCCCTCAATCCCCTCCAGGGCTCCCCCCTTCGATTCCGTTGCCTCTGGTGCTGGTATAGAGGTGTGGGTGGGAGACAACCTGAAAGGCTTACCTATGCTTTCCCCTCAGACAGAGAAGAGGAGAGTTTTGGAGTTCTAATTACTTCTGGTGGCCATCTTGAAAAGGGAGGGGTAGGAGCAAAGAGACCAATCAGCAGCCAGTACACAAACAGAATGTGCAACCACATGGCAGAGAGGCCACGACTTCAGCAGTGGGAGGGAACTTTGCTTACCCCAAAGGGGAAAAAAACATCCATTTTAAACACAAGTCTCACAAGCCTGGGGTGACGAAGGCAAGAGATGGGAGAAGGAAAATGCGGGGGGGGGATGAGGCAAGCATGTGCCTCATGAATAATCAAATTTGCGAAGGTCAAACCCACAAATGTGGAAGGAGGACTGTATACTGTTACTCTGCCTTGTTGTATCAGCCTTCCAACACAGTACCCTGCAGTTATTTTGGACTATAGCTTTTATCATAGCCCCAGCTACTATTTTTTTTTCATTTTTTATTATGCAAAAATCCTATAATGAAAAAAAGAAAAACTAAAAATGCACACACAATAGAAGTAGAATAACATCAAAAAATTCTGCACATAAATTTCAAAGTGCATCCAGCTATCAAAATAGATATCTCTATGAAGTTTATTTATTTAATTTTTATACTACCTTTCTCCCTGAACAAGACCGAAGGAGGTTTTTATACAATTAAAATACAGTACTGCTAAAAACTGCTAGAGCAGAAGTTGAGAGACAAGGAAACAATTTTGTTTTTAAGAAACACAAAGTTAAAACAATTTAAAATACACTTAAAACAAGATAAAAAAGATACCATCCCTTTTGCCACAAGAATCATAAGTCAAAGACCTATCTAAATAAGACGATCTTGGCTTGCCAGTAGAAAGAGAAGAGAGAGGAGTCTAACCAAACCTTCCATGAGAGGGAATTTCATAATCCGGAAGTAGTCCTTGAGAAGGCTCTCTCCTGTGTCTTCATCAAATATGCCTGAGATGGTGGTGGGACTGGGGCAGTCTGCATGCCAGAACTGCTGTTTGTATTCCACATGTTCAAATACTGTCAAGATGTAAGGTCATCTGTAATTAGCCTCACTCTTACCAAGACTGAAAGTGTGGGAGAAGTGTGGAATTGTGAATAAAATGTGATAATTCTGGGAACAGTGGACTGTATTTAATAGAGTCTGTTCTTATACAGGCTTTGAGAAAGCAAAGCTGCTTTCATAACTATTCTTACATTAGGTTTAGTGCCCCAGCAGGCCTCCCACAGCCATGTTGACCTCAGAGGGCTATCTGAGAAGGTCTCCTTGGTGATCTCCACATAGAGGTGGTATACCTACAAGGTTCTTAAATCAATGCAGTATAGGACAGTTTATTAAGAGAAAAGGGCTACTGGGATATTTTCTTTGTTACTCTGTAGTCTGTGTCAAATCTGTTTTTAGGAGGTAATATGGAGCCAAAATATTAAAGACCCAAAATAGAAAAAAATTGTGCTTATGAGTTCAGTTCCACAACATGTTGCATTTCTTCCTCTTTCCAGCTACTCAGGGCCAATTCTGTCTCTAGACAAATTGAGGCAACTGCCTCAGGTGGCAGATGCTGGTAGCAGTCTTGTGCCTTTTACTTAAGACAGAGTTGTGTGTGCCATATTGCCTCCTTCATCCTCTAAACTAGCACTTGCCCTTGGGATGATGGAAGATGCTATCAATTGCCAGTACTGAAGAGAAGGTCATGTGGGAATCTAATCAGTTTTTGAATGTCTAATGGGGAGAGGGTGCCACTTTGTCCATTCTGGCAGCAAAATGTATTGGGTCAATCCTGCCCCACCTTGCTGGTGATCTGCTACCCTTCTGCTCTTCCTCTGTATAGGCAACTGGAACTTATTTGTATTTCAGAGTTCTCCAATTTCAATATTTAATGTCTTAATAGTTTGATCTAATATTATTTTGCTTTTAGGATCATGTTTGGTATATGTACTTCTGACATTGTGTTCCTACTTCTTTAGATACTTGTACCATGCAAAGGGAGTCTTTCAAGCAGCTTCATCTCAGCTTGCCAGTTTGAGTCTTATGTTCTCAAAGCAGTGGAAGAAAACTTTCAAACTTTGAATGGAAAGGTACGTTATGTATGAGAGTGGGTATCTATAGCAGTTTTGTCCTGATAGTGGTGGAGACCTCAGTTGAATCTGTTTGCAGTGTCATGAACTTAAGTGGAGTCAGCAGGTTGTAAGCAAACTGAGCAGTAACGCTCCAAAAACTGAAAGAAGAAATTTTGGGGTTCTTATCCTAAAACTGTTGTACAATCTTGTTCTCTAGTCATGCATACTAAGATTCCTTTCATAATACCATCTCAAAGAGTGACTATACTTTACAAATTCTTGTTTTCATCTAGTTGTTTTGGACAAAGTTTACAACATCTCTTATTTACATTGTTCTGACCTTTATTTATTTATTTATTTTGGCCTCTTTCTATCTTTTGTCCTTCAGGAGATCTTCATACAAGGAAACTTGATCATACTTGGGTCTGGCTTTAACCATCATTGCTCGATACCGGTTCTCTTTGAGGAAACATTCTACAATGAGAAGGAAGAGAGCTTTAGCATCCTCTGTATAGCTCATTCTCTGGAAAAAAATGAGAACAAAGGTTAGTAGTGTCGATCTCACCACTCAAGCAGCAAAATGCCTTTAGCCAATCTTGCTTCCACTATGCCAGTTGTTGTTTGTTTTTAGACTACTACTCTTTTTCAGGCACTGAGAATTACACAGCTCCCCACATGTTGTTAGACCTCATGTCTCAGCCATACTAATATGCAGTGGGTGTTATTACTTAAACTAATGCTCATTCATACTTGACTTTTTTATTACTTGGTTTTACTTTGTTACCATCATGTCCCAGTGGTCCTATCCAGTGAAGCCAGTGAAGATCTGCAGGTTGCAGTTCAATAGTCTTGGTAGATCTGCAGAGTTCCCATCTGGATACAGACTGAGAAATGTTCTGTTGCAATCCCCACTTAGCCTAAGTTGTAAAGGTTGATGGGAGCTGTAGTCTAGCAACATCTAGAAAAGAGCAGGTTGTTCATTCTTGCTATATTTTAGGAGCAGATAAGCTGTCTATTCTGGATAGTGTTGAAAACTTCCCATGAAGCAATGGGAATGTAGGCTAAATTACAGTGGATCCTCTGTATATGCATCTCTAGATCTGCTAATTCGAGTGATTATGAGTGTTGTGTCCTATGCATAAAACAGTGGCAACATGAACATGGATGCTTTGAAGCATCTGCACACACTTCACCGCCATTTAGTAATATAGGATGTGATCATTCACTTTTTTTGCTGTTTGTGGGAGTTTGTGGAATCAAACCCCCACAGATACAGAGGCTCTGCTGAATTTACATTCATAGCAAATCGTGCTTACTGGAAGAAACAACTTTTCAGAATGCAGGGAAGTTTAGCAATAATAGAATCATAGTTTCTTGCCACCTCCTTTTTGAGCATCTTGCTTTATCTAATGATTGCAATATGAATTGCTACAAATTCTAGAAGTATGTAGAGATTTTTCTGGATACTAACCACTGCCTTCTGTTTCAGAGCAATCTTCAGCACCATCGAATTCTTACTCACTGAAAAACGTTGAAGATGTGAGAGAGTTCTTGGGAAGGCACACCGAAAAATTTGATAAAGCTATTGCATCTTTCCACAGGACTTTCAAGGACCATGACAGGAAAATACTTCGACATTACATAGTCAGTATCTCCATTTCCAGCAGGCCTAAATCTTGTAGCACTACTCAGCTATAGGTGGCAAGTACTATCATAAAGAGTCATTCTTTCATCTCTTGTATAGGAATGCCTTGTTTAACATTCCAGCTGTGACAGTGGTGTGTGTCATCTAAAATACTGTTGCCTGCTTTAGAAATGCATTTTTTGGCAGAATTCCCTAAATAGTTTATTTATTTATTTTGAATATTTTTATTAGAATTTCTAAAAAAGATATAAAATGGGAACATTTCTTCTAAATGTTCCCCCCCAACTCCCATAACAAGTTTTTTTCTCCAGTTTTGCCCAGCTGAATCAAACAAAAGGTGCAATATAATACAATACAATACAAGGAGTCCACTCCACTATACATAGAATCTTTGGCATAACTATTGTAGTTTGTCTTTTAACCAATCAATACATTTTTACCTTTTTTTCCAAATTATATCATTGTGATCATTAGCTTTACAATTGAAACAACTCTTTTATTTTGCTCCATTCTCTATCCACTTGTTGGATAGATTTGTTCTTTAATGCATTTGTCAATTTTTCCATCTCCATCATACCCATAACTTTTAATTTCCATTCATTTAAATTTATTTTAATATCTTGTTTCCAATGTTGAGCATAAGCTAATCTAGTTGCTGCAACTAGATATAACATTATTTTTATGCTTTCTAGTTTGTGCCTTTGATTTT